>JADNRB010000002.1:4200000-4508801 GCA_017654865.1 Fusarium sp. FW16.1 | reverse complement strand
TAGTTAGGTTAAGGGTTAAAGGTATCTCTCATCTTACCCTAACCCTAACCCTAACCCTAACCCTAACCCTAACCCTAACCCTAACCCGAACCCGAACCCTAACCCTAACCCTAACCCTAACCCTAACCCTAACCCTAACCCGAACCCAATCACCCTATCCCTCACCCTATCCCTCACCCTATCCCTCACCCTATCCCTCACCCTATCCCTCTAGAAGTTCCTTCAGAGGTTCCTTTAGAGGTCCCTTTAGAGGTTCCAGAGGTTAGGGTCATACATTGGGTCAGGGTTAGGGTCAGGCTTTGGGTCAGCTATAGATAGAAGCCCTCTGGGCTTCTATAGAGATTCTAGAGCCTTCTATAGGGGTTAGGGTCATGGTTAGGGTCACACATTGGGTCAGGGTTAGGGTCAGGCTTTGGGTCAGCTATAGATAGAAGCCCTCTGGGCTTCTATAGAGATTCTAGAGCCTTCTATAGGGGTTAGGGTCATGGTTAGGGTCACACATTGGGTCAGGGTTAGGGTCAGGCTTTGGGTCAGCTATAGATAGAAGCCCTCTGGGCTTCTATAGAGATTCTAGAGCCTTCTATAGGGGTTAGGGTCATGGTTAGGGTCACACATTGGTCAGGGTTAGGGTCAGGCTTTGGGTCAGCTATAGATAGAAGCCTCTGGGCTTCTATAGAGATTCTAGAGCCTTCTATAGGGGTTAGGGTCATGGTTAGGGTCATACATTGGGTCAGGGTTAGGGTCAGGCTTTGGGTTAGCTATAGATAGAAGCCCTCTGGGCTTCTATAGAGATTCTAGAGCCTTCTATAGGGGTTAGGGTCATGGTTAGGGTCATATATTGGGTTAGGGTTAGGGTTAGGCTTTGGGTTAGCTAGGGTTAGACTTAGGTTAAGATAGAACCTTCTAGAATAACCCTAGGGTTATATAAGTATCTCTATAACCCTTCTCTAAGCTTCTTATAACCTTAACTCTTATTTTTATACTTACCTCTTACCTTATGCTTAGCTTCTAAGCCTTATTATTATCTTAGCTATCTTATAGCTATTTTTATCTCTATTATCTTATCTCTTATTTATCCCTAGCTACCTTATACCTTAGCTACCCTATATCTCGGCTACCCTATACCTACCCTATAGCAAAATGCCCTCGCAGGTATGCCCTACCTGCCAAGGCAGCTATAGAGATACCCTAGAGCATATACGCAAAAAACACCCGGCCGAGGCCTATACTAACCAACAGCTATAGCCCCTTGGCTTAGTTAGCTGCCCTTATTGCGGCACAGCCTGCCGCGGAAGTCACGGCATCAAGACCCACAGTGCTAAGATCCACGGCATAGAAGGTAAAGCCTATATTTCGACCTTACCTAGGCCAAGGACCTATATAGCTACTAGGGCCACTAGTGCCTCTAGGGCCTCTTTAGCTTCATCCCTTAGCCCAACTAGTCCTAATCGGGCTAGCCCGGGTTTAGTTAGCTATAGAGGCCTTATAGAAGAAAGAGATTAGTAAGGACCCCTTCTCCGCAGCTACAAAGACCAACTAGACGGCAAAGGCAGCTACAGCCTAGCCCTACCCTAGAGGAGCCTACCCTAGAGGACCCTACCCTAGAGGAGGCTACCCTAGACCAACCGGCCTCAAGGGAAAGCTATAGGTCTTTTTCTAGCTATGAGGAAAGAGAAAGACCCTCTAGCCCTAGGTCCGCTAGCCCTAGGTCCGCTAGCCCTTAGTCCCCTAGCTCTAGCTCCCCTTGCCCTAGCACGCCTAGCTATAGGCCCTCTAATCAGGGACCTACCCTAGAGCCTCTAGAAGAACCTTTCCTAGAGCCTCTAGGGCCCTTAGAGGAGCCTACCCTAGAGCTAGAAACTAGAGAGCCTAAGGGGCCTAGGGAGCTTACCTTAGAGCCCGAGCCTAGGGAGCTTACCATAGAGCCCGAGCCTAGGGAGCTTACCCTAGAGGGACCTACCCTAGAGGGACCTACCCTAGAGCAGCTACACAACCAAGCTATAGCCCCAATCCTAGCCCAAGGCCTCTATGCAGAAGCTATTAGCTTTTGCAAAGATCCCTATACCGGAAAAAAAGGCTTCATGCAAGGCAGGCTGCTATTTTCACAGCTACAGCCCATAAAGCTGCAGCTACCTTTCTAAAGAGGCCTACTGAAAAGGCCCTCTTATATTTCCTTATCTTGCCTAGGCTACTAGGGTTAGGGTTACAAAAAGGAAGCCTAGCTAGCCTCCTCAGGTCTTTCCCTTCTAATCTACCTACCCTAGAGAGCCTAGAGTCCCTCTAGCAGCCCCCTGAGCCCCCCAAGGCAGCTAGACCCTCTATAGCTCCTAGCCCGGCCCAAAGGGCAGCTAAGCTACTAGAGAGAGGCTACCTAGGCCGGGCTGCTAGGGCTCTTATTGATCCGACCCCTATAGCACCTAATTCAGTAGAAAATAGGGCTAGGCTGCTAGAAAAGCACCCTATCGGATTAAAAGACCCCTTCCAAGGCAAGACCCGCCCAAGGGCCGGCCAACCAATCACATCAGAGACCATTATAGCAGCTATAGCCTCTATAGGCAAGGAAAAGGCCCCGGGCCTTAGTGGCTGGACTAGGCCCCTTTTGGACCTAGTGACTAGGAAAGATTCCCCTGTGATAGCTTTCCTAAGGCTGCTAGCTGATATGATTCGCTAAGGCACGGCCCCTGGGGCCTACTTACTATGCGCTAGCCGCCTAATAGGGCTTAAAAAGCCTGACGGAGGGGTTAGACCTATAGCTATAGGAGACCTAATCTATAGGGTAGCTATGAAGGCGATCCTAATGACCTCCTATCGGCCAAATATGCTCTTACCCTTCCAGCTAGGCGTAAATAGCCCAGGCGGGGTCGAACCCGCTATTTTCCTTCTCTATGAGGCTATTATAGGCCTAAATAAGGCTAATTTCCAGTAGCTAGCCTCTATCGACCTAGCTAATGCCTTTAACTTAGTAGATAGGGCTTTTATAGCTGCCTTAGTAGCTATATATGCCCTTACCTTCTATAAGGCAGTAGCTTGGGCCTATAATGACCTTTCTATCTTAGTCACGGAAGATGGGTTAGCTATAGCCTCGGCTAAGGGCATAAGGCAAGGTAACCCTCTTAGACCTCTTCTTTTTTCCCTTGCCTTTCGACCTACCCTAGAGGCCTTAGCTAGGAAGCTGCCGAGGGTAACCTTAGTAGCTTATCTAGATGACCTCTATATTCTCAATAAGGCTCCACAAGGCTCTCTAGAGGCAGCTAAGGAGGTCTTAGAAGGCTCTCCCTTTAGCCTTAACCTAGCTAAAAGCAAGGAAAAGGCTATAGAAGACCTTAAGCTAGAAGGCCTTAAAGCCTTAGGCACCTATATAGGCCCTATCCGGCCTAGAAGAGCCTTCTTGCAAGGCAAGCTAGCTACCCTACAGGAGGCCCTAGAGGCCCTGTAAGACCTTCCTAAGCAGCATGCCTTACTTCTACTCCGGGGCAATATTTAGCTTCTTCTAAGACACCTTTAGAGGTAGCTAGACCTAACTAGGCTAGAAGACCTTTGGGAAGAAGCTAATACCCTTATAAGAGAAGCTATTCTGGCCCTAGTGGCTAGAAGCCCTGGTGAGTGCCCTAAGGAGCCTAACCTTAGCCTTATAGCCCTTCCAGTCAGGGAGGGAGGCCTAGGAATACCCTTACACAAGGACCTAGCCCACGAGCTATTCCTAGCAGCTAGGGAGGCCTCGCAGCCTACCCTAGACCTCATCAGGAGGCCCCTAGCCCCATAGCCTACCCTAGACCCCCAACCTACCCTAGACCCAGGCCAGCCTAGGCTAGGAAGAACAGCACAACAAGTGCTAAGGGAAGCGAATAAGGCTAGGCTAGCAGGCTTCCTAGAGGACCTTCCCGCTAGCTATAGGCATGCTAGGCTAGAAAATGCTAGCTATCTCGGCCGCAAGTGGCTAGGAGTCTTACCTACCCAAAAAGCCCTATCTTTTACAGACTCTGAGGTCACGGAAGCCCTCCGAAGCCGGCTTTTCTACCCAATCAAGCCCATTAGCCTACCCTGTAGCTCTTGCGGAGCTATAGCCGCCTTAGGCCATCAGGATACCTGCAAGGGTGCTAATAGAAGGTGGATTGCAAGGCATGAGGCTATAACTAGGGCCTTTGTGAGAGCCCTAAGTAGCCAGCCTACCCTAGAGGTCGAAAAAGAACCCCTAGTCCACCAAGAAGCTAGCCTAAGGGCCGACTTCGCAGTTAACCTAGGAAATAGCCGCTATTACTATGATATTCAAATCGTAGCTATTTCAAAGGAATCTGCCAAAGAAGACCCTTATAGCACCCTTAGAGAGGCTGCCGAAGAAAAACGCAGAAAATATAGGTCCCTAGGGGCCTTTTTTCAGCCTCTTATTATCTCAGCAGGTGGCCTAATAGACCTAGAGACCGCTAGAGCCTATCAGAAGCTCCAGGACCTTATTAGCCCCCTAGCGGCTAACCAGCTAGACTCCTCTATTAGCCTTGCCCTTATGAGAACTAGGGCGACCTCGGCGGCTTCTATAGCCCGAGATACCCCTAATAACCTAGCTAGGTCGATTTGGAATACTTCTAGGGCTTAAGGCTATTAGCCTTCCTTATTTCTTATTTCTTACCTCTTATATCTTATATCTTATCCTTATCTCTTACTTCTTATTATTTATCTCTTATCTCTTATCTCTATATCTTATCTCTTATTTCTTATCTCTTTCTTAGTTATATCTCTTTCCTAGCTATATCTCCTTTTTATCTCTTTCTTAGTTATATTTCTTCCTTAGTTATATCTCTTTCTTAGCTTTCTTTCTTATATCTCTTTCTTTTTATATTTCTTAGAAAATCTCCTCTTTTTTATTTTTAAGCTATATCTTAGCTAGAAGAAACCCCTAGGGCAAAATAGCTTAGATAGTAAATACTAACCCTATCCTAACCCTAGCCTTGCCCTTATGAGGACTAGGGCGACCTCGGCGGCTTCTATAGCCCGAGATACCCCTAGTAACCTAGCTAGGTCGATTTGGAATACTTCTAGGGCTTAAGGCTATTAGCCTTCCTTATTTCTTATTTCTTACCTCTTATATCTTATATCTTATCCCTTATCTCTTACTTCTTATTATTTTCTCTTATCTCTTATCCCTTATATCTTATCCCTTATTTCTTATCTCTTTCTTAGCTATATCTCTTTCCTAGCTATATCTCCTTTTTATCTCTTTCTTAGTTATATTTCTTCCTTAGTTATATCTCTTTCTTAGCTTTCTTTCTTATATCTCTTTTTTTTCTATATTCTTAGAAAATCTCCTCTCTTTTATTTTTAAGCTATATCTTAGCTAGAAGAAACCCCTAGGGCAAAATAGCTTAGATAGTAAATACTAACCCTATCCTAACCCTAAGAGGTTAAAGATAGATAATTAAGAAAGGTTAAAGTCTTTATAGAAGAAAAATAACTAAAATAAGAAAAATAGAGGTTAAAGCTTATTAGCTAAGGAATTGCCTTAATTATAGCTAGCGAGGTGGTTAATATAGCTAGGTAGCTAAGTTATAGCGGTAATTAGGGAGTTTTAGTATAGCGCTAGCTATATTAACTACCCTATTAAAATTTCTCTAAAATCTCTTTAAAAATTAATAATTAATTCTAAGAAAATCTTATAAAAAAAAGGATTTTATTTTTAAAATCCTTATAGCTTAAAGTAATATATATCTTACTTTTATAGCCTTAACCTTATTATAACCCTTTTTTCTAGAAACTATCGGCTAGTCGAGAAAAAAACTATTGGCTACCCTATAGTCTACTAGCATAAAAAAATTCTCCTATAGAAAAAAACTGTTAGTAGCTTAACTAATAGTTTTCATAGGTAATAGGGAACTCTTAGAGTAAGGGCCTAGTAATAGTCTCGCAGATAATAGGGATAATAATATAGTTATAGAGCTTAGCTTAGCGTTAATATAAGAGGGCATTAGTGATCTTCTAGGGACCTACCTTTTTATTAATTATTACTTTAGGGAAAAAAAGAAAGACTAAGAAATACGCGCTAAGGGTACTAAATATACCGAAGTAGATATAATAGGTATAAGCGAGGTTAAGTCTATATAGCTAAATAACCTAGTTATTAGAGATATTAAGCTTTGCCGAGGGGAAGAAAGAAAGCTAAAAACTAAGTAAGGGCTAGATTACCGCGAGGCTTTAAGCCCTAAGCTAGATACTATTAATATCCTATTATTACGTTATAGTAATTTTATACTCTAGAAGCTTAGCCTTAGACTTTATAAAGGAGAGGCGCTTATTAGGGATATTAATAAGAAAGGGGGCCTAATAGGAGTTATTTATAATTAGCTCTTCTAATTAGAGTATAATTTTAAGGTATAAAAGTTAATCTTTTAGGTAATATATTTATATATTAATTAAATAGAAGGAATTATTAATCTCAGAGTATTATAAGTTATTTTTTAAAAGAGATAATTAATAGATTTATTTTAATTAGGTAGTTTATATAGGTTAAGGTAGGCTAGATTTTAATTAATAAAGAAAAAAATAAAAAAAATTACTTAATAAATTTAATATTCTTTTCCTAAGAAATTAATATTATTTTACCCTTTATATTTTTTAAGATAAGAATAAAAGATTAAATTCCTAGGGGGTCCTTTATAGCCTAGTATATTTCTCTCTCTTTTTACCTTTAGTAACTAAGGGGGGGAAGAATTAATATAAGATATTAGCCCTTATAATAATAATAGCGAAGAGGATTATAATAAGAGGATTAGCTTATTATTAAGGTTAGGCTTAGTAGCTTAGGATATGGCTTAATCTTATATAATTAATTAGGTTAAGTAGCTTAGTAGCTTTTCTTCTAGCTATATTTCTATAATAATTAGTAATTCTATATACTCTTCTATAATAATTAATAATTCTATATATTCTTCTATAATTTATTCTTAGATCTAGATAATAATTTTAAGCTAGGTTAGCTTTAATTCTTCTTTATATAATAAGTCCCTTAAGCTAATATCTTATAGATAGCTTCTTTATTAATAGTATTATTAGATATACTAGGTAGTCTTCTCTTACATAGAGAGATTAAGATATTACTATAGCCGCCTATATCGCCTTAGGGTCTTAGTAAGGCTAGCCCTTAGTAGGCTTAGGGCGCCTTAGGGGCTATAGCGGTGAGGACGCTATTAGCTCCCTAAGCTTAATTATAACTAGGTAGATTATAGTAAATATAAGGTCTTTTAGACCTAGCCTATTAAAGTAGCCTAGAGCTAAGGGCTATAGCGAAGAGGGGGGCTTAAATTAAGATAAGGGCTTTAGCGGAGTAGTAAGCCTACTAAATAGCATAGGCTTTTAGCCTAGGTAGCTCATAGAGTAACTAAGTATAGTATTAATTATAGCTAGCTCTTAGTCTTAGGCTCGGGCTTTAGCTTAAAAATAGCCTAGGGGGTAGGCTCTTATTAAGATTATAATTAGAAAAGGTATAGGCTTTAACGGAGAATTAGCTTAGATTTAGGCGGAATTATTTAGGTTAATAAAAGAGGAATAATATATAGGGTTTAATTTTACCCCTAAGAGGAAAAACTCTTACTAAGCTCTAAGGTAAAAAGAGAAAATTAATAATAAGGTTAATTTTATTGCGATAAAGGCGCGAGAGAGAGTCTAATAGGGTTTATATTAATCGAGGATTATTTTAAGATAAAGGGAAATATTAGGTAAAAGTTTAAGCTAAAAGGCTTATTAGGTTAGAAATTTAATAGAATTTAAGAAGAAACTTAGGTAAATTAAGTAAAAGGTTATAAGTAAATTTCGGCGAGAGTTTAATATTAATAGGCTTCTATAACTCTTTAGTAATACCTATAGACTTAGTTTTAGGCCTAAGCTCGCTAAGTAATAAGAGAAGGAGCTATAATAATAAATAAAATAAAGATTTAGAGATAGAGATTTTTTAAGAATTTTTTTAAAGAAAAAAAAAAAAAAAAAAAAAAAAAAAAAGAGATCTCTTAAGGATTCTAAAGATAGATTTAAGGTTAAGGGTAATAGAAGGGTTATAATACTAATAGGGGGGGGGGGGGGGGGGTATAATACTAATAGGGCTATCTAAGGGCTTTAATTAGCTTATAATAGAAATTAATAAGAGAAGTATAGAGATATAATAAAAATTAATAAGAAAAGTATAGAGTTAGTATTATACCCCCTTATTAGGTTAATCTTTTAGAGCCTTATTATAAGTTAGTCTTAATTATAAAATAATAAAATTATATATTTTTATAAACCTAAGAAAAAGGGCTATTTAATAGTATAGGTTATATCTTATATATTATAAAGCTGATTTTTCTAGAATTATTTAAAGCTATTTTTCTAAAATAAGAAAAATTTTCTCCAAGACCTTTAGACCTAGGCTAACCCTAACCCTATATGGACTACTAATAAAATATTTAAAATAATTTCCTCGCAATAAAATAAATATAATTTATAATTATTATTTATATATATTAAGAGGAATTAATTTAATTCTTATAAGAGGTAATAATATTTTTTCTTTTATACTTTATATATAAAATAATATCCCCTTTTTATTTATAATTACCTTATATATTATTTAATTATATTATAAAGTACTTTCTTATATATTTATATAATATAAGCCTTTTCTCTTAAAAAGAGAAATAATATCTCTTTATTTATAAATAAACTTAACTTTATAAACTTTATAATTACTTTTAACTTAGCTTTTATTTATTTTAAGCTAATAAATATAAGTAATTAATTAATCCTTACTTACTTAATTAATTAATATATATTAATATTTTATACTTATATATTATATTATTAAATATTATATAACTAAATACCTATAAGAATACCCCTTAAATCTTTTAATATATTATTAATTATTTTTTATACTTTACTTAATTATATTTAGTTTATAAAGAAAAAGAAAATAACTTATTTTATTACTAAGGTTAATAAAATTAAAAAAAAAAGGATTTCCTTAAGGAAAATAAAATACTAAAAGGTATAATCTAAGATATATATAACTCTAAGTAATTACCCTTTTTTTAGCTATGAGATAAATAAGCCTATTAAGACCTTAAAACCTTTAAATACCCTTATAAAGATAATAATAATAATTTAATTAAATAAAAACTTAATAAAAATAAACTCTAATAAAATTATTTCCTTAACTTAGATTATAATATAACCTAGGCAAAGTATATAAAGAACTTTTAGACTTTATATTAAGACTTAGAGGCTAATAATAAGAGAATATTTCTTAATAAGTCTTTTTATATTATATTATAAATACTTAGAAATAAGCTAAGATAATTATTATAATTACTTATTATAAGATTATAATTTAAGAGAAATATTTAAAGCTAAACTTTAAGTTTCTTAGTCTTATATCTTTCCTTTTAAGTAATTATAAAAAGATAATTAAGTATAATACTAAGTAAAGATTTAATAGCTTTTAAAAGTAATAAAAGGCTTATTATAAATAGAGATTTTATATTAGCTTTATTTTTTTATATATATAATAAGTATTTTATATCTTTTATTTAGGACTAATAAAAAAAAGACTTTTATTATTTTAACTCTATAATATTTAATTAAATAATTAAAGCAAAGAATATAGCCTTACTTATAAGAATACCTTATAAAAGTAAAATAACCTTATAACTTTAACTTTTATATAATCCCCTTAATATTATAATAAGAAGGCTAAGAATATAGACTTATTAATATATTTTCTCTTTTTTAAACCTTTTAAGGTTTAATAAAATTAATATATATTAAGCTTAAAATAATTTATTTTCTTAAAACCTTAAAGATTAATAAAAAAAAGATATATCTTTAATTTTATTTAATTTATTAATTTAAGACTAATTACTTAATAATTAAATTATAAATAAGATATCTAGGGATACCTCTTATAATAATAATTTAAATAGCCTTAAAGGGATTTATTAAATTATTATTATTAATAAGCTTAGGATTAAAAATAAGTATTTTAAGAAATAAGTCTCTTATATTTAAATTAAATTATAAAGTCTAATTATATTAATTTAATTAATTATATCTCTTTTAAGCTTATTAATTAGGTCTTAAAGTATTAGCTTTATATTAACTTAAGAGGATATATAATTATAAATATTAAGGATATTAGCTATATTAATAATTAATAAGTATATTACTTAAGTATACCTCTTATAATTAAGAATAATAAAAAGGCTAAAGTCCCTTTAGGAATTAAGCCTTTTATATCCCTATAGATTAGAATTACTTTTTTAACCCTCTTTTAAGATATAATTAAATAATATATTAATAATAAGATTAAGGTTAAAGATAATATATTAATTTATATAAGTAAAGAGATAATATTAGATTTTAATAATTTTAAGAAGAAAAAAAAATTAATTATAAAATTAATTAATTTTACTTTAAAGAATAATAAAAATAAGCTTATAACCTTAGCGCCTTAGAAAAAGAATTAGCCTAAGATTTTATTAAAGCCCTTAGCTAACTTATTATTAAATACCTTAAAGTATAACTAACCTTTATCTCTTAGTAAATTAAAATTCTAATTTTTTAAGCTTTTAATTTATTTTAAAATAACTTAAATAAAAATAAAAAAATAGCTCTAATTAAATTATTTAATTAAATAATTAATATAAATTATTAAGATAAGACTTAAGATAAGCGCTATATATTATAAAAAAAGGCTTATAAATTTAAGGTATTAAGGACTTTAATTATTTAAATTATAAAAATAATAAGGACTTAGCTATAAAGAGATTAATTATAAGACTTAGTATAAGTTTATATTAAGTAACCTTAGAGAGAAAGGCTAGCTTAAAGAGGTAAAAAATTAGCTTATATAATAATTATTAACTAGAAACTATATAATATACTTCCCTCTTAAAATAATAAGATTATCTTAATAAAATAAGATTTTAGCTATAATAGCCTAGCTATAAATACCTATAATAATATTAAGAGAAAATAAAAATAAGAAAATAAAAAAATATTAAAAGAGCTAAGATAATTAATTAAATAATTAATCTTATTTAAGAGATAATTTAATATATTAAGAAAAGTTAATAATTATTAAAAGAGAATTTAATAAGTAAGGCTTAATAAGGCTTCTTAAGAGCTATAAAAATAGGTATTAAAGCCTTATAGGGAGCTATAAATTAAGGGAAAAATATATTAAGCTATTTTAAGTTATTAAGTAATTTCTTATATATAGAAAAGGAGGCAAAGGCTATAAGGCCTTACCTTTATTATTACTTTCTTAGGCCTTAAGTAGAGGACTTTTAGGCTCCTTTATAGGTTATATCTTTATTATAAATTAATTAATTACTCTTATTATTTTATATTAAATTTACCTTATAAGAAAAATATATAAAATCTCTCTTTTAAAAAGACCTTAAAAGAAAAGCTATAAGATAAACCCTTTTTTTACTTATATAGTTTAGTATATTTTATTTCTTTAATAAAGTATATCCTATATAGCTAATAAATAATAACCTAGTAGTCTTAGTTATAAAAGAAGTTATTTATATTATTATATATATAGTATAATATAAATATAAATAATATTATTATTTATTATTATAATTATAATAATAAAAGAGGAAAAAAAAAAAAAAAAAAAAAAAAAACTTATTTATAATACTAAAGATAAAATAATAGATAAATAGATTAAATTATATTAGTAATATCTAGGATTATAATAAGTCTCCCTTATTTTAGTTATTTAGAACCCTTTTTATTATAACTATAATATAGGCCTAGGCGGTAAGCTAAGGCAGAATTAATTCACGTGATCACGGATATATAAGTCAAATAAGGACGGTTCGACTTTATGCGATACTATAAGACGAACCAGGTCGGTTTGACTTAACTCGAGCATATTCGAGTTAAGTGCCACTAGGGTATATAGTACGCATGCACTGCGCTTTCTTATATACTAGCTACCTCAGCTATTAATATAACTTGGTTATACTTAATACCTTGAGCATATTACTAGACGTGACTACCCTTTTAAGGCTACGCAATATTCTCCTCTGCTAATATAAACCCAGCACGACTGGTTTATCCCTTAGGAATCCTACGATCGTCACACTTTTTTCTTTTTTTATTCTTAATAATAGTACTTTATTTTATTACCGCTATTAATTATCTTATTTTACTTTTATTACCTCTCTTTTATATTTATTACTATTATCTAAGTAATTTTAATATCTAGCTATATAGATTTAGTTAGGTTAACCCTAGCCCTTAAGCTAATTATATTAGCTATTTTAATTAATTAATTTTTCCCCTTTTACTAAAATCCTCTTTTACTTTACCTACCTCCCTAGCCCTATTAATACTATATTATTTCCTACCTAAATTACGCTATAATAATTATATCTTAACCCCGTTAGGGGTCTCCTCTTTTACTAAAAGAGTCCCCGAGCCATAGTGGCTAGTGCTTCTCGTGCGGCACCTTGCATCAACCATCAAGGAGAAGAACCGACAACGCCTTACCGATCAGCCACCAGTCATCACGGTCGTTGGCTCAGATACCATGTATTTCAGCAAGTTTGAGCTGATAAATCCCATCTTCTCCAGGCTGGATGATCCCAAGCAATTTGTCAAGTTCCAGCAATACATGGACTCCAAGCTGCTTCTCGTGATTTTCATCGCTCAACTGGCCGAGAAGGTCAGTTCTGACGTCATCATCAACGTGTGCAACCCTGGAATGACAGCCGGAACTGGCCTTGGTCATGACTCGGAACACCTGAGTTTCGCAGAAAAATACATTATGCCAATTTTTTCTAGGGCTCTAGGCCGTTCTGTTCGGGTCGGAGCAAGTGCCTATATCCATGCGTTGCTCATGGAGGGAAAGAAGAGTCATGGCAGCTTTGTGAGCGATTGGGCTATCAAGCCTTAAGTATTGCATCAGATCAGATCCGTACTCATTTGACAACATTTCTAGATACCCGAGCGCTTTGTACAAGAAGGAAGGGAGGGATCTGACCGCACGCCTCTGGCAGGAGACGATCGAAGAACTGCGTTTCCCTTGGGTCCCCGGGACTGACTCACCAGGCCAAAGCTTGTAAGCCAGACATGCCCTGGCTGGGCATGATTGAGATAGCTCCTTTGTATAATACGACTGTCATGTTTGTTACTGATACTAGAACGTATGTTCCGTTTGTCCAACGATGGGGACAGGCCGTGTAAGGACCCCCAACCACAATAATAGTCATGGTTTCCCAAAACCACCGAGCTTGAATGTTGCCATACTGATCAGTATCTCGTCAGGCTGCAGGGGAGAGGTCGTTCTCGCTAATCCAAACGGCACGAGCGCCTCTTACTCAGGACCAGGAATAGAGTAGTTTCGCGAAGGGATTGCCATTTAGCTTAATTGGACCATTATCTAGGCATGGTGAGAATCCATCTGCGCGTGAACACAGTGTTTCTGCCCTGAGAGTTGAAAGAAAAAAGAAAAAAAAGGCCCAGATATGGGTTGACACGACTGATCATCTCAGAAATGGTCCTCGTCTGTATGCCGTCTCGCACTGAAGCGGTTTGCAGGTCGAGGAACGGAACCCTGGATGGGCTAATGACTAGCTTGGTGTTTATGTAGGTAAATCTGGGCTTTCTACTTGAAATAAACTTTTAGCCAAGGTAGAAGTGACATCAGGAGCAGTTGCTGAGTCCCACCACTGACCCTGGCACCTATGGCCGATTAACTGGGAGAGGAAGTTCGGCGTTAAGAACTTGCTTAAGTCCGCAGCCAGGCCCGAGACAGAAACAAAAAGGAAAACATAGCGACGCACAACTCCCAGCGCTCGGGGACTCGGCCTTCATCTTCAACCGCTTACTACTACCTACCATTGGGCTCCATCTACTAAGCCTGTGGGTAACGACAAACCACATGAAAATGCATAAGTATCATCTGGCTCAGTTATCACATCGAGGGCCAGGCTTCAAATATATCAAAAAAAACACAGAAATTTACAAAGGGAGACACGTAAAAAGTAGAGGGAAATCAATAACATCACTCGTTACGTGTTCGGTGTAGGTAATCAGGATAAGTAGGCATTTGTGACAGGGGGGGAAATCTACAAATACGCCATAATCCGCGATATCTGTGGAGCATCGCTGGTCCTTACTCTACCTAGCTATTCCAACCTCTGGGCATACGCTAGTCCAAGCGAAAATCTTGTCTGCCACGCACACGATCTGGCTTCCTTGGTTGGCGGTGGTATGATCGGGGGCTCGGACTTAGGGCATCTAGGAGATCCGAGATGAAAGGGAGCAACTCAGCCACGTACGCGTATGTGAAGTTATTCCATGGGAATCTCGGTCGTGAAAACAGAGAAGACTGCCAAATGGTATATAAGCCAGAAGTAGAGGCATTGATGACATTGAATGTGCTATCAAGACCCTGATTAGTTCTATTACCATGCAGACCTCCCTCCTCAGCGCCTTTTGGGCGGCGACTTTTGTCCTTCGAGCTCTTTCCAAACCCATCCTGTTTGAGCAAGGAGCTGTCATCACGTACGATGAAGAAACTCAATCGGTGCAGGTGAAACGCAATCATTCTGTCCTTATCGAAGACGATAGAGTGGCCGCTATATTCGACTCGACCAAGGGCAATGTCAGTATACCTCCTGATACCGAGGTGATCTATGCTGGCAACGACATTATCAGCCCTGGCTTCATCGACACCCACCGTCACGTCTGGCAAACCGTCCAGAGAAGCCTTGGGGGCGACAGCTGCCTGGCTGAATATCTTGGGCGCTGGTCAAGCTTTTCATTGGCTGCAAGAGCGTTCACTCCAGATGTCATGTACTACTCACAACTCGCTGGGCTATGTGAGGCATTGAACGGGGGTGTTACGTCTATTGTAGACAACGCTTCCGGAGCATTCACCCAGGCAGTCTCTGACGCATCGATTCGAGCTACTGAAGACAGTGGGATACGTAGCTTCCACGCATACCACATACGAAGAGGAATTGAGGGCTTTGCTTTTGAAGACCAGCTAGTCCATTACCAAAACCTTTCAGGCCAATTCGACAAAAATGGCAGTCTTGTCTCATTAGGTCTCGCATATGAGACATTTGATACGGGGGACTCCACGGACACTGAGGTCCTGATAAACCTGGCAAGGTAAGTCAAGGCGCATGTTAGTATGGGGAGATATTTTCAAGGCTAACTGACAACTAGGTCATCAAACACCACTTTCATACAGACTCATTTCGTCGGTGGACCTCTGGGCTTGGAAAACAGTCCTTCACTTTGGCGAAGCTCGACCTACTTAACGGCTCATTCCCCGTTATTTTCGTTCACGGCAATTCTGTCACCGCGACTGACGCCAATCTCCTGCGTCGCTTCAACCACTATATTTCCATGGCTCCCGAGTTCGAGATGCATCACGGCCAGGATAACTTTAATCCTTCTTTGGTGCAAGACCAGGCTGCTCTGAGTGTGGGTACTCACTATTCAA
Organism: Fusarium sp. FW16.1; assembly: GCA_017654865.1. Classification (NCBI taxonomy): domain Eukaryota; kingdom Fungi; phylum Ascomycota; class Sordariomycetes; order Hypocreales; family Nectriaceae; genus Fusarium; species Fusarium sp. FW16.1. The sequence continues at coordinate 4,493,308 of JADNRB010000002.1, read as the reverse complement.
CTAGTGGAGATATCATAACTCAGGCTAGGATCTGGTTGCAATCTGTTCGCCAGCAGATCTACCAGAGAGTCCTCAGAGATTTCCAGTTTCCAGCTAATAACCCAATGTCGACCAAACAAGCCTTCCACCTTGCGACTCGTGCTGGAGGGCTAGCCCTGCGTCGACCAGACCTCGGGGTCATTCGTGTGGGCGCCAAGGCCGATATCGCTGTCTTTGATGGATCGGCACCTGGCCTACTTGGCTGGGAAGATGCTATCACAGCCGTGGTTCTTCACTCTAATATCGGTCATATTAAGCATGTGCTTGTCAATGGTGAATGGAGGAAACGGGATGGGCAACTCTATTGCGCTCTAAACGAGACTGCTGTCCAAGGCGAGTTCCTGAAGGCTGCACAAGCTGTGCGGTTTTTTCGGTCAAGTGTGGAAGAGCCCGTGTTTGAAGGAGAGGCACCTGGGACGGGGGCGTTGTATCGCCAGATTGAGAAGGTCGATGTTGTTCGGGGGTCTTTGGATGGATATTAAGTTGCCTTTCTAATCACACTGCAGAATAGATCAATATCAACCTTTTCCATATCCCTTGAAACAGAAAAGAAGACATTATGGTAAAGGCGCTGAATAACTGCCTCCTGCAATGTTGTTTTGAGCCGCATTGGGTCGAGATAATGCATCACTTGCATGATGATCTGGATCATCTGCCCTCCGGACGCTGCAACTCCATCCGACGCCAATATAAACTTACGTTACTCTATATCTCCTATTATTGCCGTAGCCTAAATCTAGACCCTACCTAGCATATAAAATATTCTCTATAACAGACCACGGTATCCCACCTCAATTATGCTTAATTTCTTAGGGCTCTAACGCTGGGCGCGATACGGAGCGGAGGTTCTTGGGGGCAACCTAAGCTCCACTTCGTTCTTGGGTCTGCTAATCGGGGATAGATAACGCCGAACTCGCAACTCCGATTTTCATGGTTGGCGTGTTTTTTTAAACCCCCAAGCTTAGTTTCATTCACCCAGATCCCCCTGCCACCAAAGTTCACCCCAGCGCGAATCACACTACGGCGCTAATGTTCCCATTCCACATAATCACTCACTTCGCCTTCACACACCCCAGCAGACTGACCATCAACTGGCCAATTCCCCACAGGAGAGAGCCATTCTCAGAGATTAAGGGAGGATTAGATGATAGCTTGCCGCGCGACAAGCCAAGTTTAATATGCCGCGAATGCGAGAAAGCAATAGCAGTCTTGTAGGTCTAAGAGTGCCCATATTAGGTTTTTTTTAGAGCTCAAAAATGGAAGAGCCATGACAATAGTACGAATCTGTACAGTTTCCAATCAACAAACTTAATAAGGGGCTGTTCAACAAACATTTTCCTACTGTCTCGCAGTTCATAGTGCGACGCTGGTGGAGAGATACCCCTGCGAAACAACCTGTCATTTAGATTAGAGGACCCTTGGCTTGCCAATCACACCTTAGTTCAGACATCAAAGATCCGAGGCAGCGGAAAGAGAATGTGGGGATCCGTCATTGTCAGGCCAGTTCGAGATAACTCGGCTTGCAGCATTCCACGCGAGGGAAAGGGGCGCCCCGCACTCCATACATTTCAAGTTTGTCATCAGGCATATATATATATATCGAACCAGTCCATCCTTCGATGTGTTTCTCCCAACTTCACCCCAGTTGATCATTCTTTTCTCTTTGCTTTTTCTAGTCACTCATTTGATCATTCTATCGTTCAACCCCTTTGCCCTTCAGGATGAGAACCGTTCAGTTCTTACAGGTTCTTGGCGGCCTCGGCGTCGCTAGCGCCTACACCGTTACTAATGCGGACCGTTTTATGCTGAAGAACATCGACCCCATCGTGATGCCAGGCCACTACAACAGCCACATGCACAGTTTCTTTGGATCGGATGCTATCACAGCTAATACCACCACATCCAAGGAGCTCCAGGCCGGTTGTTCTACCGCGGTGAACCCTAACGACTACTCGTCCTATTGTAAGTAGCCCTTGGCTGCCGTCAACCCAAATGTCTCACCACTCCTTAGGGGTCCCGACACTCTTTGCCAAGAATGGCACCGACTTCACCGTTGTTCCTATAAGCCGGTTCAGTGCCTACTATAAACACATCGACCTAGCTGAGGTAGCCATCCCCCAAAATTTCAAGGTTGTCGTTGGCAATGCCAGCGCGACCTCTCCAGACGATGTCAACCCCCTTGCCGGCATTCAGTGGTTTTGCGAGTATGTAGGGTCTAAGGAGACCAAGGACCGAGCAGCATTCCCCACCAAGGGTTGCGGTCGCCTCCAATCTATCTTACTTTTCCATGATTGCGTCAACGAGGAGACGTTGGAATCTGCATACTCGGGTACTCAGCACTGGACTGAGACCTTTAAGCCTGCCAACCGATGCCCAGCTAGTATGAAACGAATGCCGCAGCTGCGCTTCAGCATTCGCTATGATCTACGCCGTATCTTCCCTGATGGTTGGGATGGACCCGCCCCATTGGAGCTGGCGTGCGGTTCTTCGTTCTGCTTTCACGGCGACTTCATCAATGGCTGGCTCCCTGAAGCCGCCCAGAACATGCTGCTCGCCAACCACAAGAGAGACTTTCAGGGCGTTGACGGCCCGAATGGAAAATACAATGCGGGGCCGCTGTGCAACCAGGAAGATGTTCAAGACGCCGACCCGGAGCATGGTACCAGTGATTACGAGGAGAGCAAACGCAACCTTGCGTAGCTATAATGGATCAAGTTGCTCCCTCCAGAACGGCCAAGCGGCTTGCTCTAGTAGTACGCGGAGTGCAAGCGCGGAAGTTCAGCCGAGTTTCAGGCCTTGTCGTGGAGAGAGGTGTGGCACATTTGCGGCATGTAGTGCCAGAACTGCTGGGTCTTTTTTGTCTATTAGCTCAAAAGGCATGCCACCCGGTTCTTTTACAGCTGACCTGAAGTTTTTGAAACTTCCATTGTCGATAATACCCTTCACGGCTAGTCCGAACGCAAAATATTAGCTTTGCAATTTAACACTACCATTCTGAAACTAAAACACTTGTTCAACTTGACATAGTAGAGTAGCTTTGAGCTAAGATACTAGACAGTTAGCAAACGCTCCAGCTCATCCATGATGAAGTTCCTCACCAGCTTGACAACTATTGCGTTCCCGGCACAAGCCAACGCGGTCTGCACTCGTGCCCCTAACGCCCAGGGCAACGCCATGACTCATGTTGAACCGTGTCCCGTGGCACGCCACTCTGAGGGCATCCCAGCCGGCCGTCTCTTGTGCTGAATCTCATTTTTGGGTCAGCGCCGGTGGCATCTGGTGCGCGTTGGCCACTACCACCGAACGGGTTGCTGCGTTTAGGATCATCCCCATAGCTGAGACCGTGACGTTGGATATGATTTATTACACCTTCTTGGCTGGGACTGACGAGGAGTCTTTACGCGAGAGCCTCGATTATGGCCTGAATCTTATTACTCGGCCTGATAAACTCTGTCCTCATTCATGTGGATACCAACTCTATACATTGATGCGCAAAAGGTCTTGTGCATTCTTCCAAGCAATGCCCTCCCACTGGCTTTCGGAAACCAGGCCGCTCTGGCGTAGAGCTTGAAGGAATTCCTTCCCCTCTTCGTTAGAGCACAAGGGATAGTCAACTGCATACAAGACTCTCTCTGGCCTGGTCACCCGTAAAAGACAGGCCATGGGGGATAATTCGAAAGTAGCACTCGTCGACACCCAGATATTTTCATCCCATACTTGTCGGAGATCCCGCTTTCTTGATGAAATACTTGACCAGCGCGAGGAATACTCCCAGTTGCGTTCAAGCGTGTACGGCAGCAGCTCACCTGCATGTCCGATCATGATCTTGAGGCGAGGAAACTGGTCAAATAGACCGGCTGCAAACAAGCGAAGAATGTGTAGACCGCTCTCATAGTGAAAAGCAGCGCACCAACCGCTTAAAGCCATTGCGACGTCGGGAGGATAGGGGCCGTCATATAGCACCTTCTCCACCTGCGGGCTCGGAAAGGTCGGGTGAAAGTAGACTGGAACGTCGAACTTTTGCGCCGTTTCAAAGACCGGGTGGAATCTGGGGGTATCGTAGTAAGCCCCATCTGGCAGATGGCTAGGAATAAGTGCCCCAACGAAGCCCAGATCAACAACACAGCGCTCCAACTCAGCCGACGCTGATTCCGGATCATGCATGGAAAGAATAGCGAAAGCAGCAAAGCGGGAGGGATGCTGGCTAACACCTCCTGTACGAGTCGTCATTAATCGAAGGGCAATCACTGGGTCTGACGTCTACAACTAGATGGGAGATAATACTGAGCTTGATGTTATTGTCGTCTATGCTCTAGAGGCGGATTTTATCTATATCCTTATGGTTCCTCCCGCTTTTACTAAAAGTGGACTTTTATGCGTCTTAAATTAGTTAGCACCCCTATAATCCCTTTTACTTAAAAGAGGATATTTAATAAGGGCGCCTTAGCCCTTTTTTTTTAATAATATAATATTTAGCCCTTTAGTTAGCTATTACCTTTTTACCCTTATATTTACCCTATATAAGTCTTTATAACTTTAGTATAATAGCTAGATATATTAATATTAATTTTAGCTTTAAAGTTAATACGCGAAGAATATATCTTTTTTTATATTTATATTAGTAATAGGTAGAGGTTATAGGTTAAGGCGGTATTAGTTAAGTCTTAGTTAAATCTAAAGATTAACTAAGTAATAAAATAGAATTTTATAATAAACTAGCTAAACTAATAAATAAGATAAAAAGTATATTAATTAATAATAATAAATATTCTTAATTTAATTTAGGTAATATATATATATAATAAGTTAAATAAGTAAATAAGTTATATACTTTTCTTAACCTCTTTTATCACGACCTAAGAATCCTCTATCTTATATAACTAGAAGGACCTATATTATCTTACTAATTAGGAAAGGATTAGGACGGATTATATCCCGCGGGCTATAATCCCCTCTGATCTAGCGGGTAGGATTATAATAACTTAGGCCTTATAGACTATAATCTATTATAATCCGCCTTATTATATAAAGTATATAAAATATACTTATTGCACTTTCTTATATAGTAATTACTATAGCTATTAATATAACTTAGTTATACTTAATACCCTTAAGTATATTACTAGATATAACTTATATTAACATATATATATAGCTTACGTAATAGATAAGTATATATAATAAAAATCCTAACTTTCTTATTAAAGATCGCATTTAAAAATACTATAAATTATTTAATTAATTAAAATTATTTATTATATTCTTCCTTAGATATTTTAATTACTACCTAATAAGTCCTATATTATACCTAGGCTTACCGCAGATACTATATCGCTAAATACCTAGCCTAATTAACCTTCCTTGACTATTATATCTCAATAAATCTATAATTACTTATATATTAATATCTATCTAATTAATTATTTATTTTCTCTCTTTTATTATTATTACCCCTCTTCGCTATAATCTAGTCTTTTTTGCCCTTTAGTACTAGCTTAGTATCTTATTTACCTCTTAAAGATCTTTTATCTTAGCTATTAATAAAGTAACCTTATATATAATTACTTTTATTTCTTTTATAAGAGATTATAAAGCTTTAAGGATTAACTCTAGGGAGCTATTATAATACCTTTTGATTTATCTTTTAATATATTTAGACTAAGATCTAGCCTTAAGTATTATCTTTAGGGTCCTTAAGGCCTAAGGGGTTAATAATTTAGCCCCCTCCTCGGTAGGTATTAGTATCTATAGCTAAATATTAAGCTTTAAGACTATAATTTCCGGGTTAAGAGGAATAAGGCTAGCTCCTTTAAAAGCCCCCTTGATATTTCTTTCTATTATAGTAGCCTTATATATAGCTTAGAAGGCCAGAAAGAACTTAGTCTTTAAAATATAAGTTATAAAGTATTTAATTAATTACTTATTTCTTGACTATAAGCTTACTTTAATATGCTAAAATACCTAATATTAAGGGGCTAGAGTAAATAAAGAAATAAGGTAATATATAAAGCTAGATAATTTTCTTTTCCTTATAATATCTCTTAAATTTAATAAATTAATGATTTTTATAGCTATTAAGGATTAAGAGATAATAAGAATTAATTAATTAATTAGTTATATATTAGTTAAAGTACTTAAGCTATTTAAGACTAGTTTTATTATTAATCTAGCTATTTTGGGTTATTATAATAGCCTAATTGCCCGGAGGTTACTTTCTTAATACTAATTAGCGAGGTAATATTAGCCCATACTAATAATAAATAGCTAGATCGCCTAGCTTTCTATATTAATTACTTAAATAACTATAATCTATTCCTAGCTTCTAAGCTAGACTAATTTCGGCTTTAAATACCTTCTATACTTATAATAACTATTCCGCTTGCAATTATGCTTATAAGAAAGCTAATTTTATTAAAGTTATAGATATTATCTAATTAAATTATACTTCGCGATTATTTTACTATAAGCTAAAACTAATCGCGAATAATAATTAGATCTTATATTTAGCCCTCTAGTAGTTATATTTATAAAAGAAATATATCTTAAGGTCTAGGTATTACTTAATAAAGTTATAAGCCTAATATATATTAATTAATAATAATTATAGTTAATAAGTAATTAATTAATTATTTCTTTTATACTATAAAGCTATAGGGGAAATCCTTATGAATCTAGGTTAAGAATAAAGTAAATAAGGATTTATTCCTCTAGATTAAATAATTAGCGTAATTTAGGGGTCTAATTAAGTCATGATTAAATGCCTTATTGCCTACGCTAGAGCTTTATATGATTAATATTATAGATCTCTATAGCATATTAGAGCTTTAATTTTAGATTATTTTAAAGGGCCTAAAGGGTAAGAAGGATTCTAGCCTTATTACTAGATAGTAATATATTAGGTAATTAAGAATTAATTAATTAAATAGAGATAATATAGGTTAAGGATTTTTATTATATATGCTTGTCTGTTACGTAAGCTATATATATATATTACCCTTTAAGGCTATATAATATTCTCCTCTATTAATAAACCTAGTATAACTAGTTTATCCCTTGGGAATATTATAATTATTATATCTTTAATAAGAATTATAATAAAAATATTACTAATTATTTAATTAAAACTACTTATTATATTCCTCCCTAGATATCTTAATTATTACTTAATAATCCTTATATTATACCTGGCTTATTATATATATTATAATATTAAATACTTAGTTATATTAACCTTTCTTAATTTTACTCCTTATAATTTAGCTATTACCTATATATTAATATCTATTTAATTAATTATTTATCTTCCTTCCTCTATTATTATAACCCCTCTTTTCTATAGTCTAGTCCTTTTTACTCTCTAGCGCTAACTTAATATCTTATTTATTTCTTAAAGGTCTTTAATTTTAGCCCTTAATAATATATTCTTATATATTTTTATTATTATACCCTTTATAAGAGACTTTAGAGCTCTTAGAATTAACTTTAAGGAGCTATTATAATGCCTTTTAATTTATCTCTTAAGGTATTTTAATTAAGATCTAGCCTTAAGTATAATCTTTAAAGTCTTTAAAACCTAAAGGGTTAAGAGCTAAGTTTCCTCCCTAGCTAGTATTAGAGTCTATAGCTATATATTAAGCTTTAAGATTATATTTTCTAGGTTAAGAGAAATAAGCCTAGCCTCTTTAAAAGCTATCTTAATATTTTTCTTTATTATAATAGCTTAAAAAGTAATATAGAAGGCTAAGAAGAACTTAGTCTTTAAAATATAGGTAATAAAGTATTTAATTAGATATTTTATTTCTTAATTATAAGCCTTTTTTAATAACTTAAAGTACTTAATATTAAGAGGCTAGAGAAGATAAAATAAATAAGGTAATATATAAAGCTAAATAATCTTCTTTTCTTTATAGTATCTTTTAAATTTAATAAATTAATAACTTTTATAATTATTAAGGATTAAGAGATAATAAGAATTAATTAATTAATTAATTATATATTAATTAAATACTTAAATTACTTAAGATTAATTTTATTATTAATCTAGCTATTTTAGGTATTATAATAGCTTAATTACCTAAGAGGTTATTTTCTTAATATTAATTAATAAGATAATATTAGCTTATATTAATAATAAATAGCTAGATTACCTAGCCTTTTATATTAATTACTTAAATAATTATAATTTATTCCTAGTTTCTAGGCTAAATTAATTTTAACTTTAAATACCTTTTTATACCTATAATAATTATTTTATTTATAATTATATTTATAAAAATACTAATCTTATTAAAGTTATAAATATTATTTAATTAGATATTTTACTTCGCGATTATATTTATTATAAGCTATAACTAATTATAGATAATAATTAGATTTTATATTTAATTTTTAATAATTATATTTATAAAAGAAATATATCTTAAGGTCTAAGTATTACTTAATAAAATTTAAAGCTTAATATATATTAATAGGTAATATATCATGGTTAATAAATAATTAATTAATTAATTCTTTTATATTATAAAGCTAGGGGGGAAATCCTCGTAAATCTAGGTTAAGAATAAACTAAATAAGGATTTATTTTTCTAGATTAGAGAGTTAATATAATTTTAGGATAATATTAGCCTAGGCTTATATACCTTTATAGCGATTAAGGAGAGTATTATAATTAATTTAATAGATCTTTGCGGTATATTAGAGACTAAGTTTAATTAATTTTTTAATAAGCTTAAAGGGCTATAAGGATTCTAGCCTTATAATTAGATTATAATATATTAAGTAATTAAGAATTAATTAATTAAATAAAGAATATTTTATAAGGGATTTTTATATAACTTACTTACTTATTTAACTTACTATATATATATATTATAAATAAGAGCTTAAATATAATATAGTATAATTTATTCTTAATTAATATTACGACCTAGTATAACCTAACTAGCTATTAGGTTATATAATATAAGACTAAGAAATATTAGACTAATTAAAGATAGATTACTTAGATTATAAAGTAATCCTTATAATTTAGTAAGATATTAAGTATATAAAATACTTTTATTATACTTTCTTATATATTAGCTACCTCAGCTATTAATATAACTTAGTTATACTCTATACCTTAAGTATATTACTAGACGTGACTTATATTACCCTTTTAAGGCTATATAATATTCTCCTTTATTATCACGACTATGATATAGGCCCGAGCGGTAAGCCAGGGCAGAACCGACCTATGTGATCATAGGTCTATAAGTTAAACGAAGGCGGTTTAACTCTATGCGATACTATAAGTTAAACTAAGGCAATTCGACTCGATCTAAGTATATTTAACTATAAACTACTATAATATATAGTATATACCTATATATACTTTCTTATATATTAGCTACCCTAGCTATTAATATAACTTAGTTATACTTAATACCTTTAAGTATATTACTAGATATAACTTATATTACCCTTTAAGCTATGCAATATTCTCCTCTACTATATAAACTAATATGACTAATTTATCCCTTAGGAACCCTATAATTGTTATATATTAATAGCTATTATTTAGAGGATTACTAATATTACCTTAAATAATATTATATTAATAGAATATCTAATAACGCTTTTACTAACCTACCGGCTTATACTACCCCGCCTAGTAATACTAAGATAGCCGCTAAACTCTAGTAGCTTAGGGCAACTATTTATTAGCTAAGAACCTAAGTTAACTAGTAGTAGTATAGCTAGCGCCACCGCCGCTACTAATACTTACTCTAGCTAGGGATATTAGCGAAGCTATTAAATTACCTAAGCTAGTACCCTTTAATAGAGACGCTAAAGATATTATCCTATTTTTAACCCGATATAAAAGGTATTTCGTAATATTCCTAACTAAGCTCTCTAGTATAAAGTATACGCCTTATTTATAGGATAATTAATAAAAGGAATTACTACCGCGTAGATAGAACTAATCCTTTGAGACTTTATAAATAATAAAGAAGCTAACTAGGATTAAAATACTATTAATATCTTTATAGACTAGGAAAACTTCGAGATTATATTAAAGAATATATTTAGACTTATTAATAAAGAATAATAGGCCGCGACGTAGCTATTCGCGCTTACATAGGATAGGTTATATACTATATATGCTATAAGATTTAGGCAACTTATATCTAAGACTAAGTTTAAGGATAAATCCCTTATAAAAATCTTCTATTATAGCCTAAAGGCCAAAGTAAAAGATAAACTCTATAAGGCTAACCGACCTAATAACTTAAATAAGTATATCGCAATAGTAATTAAGATTAATAAATAATAATATAAATAATATAGGGAAAAAGTAATAAAATAAAATAAGCCTAAGAGAGCTAACTTTAACCCTTATTTCCTAAATTAATACTAGCTATAAGGTAATAAATAATAAAACTAATATAATTAAAATAGAGTACCGCCTATAGAACTTAGGTAAGACCTATAGAACTTAGAGTAATTTAATAAGGAACCTTAATTATTAAATACTATTATTATTATAAAAAAGGCTATAAGGCTAATAAATATAAGAAGAAGTAATAAGATATTTAGGATAGATATTATTAATAAAAACCCTAATAATTGCTACCTAAGGGTAAGAAATAGGTAAGATTTACTTAGACTAAAGGAACTACTAATAGCCCTTTAAACTATTAAGACTCTAGGAATAATATATATAGGGTATAATAATATTAGCTTAAAGCTAAGTAAAGTTATTATGCTATATAAATAGGTCTACCTTACTAAGAAATAAACTAAAAATAATTATTATAATAGCATAGGGAAAAAGATAAGGATTATATATAAAGCTATAAAATTACCTTAAGTAAGATATCTTTACCTTATTAATAGAATAAAGTAGTAGCCCTTATTAAAACCTATTATTAAACCTATAAAGGATCTAAATATAAAAATTATCACGGTCTTTAGAAAGGGTTAGTAATTAAAATGCCTAAAAAAATAACCTAATTAAAGATATAAATACCGAGGCTATTAATATATTATAATAAATTAAACCTAAAGCATAGGGGAGGTATATATAAACTAACTCTACCCGCTATATATATACTCTTTGCCTATAGCATTAATTAGAACTAGCGAAATAAGTAAAAGAAATAATCTAATAATAAGACTAATAAGACTATGATATATCTTAGCTAATAATTACTCCCTAAGGAATAATAAGGCAATTAAGACGATATGGCTATAGCTACTAAGGGATATATATATAAATAATTATACTAAGGAATATTAGAAAATAGATAATAACCTATAGAAAGAAGAGAATTACCTATAACTCTTTAACTATAAAGGCAAATAATACTAGAATTTACGAAGGGAATAATATATTTATACTATGCGAGAATATAAAATACTAAAGGAATATTAGATATTTATATCTGCGTATTTTACTATATAGCGGCATAAGACCCTAGATACCTAAAAAAACCTTTTAGAATATAAGATAATATATAAACCTACCTAATATATAAGGAATACCTTAGTATCTCTTAGATATTATATTATTATTATAAATATAAGGAATACTAAGAAGAGAAAGAAAAAAATAATTTTCTTAATTCTATTATTATACTAGCTAAATAATAACTTATATCTATAATATAAAATAGAAGGATATAAGGTTAATTATTAGTATAAATTAATTAATATAGCTAAGGTAAGATATAATAAGATATTATATTATGCTATATAAGAATATAAATAGCGTGACTATAAGGTTTAGAAATAGTAGGAATAGCTTATCAAAGTAATATAGGAAAACCCTAAAACCTCGATAACTAAGTAAATTAGTAAGGATAACTTAGATATAGAAGATATCCCTATTAGGGTATACTATAAAGGAGTAGCTATAAACTTACTATAGATGCTATGCTATAATACTCGGGATAATAAGCGAACCTAATTAATATACCCTAGATATAAAGAAATCTTATAAATCTCCTATAAGGACTATTATTATAGCGTATATATCTAGAGTAAATAAGAGAATAATTATTTCCCCGTATAACTATAAGGACCTAATAATAAGCCTTACTTTACTTATAAGATATATTAATATTATATCTATAATTAAAAAAAGGCCTTAGTATAGCTAATATCCGCTATTAACTAATAAAGATAGACTTATTACTTTTAAATAATAATTTATTATTATTATAAAAAACTATAATAAAGTAGATATAAGACCCCGACAGAAGTTATCTTAGTATAAAAGTAATGCTCTATTTTAAAGATATATACCTATGGTATAGAAAATATATCCTCGCTATATATAATAAATTCGAATATATAGTAAAGGAAGGATTTAACTTCCTTATATGAATAGGAAGGAAGGAAGATAAGGAATAATATAAAGGTATCTAACTATACCTTAGAAAAGACTAAGAACCTACCGATAGGTTCTTATAGGACTATACTAATTATATTAGACGCGGCGGATTAGATAAGGTTTACCTTATAAAATAGAAAGATAATAATAACTTTAATAAAGCTAATTAATAAGTAAATAATAGCTTTTAAGAATAATAAAATAATATAAGAAATAACTATAACTATAGGGTATGCGATAAAAGCGAATATAATATAATTATCTTAATTATGCCCTTAATAGGTTAAAAAACTAGATACCCTATCTAATATAGGGTAATAAGTAGATAAATATAGGAATAAATTACCCCAGAAGCCCTTCTACTCTATAAATAAAGGATATAAGTAAAGATACCTAGAATTAAAAATATAAATTAAGGGATAATAATTAAATATAATAGTAGATAGTAGAGCTAAGTAGAACTATTTTGACCTAATAGTAGCAAATAGGCTTAAGCTATTATAAAGGCATAAATAAAAGCCCTATATAATATATAACCTCGAAGGAATACCTTTTAATTATAATAATAAAGTTATTAACTATAAGATTAATTACCTTAAGGTTTTTATTAAAAGAAAGAACTAAGAAATCTTATTTAATATTATATTAACCTAGAGCTATAACTTTATGCTCGGGTACCTATAGTTATAATATTTTAATTTATATTTTAACTAGAGAATTAGCTAGATATTCTCTTATAATACTAAGATATCCTTTATATTAGATAACGACTTAGATTAGAGATCTTAAACTTTTACTAATAATAGAGAAATTAGGTAGAGGTAAATACGAGATACCTCTCTACCTATAGGGATAAAATATAGATATTATAATAAATAGAAATAATAATAATAACAAATAATCGCATAAATTATATAATAGTTCTATATACTTAAAAAGAATCTTAAGAAATTAAAAAAGAATAACCTAGAAGAAGAATAACTTAAGAATATACCCTAATAATATAGAATCTATAGAAAACTCTTCGCGAAAGAACTTAAAATAAGTTTATTAGAATATATATTTTATAACCTTAAAATTAAGTTTATTAATAAAAAGTAACCTAGCTTTAATAAACTTTATTTACTTAATAAAGTATAATTTCTAATATTAAAGGAATACCTCGAAGAAATAATATAAAAAGGATATATTAGGGAAAGTAAGTTATTTATTAGATACCTTATTATATTTATTCCGAAAAAGAATAATAAGCTTTAACTTTATATTAACTTTTAAATGCTTAATGCTATTATAGTTAAGGATTATATATTACTGCCCTTTATTAGCGAATTAAAAGATTAATTTTTTAAAATAAAGTACTTTATTATACTTAACCTTAAGGGAGCCTATAACCTTATTTAGATTAAAAAAAGATATAAATAAAAAACTACTTTTATACTAAGTATAGATTATTTAAGTACCTTATTATGCCTTTTAGACTTATTAATATACCTATTATATTCTAATAATAATTAATAATATACTATAAGAATATCTAGATATATTTATTATATATTACCTAGATAATATCTTTATCTTCTTTAAAATAGAAGAAAAATATATAGAATATATCTATAAGGTATTATAAATATTATAAAATACTAATTTATTAATAGAACCCGAGAAAAATAAATTCTATGCCTTAGAAATAGAATTCCTCGGATATATTATCTCTTATAATAATATAAATAGACCCTAAGAAAGTCTTAGTAATTAAAGACTAAAAGGAATTAACTAATATTAAAGAAATATAGGCCTTCCTTAGATTCACTAATTATTACTATAAGTTTCTTAAAGTATTTAAAAAGATAATTATATTATTAATAAAACTTATAAAGAAAAATAAGACTTTTATATTTAGGGATAAAGCTAAAAATACCTTTAATAAAATTAAGGAACTTATCTTAAGTGGATTAATACTTAAGATATTTAACCTATCTTGACTAATTAAACTTAAAATTAATACCTTAGACTTCGCCTTAGGCGCCTAGATTAGATAATAAGATAATAAAAGATAACTATACCTAATCGTATTTTACTCCTATAAGTTATATAAAGTAAAACTTAATTACCTTATCTATAATAAAGAATTCCTTATAATTATTAATACTTTTAAAGAATTTTAGTATTACTTTCTAAGAAGCTAATACTAAATTAAGGTTTATATAGACTATAAGAATATTTCTTATTTTATAATAACCTAAGAACTTAGCGAAAGATAATTATAATATATTAAATACCTCTTAGAATTTAATTATGCTATTATCTATATTAAAGGATTAAAAAATAATAAAGTAGACGCTATTAGCTATAGACTTAACCTAAATATAAGAAAAATCTAAATTAAAAAGCAGTTTTTATATTTTATTACTAATAGATATCTTTAGTAGTAGACTATCGTATATACCTAGGCGGAACTTATTAGCTATAAATAGAGTAGGGTTATTAATATACCATACCCTATTATTATAATAACTTATATAGTAGAATAAGGTAATTTATTACTTATTAAGATCCTAGAGTATAATAAATAACTCCTAGAAGATAAAAAAATAAATAAATAATAAATACTAGAGGAATTATAATATAACCTTATATACGAAAATATAATTACTAACTCTATAAATACTAAAAAATTAATAAAACCCTAGAATAAGTTAAAATAATATATACTTTTCTTAATATAAAAAAACTATTACTATAGTTATTAATTAATATAACCTTTGCGCGAAAATTAAAGTATAATGCTATAAACCTTACGGCAAACTATAACCCCTATTAGTATCTTAGTTACTATAGGAAATAATTATAATAAATTTTATTACTAAATTACCCCTATTAGAAGAACTAATTATTAAAAACTTTTATAATAAATTTCTTATTATTATAAATAGACTTATAAAATTCTCCTATTTTATACCCTATAGAGAATTAATAATAGCTAAAGAATTTACTTACCTTTTTTATTTTTATATTACTAAAATATATAGTATACTACTTAAGATTATTATTAATCAAGGATTATTATTTATATCTAAGTTTTAATAAAGCCTTATTAGATATTTAGGAATTAATTATAAGCTCTCTATAATATATTATAAGGAGATAAATAAATAAATAAAATATATAAACTAAATATTAGAATAATATTTTTAATATTATATTAACTATAAATAGATTAATTAGGTTAAAAAGCTATTAGCCGCCTAGCTAGCCTATAATATAGCTATAAATAAAATATAAAGATTATACTAGCTTATACTAACTTTAGATTTATATTAGATATTTACTAATAATTATAAATATTATTATTAATCCTAAAGTAATTCTTACTAATAATTAATTATATATTTATATAAAGAAATATATATAGAATTGGAATTTATAAAAAATAAAATAATAAATTATATTAATAAAAAATAGATCGAGGGACTAACCTTCTTAGAGGGAGATATAATCTATCTCGCAATAAAAAATATTAAAATAAAATAATAAAATAAAAACTTAACTATAAATATATTAGACCTTATAAAATAAAAAAGAAAATCTTAAAATATAACTATAAACTAGACTTATTACCTAAGATTAAGATCTATCTAATCTTTTATATTTTACTACTTAAATTAATATAAGATATTATTTAAGTAAAAACTAGTAATAAATTAGAGATAGAAGTTAATAGATTAAAGGAATATATTATAGAAATTATCCTTAATAAGGATAAAATTAATAATAAATAATATATTTTATTAAATAAAAAATTATCTTAACTTAGAAAATATATAGGAACCCTTAGAGTACCTTATTAATATATAATGCCTCTTAAAAAACTTCTATTAATAGCACTAAGAAAAATAAAATAGATTTAGGAATAATATTTTAGTTAATAACCCTATGATCCTCTAGAAGCTAGATCTTAGAAAGCGCTTATGATTTAGATGCCTAGCGGGCTTCCTTATTATAATACTTAGCCTCATCGAGCTTATTAAGATCCTCGTATCCCCGATGGATTATTTTAGCCGCTTTCTCGCGAAGGTACTTTTCTTAACGATAGAGCCGCTATAGGCGAGCTAAGGCCTCTAGAAGATCCGCCTTGGCCTATTCCTTTTATTCCTTAAGATAGTCTTTCTCGTGGGATACCTAAGCGACTACTATATATTAGCTATAATCCAGAATAAGAATAAGAGAAGATAACCTATAGGCTTAAGAGAATATACCCCTAAAGTTATAATTAGTATATTTCTTCTCGATATAAAAATTATAATAATACTTCTTTTCTATAATAATATAAGAGTATTAATTAGCATAGAAGTATATAGAATATTAAGGTATCTTAAAACTAAATTTATTAATTAAATAGGAAAGATTACTATAGTATTTAGTAGCGAGACGAGGGTAAGAAGATAATTTTTCGATTTAACTTAATATTATATTAGCTAGAAAAATAATAATAGGACTAAATTATATACTTAAGTAACTAGGTCGCGGGATCTAGCCTTAAGGATAAGACCTATAGAGGGGGAGCCTTATATTATGATTATAATATAGGCCCGAGTAATAAGCTAGGGTAAAACTAACCTATATAATCATAGGTCTATAAGTTAAATAAAGGTAATTTAACTCTATGCGATACTATAAGTTAAATTAAGGCGGTTTAATTTAATCTAAGTATATTTAACTATAAATTACTATAGTATATAATACGCACCTATATATACTTTCTTATATATTAGCTACCTTAGCTATTAATATAACTTAGTTATATTTAATACCTTTAAGTATATTATTAGATATAACTTATATTACCCTTTAAGGCTATATAATATTCTCCTCTGCTAATATAAACCAGTATGACCGGTTTATCCCTTGGGAACCCTACGATCGTCATATCTACTAATATAAACCTAGTACGACCGGTTTATCCCTTAGGAACCCTACGATCGTCACAGTCGAAGAAAAAAACAATAACTGCCCTATAGTCTGCTAGCATAAAAAACTTTCCCCTATATAAAAAATCACTAATAGCTTAGCCGATGTTTTTTATAAGTAATAGGAAAGAGCTTAATTTATAAGTAGCTTACCTTATAAAAGCCTTATAATTATTTTTTTAATTAATATAAATTACTTTAATAAAGAAAAATATAGTTTTTTTTAAATAAATTAATTAAGAAAACATTTCCTTATATTTTAATATATTTTTTACCCTGCGTATTATTAGAATTAAGACCTTAGGTATAAAAAAAGGATTTTTTTTTTTTTAATATAAAGGTTAACCCAGACCCCTCTAGCTATTATAGATCACCACGATACCTAATTAGACTAAATAAGGTTTCTCCTCCTTACTTTCCTTTAAAATACTACTTAGTAACTAAGACCACGTTCCAGAACCTCCTCCCCCGCTCATAATAGGGACCGATAGATTAAAACAATGCCAAGCAGCTATGTATTCACTGTCTTTGAAGAATTCGACGACGTAATATGGCTGTCTATGTATTAGCACTTTAATGCTTCTCATAATAAAACAAAGTGTTGTACTATACCCCAGCATTTTGCAATGCAAAGGAACAATCGCCACTTAAGTCGCTGACACTATTGAAATACAAATCTCCACTGTGAGACAGAATTAACGTTATGGTTAGTTATTCCAATCGAGTATATGACGTTGTTACATACTGAAGTGAGCCAGCTGGGAATGAACTGCCCCAGTAGTAGCCGTTAAAACTCTTCTTAATATCATGGGCCTGGCCCGACAGATTATAATAGATAAACCCTGCATAGGCACCGTGCATCGCAGTCTTTTGCTTCCACGCCGCTGGCCTTGGGCCTGGAGGTGTTGCAGGTGTACTTGGCGTCCTCTTTTCTAGGAAACTGAGAGTTGTCTGAAGCCATTTCTGACTTTCTTCATCTCGGGTAAGATCATTGAAAACAGATTCAAGCTGCTTTGAGTAGTCAAAGCCAGGGTTTTGACTAGGAAACAAAGCGACGGTAAGCTTGTACCTCTCAAGTAGTTGTTGTGCTTCAGCCATTTCAAATAGTAGGCTTGAGACGAAAAAGAAGGGTTTGTAGTTCCAGAGGCACCAAGTCGTCATGTAGTTTAAAAGAAAAAGATGCAACCAGAGGCAGGTCCTTAGCCATGCTTATATATCCTCAGATAAGTTTTTTCAGATAACGACGGTTATTGCTTAATGCAATAAAACCCAGTATCTAGTGCATATCAGATACTAGTTCGGTCATAAAAGCTTATTCTCTATTGTATGATCTCATACTCAGTAGCTTGCTCACGTTAACTTAGCCTCTTAGCGGTAGCCGAAAAGGTTACCCACAAGGGCTCAGCTGAAAGTGTGATGCAGATCAAACACTGATTTCAGTAATCGCCTTGTATCTATGCACATGAAAGCTACCTGGCATTGCCATACTATATTCTTCGTCCATTTGGATTGGCAGAAAAAGTTCGCAGCATATACGCAGGGTCCTAGGAACGCAATTTGGTGGAGCCGTCATGGAGAGACGTGACACCGTGCCGCGCCGTGCAGTATCTGATGGTCGATGATCGATGATCAATTGTGGTTATGATGCGCGCCAGTGATGAGCTAGACAGTCGATAGAATCGCGATAGTGGAGGGCTGTAGGCGAATCACAACAACTGTTCGCCCAGCTATCGTGGGTTCCGCATATAATAGGCCGTGTCTCGGATCATATAGACGTTTATTTAACTGCCATTTGCTTTTCTACTGTACTGACGTCACTTGTATTTCCAATTGAGCCTAGAAGGTTAAGGATCGGCCGTTAATATTGAGCTGAGAGCACACCGCTACACCTGGGCAGAAGATTATGACAACGGCATGTAACTACTGTTTGTTTTTCTGCGGTGATAACGTTTATGCTAATTTAAGCTACAGTAATGCTGTCTATAACGAGACAACCCGCTTTATTGATAGCATGGGCATTGATTGGCAGCCCCATGCCTAAATTGGATAGAACCTCAAACATGAGGTGGTCCCCGTGTGTACTCCTCCGGCTTATTCGACAGAAATGGGCAACTCTGCATAGTTTCAGCTCGCTACTTGTTCGCCGATCCGAAGATCTAACCCCATTACGGATCAGCTGGAGCTACGTAGCATGGAGCGGCAACTGGGGGGTGGGGGGTGCTCAATGCGGGGATCGACGACTTTTCTACATGAAAACCTAACGACGACCCCCTCTGCAGCAATTGCTTACTTAAAGTTGCGGCTGGCCGATCTAGACTATGATCAGCTGCCCGCAATTAGGCACCCAGGTATCTATCTGACCTACTGACTTGTGCTCATGTTAACCCTGCTTGTTAGATTCGGCCCCTGGGACGGGCTGTTGTAGCTGCAGCCGGTCAGACAAGCCGTCAATGGGGTCCCCGACGAGTGTCCACATTAAAACCAAAAGCAGCAATAGATCGACGCAGTTTTCTCTTTCCCCAGAGATAACACAGATCTGTTAAATTAATCTAGAGGACCCCCCTTGGCCACCACCGCCCTTTGACCAGTGTAAATTGACTCAGCTTCAAAGTGCATACATCACGTAATTCAATGATTCTACATCCCGTGATGTGCCTTGTGTGTGAAGCCATCGGGTCAGTTGAAATTGTCAGCTAGTTTTAGGAATGATCGACAAGCTGACAACCTTTGACTCCTCCGAAGGTCAACAGAACTTAAAACATGCATGGCGTGATAAAACAAGCGAAGCCAATCAGCAAGCTCGCGGCCGCAGGTGGCAGTCTTTTGAAGAGTGATCCAAGATCGCGGTATGGTAACCACTCCGGATTAAATCTTTTGGTCTTTTCCTTCTGATGGAAAAACATTCGTGAAACTGAGCTTGGGTCTAATGCAAGGTGGGCGATGGGAGGCGGCCAATAGGGAAACCAGACAGGAGAACTAAAGCGAACCGCTGACATTAGAACCTACCAAATCCACTGATTCGTTCTCCAACTGGAATCAATTAGTCTATCTTAGTTTAGAGTTTCCCCGTTTGAGAAATTGAAAGACGACTTTTGGAGCTGAGCACTGCCTCAAGAGTGGCGAGTCTTGCACGGTCGGAGTGTCGGAGTGTCGCCCGCGTCTCGTCGGCACGATGCGATTGGTTGCGTGATTTGCGAATTTCACCAGTTCAAGTAATTGCCCAGGCGCTATGAGTCTCTGTGTAACTGAGGGCTTACATGCTGCAGGCTACAAGCCTCAGGGCCCAGTTGGACTCAGCTGAGACCAATTAGGGGAGGCTTAGGTGACATAAGAAATGCCGGCCGGGTAGGGCGGCTATCCAATATGTGATGTCACAAGTCTCCTGACGCAGCTTTGGTTAGGTGGCTGGCCTCAAAGGAATTCACTGCATTAATAGTATTACCAAAGCCAAATGATTGATTACAAGAGAGAAAAGTTTGAGGTCTTTTCTGCATATCTAGCTCTAGGTTTGGGATGGCGCAGTCCCAATTGGAAAGGGGGCTTAATTATGTGAGACATCGCAGCCCAAAAGCGGTATAGATGAACTCCAACATTGAGCTGAGAAACCCTCCTTCACGTTCCAATTCGTGAGTCTACAGCTGCTTTACAGTTGTGGCGGCCTCGGCCCCCGCCGGCCAACTTCAGCCTTTCACTATTTTGGTTTCGGAGTACTCTTGAGTCTGGACTTCCTGTCACATACGCGATGAACATGATCGCCGTGACGCGATCGACGATGCAAAGATTTGAGCAAATCATTGTCGCTAAATCGTTTCCTTGGCTTGCCACTATCACCGCGCATCATGATTTACCCCAGCATAGGTTCTCCCACAAGCACTAAGAAACGATATCACCTGTGCCCCCAGCTAAATCAGGAAGCCGTGATGTCCAACCTGACTAGAAGATACCAATATGTGATACGAGAGTTCGCCTGGCATGATTGTTATATGTTCATGGTTAGATCGTGCCTTTGAGGACAGCTAAACAGCCAGCGGAAAGTGAGACAGACACCTTTCAGCAACGCCAGCGCACTCAAGCTAAACCATCTGAGGATTATTTCCCTAATAGCTAAGCGCCGAGTGAAGAGTGCTTGAGGGGCATCGCAATGTGATTGCTGAGATTCTTTTCTGCAAGAAGTTCCCCAATCATTAACAAGACTTGAACCCTGGGTTCAGTCGAAGGAACAGAATCTATATAAGCTTGCAAACTCCCGACTTGAGAGACCAGAACACCGGCACACTCATCAGACTTCCCCAACAACAAGCAATCATCTACAAACTTTCAGCTCCCTCTCAAGCTTATCACAATGGCTTCCGTTATGTCTTTCTCTCAGCAGCAGCAGCAGCAGCCACCGCAGCAGCAACAACAGAGCCTCCCTATCCAGACAGTCAACACCAACTCCGTCGACAACGACCTCCTCGCTGCCTTGGCATCCTACGTCACCAGCGGTGCCCATGCTCGTAGCGCCACACAGCAGGAGATCCAAGATCTTGCTTCCGAGGCTATATCCAAGCCCGGCGGCAGGGCTCATCTTGAATCCCTCGTTTCATGCGACCCCTATCCCGAGCACAAAATCTGGATGCATTCGGCTCCTGCTCATGGAACCATCGATATGTCCAAGACCAGAATTGCCCTGACTCTTGGAACTCTTAGCCCTGATCCGGTATTCGACGCATCTGGTACTGGTTTCTTTGTGCCCTTTAGTAGTTCTCTGAACAGGTGAGTATGAATCTTAACTCAAGGTTCCATAGACTAACTGGATTGTTTTTCAGCGGTATCTTCTACTACGATGATTTGGACCTGTTCACCCCAGGAAGGGCGAACTTCAAACTCACGGTCACTAACGTAAGTAACCAAAACTTATAAAAGAGAGGAACTAACGTCTTGTAGCTCGATTTCTTTGTCGACATCTACCGCGACCAGAACCGTATTGGCAACTTCTGGTTCCGCAACCCTGGCTTTCTTCTTCCCACCGGTGGTGTCCAACTCGTTGGGAAGATTGGTGTCTCGACTCAATCTTCTTGATAATTCTGACCGAGTTCTCGGGTGTCCCTTGCTTGGAAGTGGTCTTGATTTGAATTTGTTTACATGCCGCCCCGCTCATTAATTCGCAATAATAAAACACCTGTCATTTATTACAACGGTCCCTTGACCTATTCACGATTTTTTTTTGTACGGGCGAATAGCCCCGCAATTAGGCAGTCGATGAGAGAGCTGTGGTGTTGAACTGCAAGTTGTTACCAAGCACACTTTCAACAACTTGTGGCCAGAAGAGCTCTGCTCAGCCTAGACGCTCAATGTCGCCAATTGAAGCCGTCACAATGTCTCCAACGAAGGGCTCGCAGAAGACTGCCCTTATCATGCTTCTGAACACAAGTTCAGACTGGACCCCTTGGTACGATGGTATCCGTGACGCCGCTGAGCCGTGGCTGATTCACAACGGCGTGCTGGCGCCCACCAGCTAACCCAGGAGGCCCTGGGGACAGAAATGGTTAATCAACTTCTATTTAATGAGCAGTTCCCGCGATGGGACGCCTTATTCCTAGAGCAAACTATTACTATTAAATAGCTCGCAATTTAGAACCAGATTATTGGAACTAAAAGAAGCCTGGGCTCTATTAAAAAAATAGCTAGACTCGAGTAGCTAGTTTCAGGATATGAATGGAAATAAGGATTCACCTGGGAACATTCAATCCTGTAGAAATATACTCTTTCTACTAGCTCTACGGCAACTATCGCGCGATTCAAGTGTTAGATTTATTACGTGGGGCATATAACACAAGCGACGCGTTGAAAACACGCGTTGACATCAGGCCACCATCGCAACCAACAACCAACGCGACAGAGAATTCATGGATGCCTGGCTCGCCTCGAGGGGTGGGGCGGGTAAGTCAATTCCTCCTTCTGCCCCTTTTCCTTTTCCTCTTCTCTTCTACAACACCGTATCCAACAAGATGCAAATTCTACAGATGGTGCGCTACTTTGCCCTCTGTGGCTGGGCACATTTCAAGAGCATATGTCTTTCCGTCAGACTGGTCTTTCTTTTCTTATTGCCTTTCGCAAGTTTCACCATACTGCTCGGATTTGTGCAGGGCCTCATCTTCGGCCCATGGTACTTGCGGGACATGGAGCAGAACGCACGCCTACTTCTATCGAATGTTGTAACAGTCAAGTCATACAGCTGGTTTGACGGGTCTGGCGGGCAAAGCTGGCTTGATAAGAAACGAGCACCCTTTCACATACAACAGCTCCACAATCCTCTCGATTGGCATAAGAAGTTAGGACTTGTCCGACTCGAGGGCTGGCAAACTGAAGGCGCCGAGAATCTAGCAAGTCTAAGAGATTTGTATCGCCAGCGATTTCGCGCCTCTCAGAAACCTTTGGACCACTGGATCTACGCTTCGCCGCAGTCAAGCCCCCTGGACGAGAATGTCGAATTTTTCGACCCGTGGGATCTAGCTTTCCTTGAGCTACTCCTTTACAGAGATGCATATGAGCCTCCACGCCGAGCAAACTTTCATTACCTAGCTTGCCCGACGAGCTTCCTATGCAATGCTTGGCGGGTGACCGGTCCAGCACTACTTCATTTCAGCACGCAGCCCCTCCCCGAGAGCAGCACCGCATTTCAGCTACAGCGGGGAAGGAAACGAAAGCCAATTTTTGACCCTGTATCTGTCCAAGTGTTTGAGTTGCCGCTGCGGGAACCAGTTATCCCAGGTGTCTTCCCAAGCTTCTTCGAACAAATGAGAGTCATTACAGCAAGCGATTCAGGATTCTGGACTTCCCAACCCGCGCACTCGGACTTTGATCAAATGCTTGGCCAGTGCAAACGAATATCCAAGAGACTGGAAAAGGCGTACCCGTGGACATACGGCGCGCTAGTCAAGGTAGAGGATAAGTGGACGAATGTTTGGGCCATGGAAGATACAACGTTAATCCTCGGCGCTCGACTAGTTTCTACTGCTCTTTCAGCGGTACCGGTTGTACTTGGCACTCGACTGTGGGAAACTATCTCAAGACGCTACAGGAACTCGACGGAAGCGAGCATTAGCCCAGAGTCTGCTGAAACAGACCCTGTAGCTCAAACACTTCAGCACTTTCTTGATGAGTTGGGCGATGTGGATAAAGAGAAGTTCAGGCAGACCACATATGGACAAAGGGTTTTACAAAGAATTGAGAGTCGTCTAGAAATCGAAGAGTGGAAGACTGGAGATGAAGTCTTGGGTGAGATTGTTGATGCAATGGGAGGAAATAGGAATGGAAAGTGAAGGATCGATGGTGATTATCTGCCTACATAAAACAAGGTTATTGCCCGGTTCAAGCTTTTTCCATATGCTAGTCCAAGTAGGAAAATTCTGCTACTTATCCACAATGTCAAAAAATGTTCAGCGATGCTACAGGCATATTCTGCGCAAGAGCTTTTTGGGATCAACTACAAAGCAGCCCACAGGCTCTAGCAGTCACCACATACGATGCAGTGCCCAAAAGACAGTTTGTATTGTAACAAGATGCGTCTAGAACTTTGAGTTGAGCCAGAGCCCAGTCCCCAATCTTAAGAGTACTTGAAGAAACGCAATGGCTGAGACTCGGGTCGTTTACCAGTTCAGTACCAACTGAAGGGCAATCTCCATATGGCGGAGGCCATAAAAGTCATTTTGATCCAGTCAAGTGCATTTCGGCCTTGATCGAGGGCTCGAGAAGTACCTGCCCCCCAGCCTCAAGTATACCCAACGCATTCTTCCTACCATGACCAAAACACACTATTAACCCAGCTACTTATTTTCTGCAGCCCCAATATCGTCTCGCTAACACCCATTGCATTCTCTATAGATTCAAACTGGAAAGAAGCCATGACACCTTTCTCTGCCCTTCTTTTGTCGTCGCAGTAAAACTCCATTCGCGCACTTGAACGATAATAGCGGGCAAAAAGGGAAGTCTATCCATTCAGCGACACGAGATCTTCTAGAAATCGCCATTGAGCAGATTACCGCATGCTTATTTGTAACCCCGCCGAGGTCATTGATGTGCTGGCTGGTTGAAGCCTTGGTCTGGATGCTGAGAGCAATTGGTTGATCACGCAGTGTATAAAAGTCGGCGTGATTGACATATCTGCGTGTAAAAATGTTGCGAGCCTTCTCTATCGCCACGTCGCTCTTAGGTTCTAGATATATGCAAAAGTCGATCATAGTGGCTTGCGACGCTAACTAAAGCTTAGCAATAGGGCTGTTGCCTCTTTTTAGACCAAGCAGGTACGCCTCTTCTGCCACTACTCGGGGAATTTCGTTCTCTAAACTCTCCCTTTGCGGTGTCCAACCAAGGACTTTCTCTGCCCTGTATCCTCGAGCACGGGCGTTGGTTCCGTACAAAACATTTCCATGCGGAAGCAGTGTATCTGCCTCTGCTCCGCTGACTCGTTCGATTTCTTGGCTGGGAAGAAGCTTTAGATTGTAAGCTGCAGTTGTGATTCGCCGAGATATCTCCCTGAAGGACTGAGAGAAATATGGCGATAAGCACCTCGCTTGTAAGACTTGAATGTATGGCATAGAAACTTACCAGCTCTCCAACTCCCGTGAAATAGAGCCCGTTCGATCCCCAGGTATTCCCGTCATCAACCTCCGCAACAGCTCTTTCAACTAAACGAATAATCAGCTGGCTTAAGTCTTGAATGTGAACGTTGCCCCAACAACTCAACCCTGCGCCAACCTGCAGGCCCTTTCCACGCTGCAGCGTCAATTTCGCCAACTCAGGGATCTGGATGCTTCTCTTGTTGACAGGACCACGTCCTTGACCATAAATTATGGGGGGTATCACGACGGCCGTCCTGACGTGTGGCGTATCTGACGCAACAGATTGCATGTAGTTATCCACGAGGCGGCTAGGGTGTTGTCTAATCAAGGACTGGATTGATTCTATGTCTGATAGATCATCGTAGACGTTATCGCCGGCGGATCCAGATGATCGCAAAGGATTTGCAAGCTCGGGCATTGCTAACACGCTTGCTCCTGAGATTTGAATCCAGTACTGAGACTTCTCGCCGCTGGCCTTGCCGGAAAGGGCTTGGTGGATCGTCTGCACACTTTTCAGATGGCTCGTAGCGGCAAGATCTATGAATAGGGCTTAGCACAGCTACATCAATGGGACGAAACTGTCGACGTACGGACAACGACATCAGCGCCGACTGCTTCACGGGCGATGAGCTCAGTGTCGTCAAGACCACCATTGACGATTTGTACTTGGCGAAATGACCTCTTGATGGCCTCACCCTTGGCAGCGTCTCGAACCAGTACCCTAATATGGTAATGGGGATGCGACTTTGACAGAAGGTGAAGCAGATCGCCGCCAATGTAGCCAGAAGCCCCGGTGCTAAAGGTATTGGAAGATTAGTAACTGAGGTCAAATCGAATCAAGACGCACTGACAGAAAGATTTTAACCATTTTTTACTCCTTTAGCAAATGATGAATGATGTTGGCTGCTTTATTTCGTCATGGCGGAGGTCGAGGTTGAGTTATAAGTAAACCTCCCCAGAGTGTGTGTGATTATTGACTACGTAAGTAATGACCGACAGTAACCGGCTGAGAAATCTGCACCAGAACTTCAAGATGGTTGTTCCAAGTAGTGGCCCGAAGATTTAGATAAGCTGACTCGTAACAACCAAATAGGGCCGAACTTGGGTCTGTTATCGGTTATCTAGGTAGTTAAGCTATGCCGAGAGCACCCCGCCCCGCGGAACTCCGTGTGTGTTCGAATTGGTCTCGCCTTGCACATTTATAATCAACTGGAGATTCAAGGAAGGCATGTGGGTCAATCGCGTTCTAGACACGAGACGCCACTCTACGGGGAGTCTTTTCACAAGGGAAAGGTTTGGACCGAGCGCTTCCCAAATACAATACCACTACACTATAAGAGTTGTTTGATGCACTGAGACCAAAAGCCTGTGATCAATCACCCGCCGAATTGGTAGAAAAAGAGTGATGGATTACGACGACGGAAATTTGGACAAATGCACCAGCAACTTCCAAACTCACCATGGCCCCGATATTCTTTAAGTTCCTAGAGCATAGATGTTGAATTAGAGGAGAGCATTTAGGTAGCCAGCCATTGAGGCAAACTTGAAACCAGCTGCAAGATATAGTCGTGAAAATAATCTAGGACGGAGAGGAGAGACAGGGAGATTTCCAAAAAGACAAAGTTTACTATCCTAACATTGAATGACTAAATTACAGCACGTTCCATCAGAGGCTCATTCTTCGCGATGCGGGTATATGACAATGCTGACAAGTCAAGCGTACGGAAACTACCGTAGGTTATGAGCTCAGCGATACCCCGACCGCATGCCGGAGCCTGTTGGCTGCCATGGCCCGAGAAACCCACACAGAACATCAAGTTTTCGATCTCAGAATGTGGCCCGATGATGGCATTATGGTCAAAAGTGTTGAACTCGTAGTGACCCATCCAGGAATGCGTCACCTTGGCAGAAGAGAACTGAGGAATCCGTCTCCGAAGAACCGGAAGCATCTTCTTGTTCCAGATATCCTCGGCGTAGTCAAAGTCGTCAACGTCGACAGCCACATCGGGGCCGATGGGTGGGCAGCCGACGAGGTAGTCTCTTTCTCGGTACGAGCGCATGTGGACTCCACTGGGGTCGATGCTAAGAGGCAAATCTTGCGGAAGAGGTTCATCAACCGAGAAGATAAAGGTATATCGGCGACGAGCTTCAATGGGTAGGTCGATGCCGGCCAGACGTGAGACGTGTGCAGCCCGAGTCCCAGCCGCATTGACAACAGTGCCAACTGTGATGACCTCGCCGGTGTTCAAAGTGATGGAGTGAACTCGGTTCCCCTTCAGGCCAATACCGGTAACCTCATTGTGGATGTAGTCAACACCATGTTGCTGGGCCTTCTTGCGGAGGCTCCTAACCATACCGAGAGCGTCAAATGCACCCTCATCGACCGTGTTCAGGCTACCCGCTTTAATGTCATCGGTAGCAAAAAACGGGTACTTGGCAGCAATCTCTTCAGGAGAAACCATCTGAGTTCCAGCCCCGCAAGCGGCCTGGAGCTGCTGATCTTTCTCCAGAATTGCGGCAAAGTCATGGTTATCGGCAAGATAGAGATAACCAAAGTTGCGAATAGGGATATCAGGGATGCCATCTCCATCTTCGCAGCCAAGGTTCATGCGAAAATCTTTCACGAATTCGGCTGCGTACTGAGCTACTTTGACGTTGATTTCGGTAGCAAACTGCTGGCGCATACAGTTGTTGCTGGCTTGGGTTGCCGAGTACGAGAGCGACGGGTCGCGCTCAATAACGAGAACCTTGCCTTTGAAGTCAGGGTTCGAGGCAAGAAACCAAGCGATTGCCGAGCCACTTGTTGCACCACCCACGATGGCAACATCGTAGGTGAGACAGCTGGGACGCCGAGGGAAGGATGAGATGCCAAGAGTAGTCATGGTTGGATGTATGGTGAATAGACGGTTCTCGAGATTGGGAAGCAGTTCTTTGTCATGTCTACATCGATCAAGACAGAGCCAGGGTCAGCTTTAATAGTTCTAGGCTTACCCATACCAGACCTTTCAATTGTCTCGCTTTGACGCCGCAACTTTCCCAAATCTGGTGTCAGATCAACTGTGACTTTGGCAGAAATTGGTTTGGGTAATCTTCCCCGAGCCCTTATCGAAAAGATGGCAAAAAGGATGTACTCGGCGCAAGTATTTGCAATCATGCCTACCTCCACAGGGCCTTTTCCTGTGCCCGCGGCATTCATCGGTCTGGATCATAATTCTTCAGAGTTGTCCCGTCGGCTAAGTGACGTGACGCCACCTGGAAGGAAAGTGGGTGAACTTACCGACGGAATTCCGCGGAGGGCGCTAGCTTTATTGGGCGTCTCGATTGGTAAGGCGACGAGACCATCCTCTTGTCTAAGTTAAGTCTCTGAGTAACAGAAATCCATTCGAGTAAAGGGAAATGACGCCTGGCCAGACAATATAGGCAATGCAACTCGATGGCTCAAAAGTTGAGAATGCAAATGCCGAAGGCACGCATGGTAGACCGAAATGTGCCTGACTCGAGTACCGTACATCAAACTTTTTTTCCTAGTCTGTGTGATAGCAAATATGGTGATTGGTGAAACTCCGCTGACGCTCATGCTGAGTAAGTACTCGAGAGGGGCACAGAGATACCGTGTTTTCCTCTCTTTGCTTTCTTGCCTCACAGCCGAGTCTTAGCATGGATGTCGCTACGCATGCCCGCAGGCGTAAAGGTAAGAGGTCCCAGCATCTCTTTGGCCACGGCTGATTACAATAGCCTGTGACTTTTTGTGTCGCGAGAAAGATCAAATGCGATGGTCTGAAGCCGACGTGCTCCAATTGCAGACAATACGGTGTCGACTGTGAAATGACCGACGTCACCAACACCAGTAGGAAGAGGGTGCCCCGCCGCCCGAGGGCAACAGCTATGCGCCCCTACGGTGAGCTAAACTTGGATTATGAAAGTATGGAGATGCTGACATCCGTGTAAGGGATAGTGACAGTTCAATCGAGACTCGTCTCGCCAGCATTGAGTCACGGCTGGATCAGATTATTGCGGGAAATGCTAGCCATAACCAGGCTCAGCAAACACCTGCTACATCCTCCAGTCAGACCAATGTCCAGCTCACCTTCCAAAACTTCCCTGAGATCCGCGTATACCGGGCATCTGACATGTGGAACGAAGCATCGACGCTACCATGTCTCGGCATATCACCCCAGCTGCCTTTCGGGGAGATGACGGCGAACGTATCCCAGCTCGAGCTTCCGCCATTAGTCGAAATTTTGCGGGCCCTCGACAACTTCTTTAGTAACTATAACCGAGTTGTCCCGCTCTTTGACCGGGCGGCCTTTATGCACATGGACATCGATTGGTACTCGCCATCTTCGAAGCGAACCCGGGTCCCGTGGGCTGCTATCAACATCGTTCTTGCTATCAGCTACCGCGTGATAGACGACTTGTCGATAGACGATCCGAGACTGGCCCAGTGCATCTCCAATGTCCAATCTGTTACAACTGAGCTGATGGCATGGAGCGAGGATCTGTTGGGTCTACAAGTGTTGCTCGGGATGGTGATCTTGTTTCAGGGAACCACGAACCCTCAACTTGCCATTGTCCTCATTGGTAGTGCTATCAGATTAGCGCAGAGCATGGGTTTACCCTCGCGGAACATCGACTCAAGCCCATCCTCGGAGGCATTGCTACATAGACATCGTGTCTTCTGGATTGCATACATTCTCGACAAGGTACGTTACCGCGGTCATGGCAACTTGGCGAGGGCTAACGAACGTCATGGAACAGGACTTGTGCCTTCGCTCCAAGTCTCCCTACACTCAATTCGACGCCGAGACCGATCAAGAACTTCCAGAGCAGCACGCACCGGACGGTGCAGGCATCTTGACTTCAGACATCGACCATATCAAGTTCAACCACCTCCGTGCCCGTGCCGAACTTGCCGTGATCCAAGGCAGAATACATAATCTGCTCTACGGCAGGACAAGACATCGGTTGAATGAAGAGCAAAGGGCTGTGTCATTGTCTCGAATTGAGTTGATGCTTGCCAACTGGCGGGATGCAATTCCAGCCGAACTCCTACACTCCGAAGGCCTATTTAAGCGATTCCCTCGGATGCCAGCTCAGATGATGATGAACATGTACAACAGGTACCTGGAATGCCTCTATAGGATCCATGGCATATTTGCCTTTGATGAGGCGTGGATCAATAGAGTTCGAGGATATCTTTCCCCAGCAGTTATTGAGATTGGCGAGGACGGGATAGATGGCAGGGTCGACCACTCAAACATGCCACCACTCCCCGACAAGT
Source organism: Fusarium sp. FW16.1 (assembly GCA_017654865.1). Classification (NCBI taxonomy): domain Eukaryota; kingdom Fungi; phylum Ascomycota; class Sordariomycetes; order Hypocreales; family Nectriaceae; genus Fusarium; species Fusarium sp. FW16.1. Next base: position 4,462,042 of record JADNRB010000002.1, on the reverse strand, counting down.
GGATGGAAGATGTTCAATGCTGCAGACTTGGGCTCGAGTTATCTGCCTTCGGACACGAGACCGAATATTCGGTCTGGTAAGTTCTAGACATCCATGGAGCATACCGGGTCTAACCACCGACACAGGCTTCATGCGTGCTGCAATCTCTCAGGTCTCATTATCCTATTGGTCAACATCATCGAATTCCCAGACCACCTACTCGTCGTGTCAGACTGGGACTTGATCAATCGTGTCCGCGGGACGTTTGAGAAGATGAACGCCGAAGCTTCTCAGGACCCATTCTTTCTCATCACGGTGGCACAAGAATTAGATTGCCGCGCGCGAGGGCAGATGCGACGTGTCGCTCAATACGAAAATGAGTTCCAGGATGAGTTTATTGGCAATTCTAGTGGATGGATGGATGTAGATATCTTACAATATGGTGGCGGAGACAATGAGAGCCACCCTATCTAGTTAGGCCTTGGACCGAGATGATGGAAGGACACCTGCCATGAAGCCGCGATACATCTTCTCGAGTGCTGCATCATCCGAAGCAAAACAGGATGCGGGATCGGTTGGAGGAGCCCACTTCCATCGCCTGAAAACGAGGCCGAGGCTGCTAGTTAGCTCTCACTGACACGGCCCAGTGCCTGAAAATGCGGAGCCCTGGGGAAGGCCTTGCCAGGTAGTTTCCTGCTGCTCCCATTGGTGGTTCACTCCAAGCCCCGTCAATTGTTGTGGCAGTCCAGGGTAGTTAAGCCGAAGAGCATTACCAATCACAAAGAGGGAATTGATACGCCGCCAGATAAGGAGTCGACGCGGAGGGAAATAAAGGGCGTAATGAGAGACCTGCAATAAGGGTGAGATGCTATCAGAGGCACATTTCGGGTGAGGGTCACCCTCGTAGTGACCGAGGCTTTCCACAATTAAAAGGAAAGGTTGAGCTAGCGGGAGACGAGAAGAGAGAAAACTAAGCGACTAGAGCCGGCGTTTTGTTGTAGAATTACAAGCAACGTCGGGTTATTTGAGTAGATAGACGACATTCAAAGGCACAAAATCCTCACCCGATCAAAAATCACTCAGGCGAAGCCTCTCGAAGAACAGCGTGCAGCCAACATCCAACATTGAAGCGGGGTATCGTCCATCTATGGCTATCTCATGCCTTTTTGGACCTTAGTGTCTTCGGGGAACTTTTGTTCTTAAGGTTATTCTTATGGTTTCATATCCCTGTCAGCCAAGGCCTTGGGATGCTTTCTGACCTGCCAAATCAGTCTACAAAGAAACTGATCGCCATTGCTAGGAGCTATGACAAGCTCAATAAGCAGCACCTCACTTATCTCTTCGGGCAGTATACACGAATCGAGCCCATGTCAACGTCTGCGTGTAACCGCAAACAAGCCGTTTCTAACACCATTTCTCACTAATCATGGCATTTCTCCGCCTCTCAACATTCAGATCGCACTGCGTAGTAGGTGAATAGAGCGGAGAAGCCCATGTGATCCCGACAAGACTAGACGTCACCGCTCAACGATAACATGTCCTCTCGGCCACTAATCCCTTCTTCGTGACCAGCGGCCGAATGCAACATGCTTACTAGGTGGGTTCCAGAGCTTCCGCATTTCTCGGCAAGGATTAAGGACCTTCCATATCCGATGTGAAATTCTTGAACATGCCATCACTCGCGTAGAGGACAGAGACGACCTTTTGTACGAGCCCCTCCTTCTTTTGCTTGGTTCTGCAGGTTTTGAGCCGATTGCTAGGTTAATCTCAGTACAGTATTGTGTGAAGTTAAATTTTGGTGCAAGGATGGCCGCGGCCACGGATATAAAATGGGATTCCCCATCAAAGCAATATTTTCTCACGACTCTAGCGATTGCGTGATCGAGTCTCTACAAGTACACGATCATATCGTATTCTTAGCCATGAAGTTCGGTACCACTGCAGCGGCCTTGTTGTCGCTGACGCCAGGTCTTACTTGCGCGAAGCAACAACACAAGCTTGATTCCAAGCGATTCCAGGCCGACATCAAAACCAAGAAGTAAGTTTGCAGGCTAGATCTGGGTCTTACGGCCCCACAGATTCTAATGGCTTTTATGGACTGACGATTTGCGAAGCCTCATGGGAAACTTGGAGGCTCTGAACGACATCGCTTTTGACAATGGAGGAAACCGTGCTTTCGGACTGCCGGGATACGAGGCATCGGTTGACTACATCTGGAAGCGTATCTCGAAAGTCAAGGGGGCAAAGGTCTGGAAACAGAACTTTCCCGCACTTTTTGCCTTCGTGGATTCTATCGAGCTAAAGGTGGACGACGAACCAATCTATGTCTACGGCTTGACCTACTCTCCTTCGACTAGCGAGGAGGGAATCACTGCTGAGATCGTCCTTGGACCCGAGGGTGTTGCCGGATGTGACGTCTCCTCATATGACGACTTGGACGTCAAGGGCAAGATTGTCCTCATCCAGCGTTTCCGTTGCCCTACTGGAGGCACTCTGGCCGGTCGGGTGATCCCTGCCGCTTCCGCTGGTGCGTCTGCGGTAATCATTTACCATGACCTCACCACCAATGTCACGGCTGGCTCGCTTAGTGCGCCCGATCCCGAGAAACATGTGCCTGCAGGCTTCATCACCCTTGCCGATGGCGTCAAGATCAAGGAACGACTCGAGGCTGGCGAAACTCTCACTGCCCACTTTCAACAGTCACAGACTATTGAAGAGCGAATTACACAGAACGTTTTTGCCGAGACACAAGGCGGTGACCCTCGCAATGTGATTATGGTAGGCCAACCATCATCGTTGCCTTGTTTCAGAGAGCTCACAAGTGTAGTTGGGTGCCCACCTCGACAGCGTCCAAGCAGGCCCTGGAATCAATGATGACGGTACTTGAGCCCCCAAGCTGCGACTAGAAACAAGCTGACCCGCCTAGGCTCCGGCACTTCACTCATTCTTGAGCTCTTCTTGGCCCTCTCAAAGTACAAGACCAAGAACAAGATTCGATTTGCTTGGTGGGGTGCGGAAGAGAATGGCCTTTTAGGCAGCAGATACTACTGCTCCAACCTTGCTGCGAAAGAAGTCAACAATTTGCTCGTGTACCTCAACTACGACATGGTGGCCAAGGGTTTCTTTGGCGTTGCCGATACCGACGGAAGTTCTCATGGAGTCAGAGCCCCAGCTGGTTCTGAAGTCACAGAGAAGCTCTTCGTCGACTACTTCAAGAGTAAAGGCCTCGAAGTTACCCCTGCTTCCCTCACCAATGGAAGCGACTATGCTCCTTTCTGGCAAATCTTGAACAAACCATTCGGCTTCCTTCATACTGGTAGGATCTATCCGGCTTTTCCTTTCTTCTTTTCTGACATTAGCAGGTACCGCGGTTGAGCAGGACCCATGCTATCACCAGGCTTGTGATACGATTGAGAACCCCGACCCGAACACGATTACCGTCAATGCCAAGGTAAGTAATGGTTTGGGTCCTTCTTAGCTACTCCCTAACACCCTTACTCAGGCTGCTGCCCATATTCTCACTGTTCTCGACCAGAAGGGGCCGAAGTTGATCCCAAAGACCAAGGTAAGCGAGGCGTCACTGAGAAGTCTCCAAAAGCGAAGCGTTGGTCCGGATTTGGGACAGATTCACGAGCTGGAGGCTATGGGCATCAGACATCTGGGCTGTGGACTTCACGACGTTTAATGCAATTATAGCGCCTAGGAAGTCACAATCACACGTTCAGTGAAGAAACATTCCGAGAATAGTTTCAATTCAATAACTAGCCCAAAACATCTGCGAGTATACACGCCGCAGGACATGTGAAGTCTCGTCGCGTCCATTAACGTCCTTGAAAAATCATCAAACCCAAAACAGGACAGCAGCGACGTTGAAGATGCTAATTTCGCCCCATAATTAGGCAAAGAAGGAGATCCTGCTATCATGTCGCTCTCTTTTTGTCCGAGGATGTTTCAAGTGGCGGTGTGGTGAGGTGAGGGCGCAAGAAGAGAGAAGGGAAGAGTTTATCAAATCGATGGGCAGTGGAAAGCCGCGAGTGAAGCATCTCAATTGAGTTTATCATTAATGTGTGGATAATAAGAGAATAAGTGCGAGATCTCTCGCTCGTCGGCTTTCCTACACATTGAAGCTTCCCTAGGTAATTGTCAAATGAGAGCTCTCGCTGCCAGGCGACTGTCTCTCGACAGGCGACGAATAAAAAAATAATAAAAAAAAGAATTGTCATCACGAGTCTAGAGAACGAGGGACGGTGTTACTGTTGGGTTGGCTGTCGACTTTCAAGTGGCCTTAGGTGCTTTTCGGTATTTAATAGCATAGCCATGCTATGGCCGCACACACTTATGTCGCAGCCTCCCAGCCACTTCCTGGTAGCCAATGCACGGATGCCCAGATCCAGAGCGCTGTGTTACTATGCAACAAGGTAAGCTACTACCCCACGCCATCTTACCCAGCCCACTCAATCCGGAGTTTGCTAGTTCATGATCCCACTACGAACTCATCGAGACATGTCGGCCCCAAGAGCATGCTCAATAACCAGCAGCATTTGGTCAGGACAAGATTTTGCAGCGGAGCCGGCTGAGTGACATCCGCGAATGTGCCAATCAATATCGTGTGTCCTGTTTGTGGCTTGAGATCGACATTTCCAGCGCGCTTTGAACCTCCCTGCCAAGTGCATGCAGTAACTAGACTAATTGCTTACGTTCTGAGGGGTAGTCACCCAGCTCCCAGCCTTCGTTTTGCACCTACTTTTCCCTTTCTCATCATAAGCTCTTCCATCTGGGTGATCTCTTTTCACGGTTTCTCATCGACTCTTGGGGCAGCGGCTCACACAACCACATGGTAAAGATCGCCTATATCAGGATGAGACTCACCCAATTGGCCTTCGGCCTTGGCCTGCAACGGCTGGTGGCGGCAGAGAATGCCCTGGACTGTGCAAGCGACGCGGTATGGATACCGTCTGCATCTACACGGGATTATTATTGACATTGATGCCTTCCAGTGCATCGCCCTCGCAGCAGCCTTGCCAGGCAATGTGGCATATCCCAACACCACACCCTATATTCAGGCCAACAATTTCTGGTCAGATCGACAAGCCGAGGTGCATCCACGATGCTTCGTCACTCCAAGAAGTACGAAAGAAGTGTCGACCGTCATCAAAGTCCTCACGTCACGAAATGCACCCTTCACAGTCAAGAGTGGTGGACACACCGCTTTCGCCGGGGGCTCCAACATCGCCGACGGCGTGACGGTCGACCTGGTGTACCTGAATGACATCAGTGTCTCGGCCGATCGCCAGACTGTCTCCGTCGGACCTGGCAACCGTTGGATCAATGTTTCCGAAACCCTCGACCCGCTAAATCTAGCCGTCGTCGGCGGGCGTGTTGCAGACGTCGGCGTAAGCGGACTGATCCTCGGAGGTGGTATCTCGTACTTCTCTGGCCTGAAAGGGTGGGCCTGCGATAATGTGCGCAATTTTGAAGTCGTGGTTTCATCGGGTGACATTGTCAATGCGTCTCCAACGAAAAACCCGGATCTGTACTGGGCGCTTCGTGGAGGCGGTGGCTCGAATTTTGGCATCGTGACGCGCTTCGACCTGGCCTCGTTTGACCAGGGTGACCTATGGACCAGCTCGTTGATCTTTCCGGGTGCTTTAAACACCACGTTAATACCTCCTTTCCAGAACTTGACAGTCAATGGCCTACCAAGCGACCCGGCGGCTCACACATACTTCGTTTTGACCTATCAGCCTTCTCTCGGCGGGTATATCGCTCTCACCAGCCTCTATCATGCCACCATTCCTTCACCACCGGACAGCACGCCTCCTGTATTTTCCCAGTTTCAATCTATCCCATCGCCTATTTCCAAGTCCACGCTGGTCACCAACATCTCGACGCAATCCAGGATAATCGACATCCCGTACGGCTCGCGCCAAACATGGTGGGATACCACCGTCTCAGCTACCTCTGCGACCCTGCTCACCGACATCGTGCCTCTCTTTGAAGCCCGAAATGCCGCTCTGTTTGCAGCCGCCAAAGGAAGCAGCATTACTCCGTTCCTGGTCTTTCAGCCTATTCCCGTGAATGTCCTCTCCGCAATGCAGAAGAATGGCGGGAACGCTCTGGGCCTAGAATCCTCGGATGGTCCCTTGATGATAGTACAGTTGACGACAACTTGGGAGGACGCACGGCTAGACAAGCTCGTTGAGGACAGCTCACGACAGCTGATTGCCAGGATCGAGAGCATGGCAAAGAAGCGTGGACTGGACAATGGGTTCGTATACATGAACTATGCAGGAAGCACGCAACAAGTGCAGAAGCGATATGGGAAGGAAAGCCATCGCAGGTTGAAGCGGATTGCTAGAAAATGGGACCCTCGGGGAAAGCTCGCTCAACTTTGGAGAGGTTATTTCAAGCTTGAGGGGTAGTCCTAAATAACCGGTTTAGGCTACGAGAGCTGGATAACATAGCCACTCGTGTTGCAAGCACTTCCGTCTACGGGACCAGGTGCTGACTCTGCACATATTGCAGCCACTAATTCCACTTACTCATCTCCTCTGTAGCTGTTCAATAATCCCGGGTATCCCAGCTGATGCCTCTTTCACGCCCCACAGGTCGCATTCTTCAGTCTCGCTGTCAGACTCGCCGGCAAACATTATCAGCTCGTGCATTTTGACGGCATCCCGACTATCCCAAATGCCCTCGCGGCGATTGAGATTGCGTAGCAAGTTGAGGGCTCTTAACCTGGTACCACCATCGCGTGTGATTGACATGACGAAGGAGAGGCCCGAGACAAGGTCACCATCGAGAGAAAAGGTCGATTGGTTCATGGCAATAAACGGCGCCGCCACGCTTTCAGCCATGGCCAAGAAAGCGGAAAATTTCTTGGGATCAGACAGCGAATCTTCTGATGAAAAGGCATCGATAGTCATCTGCCAATACCGCTGGCGTAGGCGTAAGTTCTGGAGTTGCGATTCCGTCTCAGTCGACAGATGTGTCCCCTGGAGCTGAGTTAACGCCTCAAAGCGCGAGCTCCATTGACGAAGGGCGTCGCCAAGGCTAGACGGCTCCTCTTGTTCGCTATAGCTCCCCTCTGGTTCAATCTCCCTGTCGGCATCCCAAGGTTTGTCTTCTTGCCGGAGGTCAAGCTGCCGTATCTCATATGATGCCTCGTCAAGGTCTTTGAACGGAAGGTCGGATGATACCTTGGGTGGAAGATTGTTGCGATACCATTGTGACAACCCCGAAAGGCTATGATCATCCATGAAGTTGGACGACTCCACTCCCAGTCGACAGAACATCTCGATAAGCTTCTCGGTCACTACACGTTCTTCTAGCGTAGATGTTCGGAGCGGCGTATCATGAATGTCGTGAAACAGCTGATTTCCGGCGCGGAGATGTCGGAAAAGTTCGCCATACCGACCGGCAAGAGCCTCGAAGGAGACAAAGAGTAGACAGCAGACCAGAGTGCGATGGATACTCAATGTCGTTTTGACAGCCATGGCAGGCAGGATTGACGTGATGGCCTTGTTGTACTGGTGAATAGCCAACCGCTTGAGTTCCCAAGGATGCGAGAAACCTATTGAGCGGGCCATGAAGAGTCGATGAGAAGCGCCAACCGCGATCATGCTGTACCTTATGGGTTCGGAATGATGTGCCATCGGAAGGGCATAACGCAGCCAGAAGTTTCTGGAAGCCGGAGAAACAGAAAGCTGCTTGGTCGTCCAATGTAGAAAATGCTGAAAATAGAGTCGTTCGACATCTGTCAATGAAGGGAAATCGTTGACAGTTGGAAGAATGGTGACGGACTGAGCCACCGGCTGTACAGCTTGTGTCTTTGGCTGTCGCCCGCTGCGTTGCTTCTTGGGCTTGGGCATGGTGTATCCGTCACATCTGACCTTGTCATCGCGACAACGACGACAGAAGGGGTGCTCTTCGTCGCATCTCAAGTGCCTCGACTTGCTACAAAGCCCTTGTTAGGCACGGGATAATAGCATGTCAGGGGTAATGTTTGGGGTTACCATGTGATACAACCCAAGCGGCTTTTTGGACCAGAAGCTCGCCTGAACTTGGGCTTGGCAGATGCAGCTTCGGTGGCAGCCATTGTCGTAGGTTGTGGTTGCAAATACGGCGTAAGGAATAAGAGAAGTTGGATGCAATTCAGGTTTTCTTGAGCCCTGTAGCAATTGGGGTGGTGGGGGCATTCCTTTCAATCAACGAGTCAGGAAACTACCCTTTTTAGTGTGGCTGAGACAAGGTGCACTTTTTACGGCACGGCCAATCAGCGTTCTTAGATCTGAATTGCAACCGGAGTTGGGCTGAGTTTTCTACATGAGGTGCGTTGCAGGAAATGAAAAGATGGTCAAGTCTTCCGGCTGTATCATAATAATTGAAGACATTTTTCATTCCATATCAGCGCCAGCGCGGGAACACTACCCTTGCGAAGCTTGTCATCCTCGATACCTACCACTTATAGAAGCAATTTTCCACTCAAATGCTTCCCGGCTAGCCCGTGACCCCCTCCTTGGTATTTGTCTTGACTTCTTTGTATATGTTTGAATGATGCATATATGGTCTGTTAGGTGCAGTTGCCCTTTTATCCAAATTGCCATTTCTAGATTTGTAATAATGAATCTGTTGGACAAGAGCAGGGAGTGAAGACTAACAGCTCGGGAGGGCGTGACTACCCTAGACCAAAACCGGGACCCATGATGGCTCATCAGCCAATCAGGGAAGCCAAAGCCTGGAAATCGGCGAGCCGCTGATTGGTTACGGGCTGATGGAGCCGGAGGAAGCGGATCGGCGAACAGAGCCGATCCGCTCTCGGACCGGCACTAAAACGGCCGACGCGACGTGTTCGGCTACGGCGTTCTCCGTGTCGTGTCCACTCTTGAAACATCAACTTTCGCCGAGCTGTTCTTCAAGTGGGTGGGGCCGACATTTTCACGCAAGGACCAATGAAATGTCCCAGAAAGAGATGACCGCGATGACTTTCATCACCAACAAGGAGCAATGGTTCCATAGTTCGAGAATGCAGTTTTTGTCAGTCAAGTGAATTCTCCGTATTATGCAAAGATAGTAGACAATTGTCGGCCCCTGAAGGCCATGGCGCTTAGCATTGGTAGGTATAAATAGTTGTTCGCACTACCCATCTTCTTGGCCATCATCTCATCCAGCTCCATCACAAGTTTACAACAAGACGACACAATGGGCTTCCCTACCAGCAATGCCTTCTTCCGTATCATCGCCCTAGCGGTGGTAGTTCGCGCTACAACGACGGCGTCAACTCCACTGCCAACAACTTTGCCCGGCCTTGTTTCTGGGATCCCCTCATGCGTGGCTGGATGCCTTGAGAACATCCATGAACAAATCGGCTGTGATGCGGCCAACATCGAGTGTCTATGCTCCGAAGTGGCAAGCATGGTTGCCAAAATGGGACCTTGTATTATCAAGCATGGATGTGAACTCGACGAAGCTTCGGGTGAGTCCTTTTGTATTCTGGATGAGGATTCGAAGAAAACTAACATCTCAAGATGGCACTGAGTTGATCCGGCCTATCTGCGATAGAATGGGCGACAAGCCTGATGATGCCGAAATTGTCTCCGCTTCCAGGGTCCTCGATGCAGCTATTGCAACCCAAGCCACGGCCGATGCCTCGTCCACTTCTACTAATGCGGCTGGAACCGTTGGATATGACGCTATCAAGGTTCTTGCAGCCGGTGCGGTTGCTGTTCTTGTTATGTGAGTTGAAGTTTTGTTAGCTCTGGATCGGTCGATATTTTCTTTTCTTCTAGCTTATTGCATTTTATTGATTTAGACAATATATGCCAGATACCTTATATATCACACGATCAATCATGTTATGGTGGTAAACCGACTCTTGGTAACGAGCAACGAGAGAACTACTCGGTCAATCATGATTTAACCGAGACTATACTGCCAGTATTGATTACTGCCCTATCGCTTTAAGCCAAGTCTTCTCAGACCTGCTTTAGAGAAGGAAGCGAGGTTTTCCGAGAGCTCGCCCAGTATTCTGTAGCGATGGAGTGCTAGGCCCCCCCAACACCGTCCGGGCTCTCTGGACGTTCCTCAACGCTTACGTACGATCATGCGAACCAGTGCGTAGTGTCTGTAATATTAAGGTACCAGTTAAAACACCCAAGACATTCAGGCAATGGCACGTACAATGACAGCTAACCTAATGGATAGTGTCATGATGAGGTTTACAACAGTGCTGTTTAGGCTTTCAACCTCTCCAACTGTAACAAGCGTTTGGCCATCGTCTGCCCACCGGGTGCACGTTTTCGACTGACTGAATAATTGAAAAGCTATGGATTAATACATTCATTGTCCTACAGAGCTTTAGTCTCATTATAAAATCATGACTGTGGAGCAAGCCTTGGTTGGCAACCGGCTCATGAGTACCACCAACTGTTGATACAAGATCAACCCGAACCCTTCACTCTTTAAGCTTTATTTTTAAGAACATCCTGATACAGCACGGGGCCTTGCTAGGCCTAATGAAATTAACAGCTACATCTACAACCTGAACAACCACCCTCCCCACAATTCGCGTTTTCATTATCATAAGACCATCTGCAATCCTCCCATAGACTGCAGGATGCCCAGTCTCCATGCCCCCCTTCGTATGCTAACCAACACCAATGTCCGCTGCCCTTTTTATTATCACAGTTGGTTTTCCAGCACCAGCCATCGGCACACCCGTATTGCGTATCCTCGTCTTTGGAACGACAAGACCTCTTGTGAAGGTACAGTCTTTGCTCCATGATTGTAGTCGGGTGCTCTCTGCACTTTCGAAGGTTGGTAATGTTCGTACCCTCTGGAAGTTCATCCAGGTTCCATTCCATCACCCCGAGCTCACCACATTCAGCCTCAAGGGCAGCACGGTCAGCGTCGATGGGGCCTTTGGCAAGGATGCAAAGCACTTGTGTGGCAATGAAGCTGATGAGGCCGGTTGGAAGCTTCATTGCGTATGTAGGAGCGTATAATGGAAAAGCTCCTGAAAGCGGCTGTAAAAGAGGAATTTGCGCGATTGATGTATTTCAGGGTGAGTGTGCGTGCTCTGGGTCAATGTGTCTTGGTCAGTGGGCCCCGGGTAACATCTTATATAGGTAGGTAGTTGAACATTTGGTGTCCATCTTCCAGCCTCGGATAATAGGGCCACATTCGCCCTTGCGTTGACTACGTAACCCCCCCACCGCTTCTTCGACTCTTTTTGACAGCTTTGACTACGTAATCGGCATCGCGGTCCCAATCCGATTTCCGACGTGGGCTAAGCGATAGCCGCTAACGTTAGCGAACCGAAAATTGTCATGGCTCTGTCCGTGATATTACCCGATCAAGATACAGTACGAGTTGCAAAACATTTAGACTCGTAATTTGTTCGCTTTGCTTCCTCCTCCAACTGTGGTGTTGCGTCAGCCCACGGATACTGAGCCATCACCCGCCCTCGGTGGCAGTGTTTGTGCCGTACACCCGGTGAATTGCCAAGCAAATATTTCCCTTTTACGAGCCACCTACCTACCATGGCTGAGTTCATGAAACTTCTTGGAATATCGGAAGTCGCTGCGAATATCCAGAGACGACGGCTTCACGGTCCGACGCGGGAGATCTACAGGGATCGCAACGTTAGCAGCGACCTCTCACAACCGTCGCCAAGAGCCAATGGCCCCATAGAAGGCAGTGCAGAGGGCAGTGCAAAGAGAGCATGATGAAGTGCATGGAGTCTGGACATGTGCCATGATTGTTAGAGGCAAACCCTCAACCGATTCCCCAAACTCCCAATTTCCTCAGTAGGGATGTAGAAAGGATGGGTCCTGCGAGAGCATCGGAAACAGCGGGAATATGTCGCTTTGTTGTGGTGCCAACGGCGTCCCGCAATAAGAAAGAGTATAATTGATTTTTTTTTGCCTCGATCCATGAACGTAAAAATGCTTAAGTTCTAGCCATAGTTCAGAGTTTCGAAGCTTTGAGCGACAATAGGAGAGGTTCTTGCAAGGTTCTATGTGGCAATCTGTTCGTGGAGCTTGGCGAGGCCTCCAGCAGCCGATTGAGGCTCGTGCGGCACGGAGTTTTGCTGTTGGTTCTCAACAGCTTCAAAGCTGGGCGGTGTTTGTAGAAGCCGAGAAAAGACCGTCTTGCGACTTCACGAGGGCATGGTAATTCGGGAAGTGAGTTGAGTAGCTTGGCTTCACGCACAAAGCTGAGTTTGGACGGTGAAACGTCATCTCGGAAACTGGGGTCATTACATGTTCCAGTCACGGCCCGAAACTCCAACTTCTGGGAGGAACCTTGGCATGATTTGCAGAATTTCGCGACTGTTATAGTTCTGCTGACTGCTCCGATGTGATACCGCAATGCTTTTGTAAAAGGCACTACCTAAGGTTCATGAAGTCAACATTCTGATTAGAATCAACGTCAATCCTTAACTGTCTTATTTTCTCTGATGGTTATTGGAGATAAAGATTGAGTAATAAGTTATATAGCTATCCATTCAAGCAAATCGATAGGGACACAAAGGAGTCTTTCGTGGCCTAGAAAATAACTAGCTCAAAGGAGCCTACGAGTATGCTATCATGTGGTCTACGGGTACCTAAGTGAAGGCAATACGACATAGTCATGCCTAAATCCTTAAACACATTATCTGATTTGTCTCGGCTGCTCAGAAAATACCATGTATACAATTACTTGGCAGAGTTATGCCATATGTATAAACTATTAAGTATCTGCCAAGAAGCTGCCTATTCCTCAATCGCGAATCTAAGGAGCGTTGCAATTGTGACGTCGCTAGCGTACGATGCATCCCAAAAGGGACTGATCCAGGTAATCAAGCCATCCTTGTTGAGCTTGAGAGCTGTCATGCCATGGCGAGCGGCTGCACCTGACCCACCGATCCATTCATATCCGCCACCTTGCTCGCTTCCTACCACATGTCTAATAGTCGCGCCGATGCCATACGGCAAGCTGGATGATGCCCTAGCAAGGTAGCGCTCAATGGCCAATCGGCCGTCGAGTAGGGTGCGCATAGTTCGGTCCTCCCAAACAGCATCAACGTCGAACAGTGCCGCAGTGATTCTGCTGTTGCCCGTCGAAAGGCCCGCATGGAGTTCATCGACGACGCCCTGCAGTACCGGATTCCGAGCCCTTCGCACGGCCGACTCTCCGAAACTGGTGGGGTACTGGCTCTCTGGTACTCTTGTCTCGGCCAAGGGAGCTCGCCGCCCGTCCCAGTAGTCGACCTGGCGAACAACCTTGCCGTTCTCCATGTCAAGGGTCGCAATACCACGAAGCTCAGAACCGAACATAGCTGGAGTGTCCACAAAGAACATGACTGCACTATGCGTGTCACCAATCATACGGAGCGGATAAGACTGGGCATCTGCGCCCCACGTCGCCATTATTGCTTTCGTCGTGGACTCAAAGTTTGCTGAGTTGAGATGAAGACCGAGGACTGTTTCAATATAGGTGATCTTGGAAGTATCAAAGTCTTTGATCCATTCGTCTGCATCATGGCGACTTTTGGCCTGGAAATAGTGATGGAGGAACTCGACAAGAGTCGGGGTAGCATGGCTTATGTCTGCAATGTCGGGGTAAAGAAGTATTGGCGCGGAAGGGGTCATGGTGAGTGTCTGGCTTCTTGGTATTGCTGTCAAGTCTGTATTCTCTATCCCTTTTGGCCCCATCAGTTGTTTCTTATAGGGCCGAAGGATTATCTCCCAGAATCCTTCTGGCGCTGCCGGACTGATATTCCTCCGACGACAATACGAGATTTATAAGGATCGGGGCAAAGCGGTCCCCGACTGTTAATTGAATCAATGGTTCCCTCAAAGTCAGAATCGGTAGTAAGTAAATATGAAAAACCGAACAGAAGCTCTTACCTCTAGGGTTCGACCATCATGAAATGCATTCACAAATTGGCCTCCATCGTGTGGAGTCGGCACCGGGTGGACTTGGATTGAAGGCTCGGGTCGTTTACAAATTCTCCCGGAGACAACATACAATTTACTACAACATGTCTCTGGAACGTTGCCGCACCACCGTCATCACCAGCACCCGCAAAGCTCTGCAACATTTCTACACCAAGGGCAGCAAGATGACGAAAACTGATTGGACATATGCAAAAGCTGTGACGATGGTGTCTGCAGTTACCTCAGCTTTACGATCAAGATTACATGACAAATCGCCCTACTTCAGCCACAGAGGTAAGATGTGGTCTGATTGGCAGCCTTATCCATGTACCTCATTCTTTGCATCCAAGTGTGATCATTTTTTTGACACCAGCATCATCTCAATCTTTTGTAGCATCTCTTTCATCCACCCGTGGGTACCTTTGCTCTACTTCGTCTCTACTCTCTAAGTTTATATATAGCTTTGGCATGCTTGATATGGGGAAGCGACGAGCAAAGCGCCCACCACCGGCACTGTCTTCGTCGGCTGTCGAGAAGAGGCCGAAAAAAGCCTCATCGTTCCAGTACGCGCCGCTAGATCCAGCAAAACGAGAAATACGACTTTTAGAGCTATACCCCGGCAACCCTGGTAGCAGGGTTATCACGCGTCTCTTCAACGCCTCATTAGATGAGAAGCCTAGTTTCGAGGCGCTCAGCTACACATGGGGACGGCCTCGGCCAACCTACGACATCTCTGTCAATGGCGTCAAGTTCACCGCGGGCCGAAACCTCAGGAAAGCTCTGGATGACCTGCGACGCGCAAGCGATCCTCGCGTCATCTGGACGGATGCCATCTGCATCAACCAGCCTGACAACGCCGAGAAGGAGCATCAGATCAAGTTGATGCAAACGATATACGCCACTGCACAAGTTGTCTGCGCTTGGCTTGACCACAACGTACAACCTATCACATCTGTGTTTGAAGACTTGGAAAACCTTGGCAAAGGGGTAGAGCTTGACGACTTTCACGATCTGTCGTATTGGTATCCCGTCGCGGACATCTTTCGTAACCCATACTGGCGTCGATTACAGCAAGAGCTGATCCTTGCTCCAAAGATTCAAGTGTACTGTCGCCGTTATTCTTTTGACGGGGCACAGTTGTTGAAATTCCAGGACAAAGTGGGTGTTATCAAGCGCGAGATGGTTCAATTCACTGGCCTGTCCGAGATTTCCAGCTACATTGATGCGAGTACAAAAGACTCCTCAATCCCTGAGATCCTGGGAGGCGGCATACTACGTGCCAGGGAGAGTCTGCTCAAGGGTCGTCTGGTTCACGGAGAAAAAGACCTGGAGCGTCTCAAGATAACCCGAGACATCCTTGGATCGTCATTGTTACACCTATTCCTCCAGGCATCTGGTTTGAAAATGACTGAGCCCAGAGATCGTGTCTATGGTGTCTTGGGACTTGTTGCAGACATAAACCAGGACGCGGTTTGGGTTGACTACCAGGCTCCCGTCGTCAAAATATACTCTCAAGTATTCAGTCTTTTCCTGGACAAATATCACGACCTCTCATTTCTGACCTTCGAAGGAAATCACGCACCCGACGCTACTTCGGATCGAGGGGGCCTGCCAACTTGGATGCCACATGTTGCTATCAACTGGGGGCCTATCAACGCGAGTCGAGCTTGTGGTACTACACGAGCGACCCGTGCTTCTGTAAATCAAGACACTTTGACTCTTTCAGCAGAAGGCCTTTTGGTAGACACGGTCTCCTTTGTAGGAGACCGGGAAGAAGCAGGTGGCCAGCCCATTCTTGAGTGGTTACAAAAGCTAGAAGGATACTGTCGACGTGTTTGGCCAGACGTGGCCGAGTCACCACTCTACGAGAAAGATGAAGTCACATCGCTGTTGTTCTCATGGCTGAGAGATCAGCGTTACCGTGCCATGTACCATCAGGATAAATTAACGCCAGCGAGGAGAGTATCATTGCTTCGAGCCCCGCATTTGGCAGCAACCAAGGTGGAGCAAGAGGAATTTAGTCTCCGACATGTCGTTTTGGAGGATACACGCCCACGGATGTTTTATCGAGAGACGAAAGGGCAGCGCCGATACCAATGCTTCATATCAGCTACGTGGCATTCGTGGGGACATCGGGTGGACGGTTGGGGACTCTATATAAAGATTCTGGTGTCAAGTCAGGAGACCAGGTCTGGATTCTGTTTGGCTGCCGGATCCCGGTCATTCTACGACCAATCCTTAATACAACGAACCGATTTACTGTAGTCGAAAATGAGATCTTCCCAGGGCTAATGCTGGGGGAGGTTATTAAGGAGATGGAGGAGGGTACAAGCATGAAACTCAAAGGCACGCAAATCGAGATAGAGTAGAACCAGCAACGCATGTCTATTTTCCTTTTTCGGTCCCCGTATAGAGCCTGCCATTGGGTCAGTGAGAACTGGCTAAATGCTCTACCAGGTCCTATGCCCTTTACATAACTTTACCAGGCCTAAGTACGTATAAGGGCTAGCGCAATATATCCTATAATGATGCTTCCACTTCTTCGAGGGAAGCATCATCCATATAGAAAGAAAGGCGCTCACATGTGCCCTGTACCCGAACATTTGCTCCAGCGTCCAAGCGCGCCTGCGTCCAAGAGCACGTCACTGTCGCTAGGATCCAGTCACCGCTGCCTCCAAAACTCGCAGTATTGAAGTATGCGTCTCCTGTGCCACATCCTACAAATGTGACGAAGCAACCCGATGCCACTGTTACCTTCACATATGCCGAGAACCGGTATGTCTTGTCAGCTTCGAGCAGAGAAGAGTCGATGTTTTGTCTAAAACCCATGTTTGCGGGGCCTCCAGGTGCTCCAGTGAAATAGCCAGACTGACTGCCTCCATGGAATTCTGTGGTAGAGATAGACACACTCCCGAAGCCGCCAAGTCGTGCCCAAGGGACTATCGTGTCTGACTCCTCCAAGCCTGGGTTGAGGATAATGTTGGTAGGCCCTTGTGAGACAGACGTCGTTGTAGTCGAGGGCTCAACACTCAGAGTCGTGGCCAAGGTGGTGGGGATGGTGGACGAATCCGAGGTGATGGTCTCTATTTCACTAGCGGTGGAAGACGACTCGCTGCTTGAAGTGATAGTTGTCGAGTATGAAAGGGTTGTGGATGACTCGATTTCCTCCAGGAGCGTGGTTGGGGATGGGGTTGTAGACGATGCGGATTCAGTGTCACTGGGCACATCGGTTGTTGCAGAGAGGATGGAAGTGACCGACGAAGAGTAGGGCCTGCATACGGATGCCAGTGAGAGGTGGCAAAACGCCAGCAGCGGAATGGTAGATCTCATGGCGGCAGTGGCGTTATGGAGGAGTGTGAAGGGAGGCGTAACGAGAGGAGAGACGAACAGTTATCGGGGCGTTTTGGTGTTTATGGCTTGGTTTTAGTAAAAGCCCCTTTTGCAACGTTCCTGAACAAAAACTCCCGTAGCCTCTTAGCGCGTACTAAGTTGGTGGTGACTGATAACTAGTTTCCCAGACTATTGATGGTGGCGTTGGCGGATCCAACGGGCTCCCCTGCATTTGCGGCAGTTGTGGATAAAGCGGAAATGAAGGGCAAGGGTCTGCAAAACCCGAATCACTTCATTGGGGCTAGAGCCCATAAGTTGCATGCGCTAGTGCTCAGCTATTGATCGTCTCATCGAGCTGAGATGCATCTCACAATGGATACCGATATCAAAGGGCTTCGTAAGCTGCTGCGTAACCTATCGTCTCTTTTCATCAGCTAGGGGGTTCTGTGGCATGCCTATTTTAGAGAGTTCATCGAGCAGAGAGACAAGTCCATGCAAGTTCCTGGGACTGACTCACTTACAATCAGTTGTGGCGAGTCGTTGGTCTGGTATTTTTCAAGCCAACGTGATGCGCATCATGTGGATTGTTACGGGGTAGAACGGGGTATAATTGTCGGTCTTCTAAGGATGCAAGCAGGAGGTCGGTCAGGCTCAATCGGTACATTTGGTATTAACCCCCAGGTCGTTGCAACTAGTATACTTTGCCATAGATCTTCGTAACCCCTCTCTGAGGTGCAGGTGGTTTAGACCACGAGTTTAGCCTTGCTTAGAGAGACAGATGTGTTTGGCAGACTTGGCTATAGTTTATGGTCAACATCGACCTTCAAGCTATTTCAGGCCTTCTAAGAGTGACCGCTAGTGAAAATGCTTTTTGTCTTAGAAGAAGAGCTTCTTAATGAGGCATCTTGCTACTTCTCCTATCCTGCACCAACACATGATTTTCGCAGTGGCGTTTCTCTGTTAGGTAAGTACCTAGGTACATGGAGAGGATATTGCAAGTGTCGTGCGAACGCTAGAAGGAGGAGAAGCTGTTGGGTGACGAATCTCGCACCTAAGCATATTTAACCGGTAAAAATCTAGTCGTTCTTGTGTTAGAAAGAGCTATCCCAGATTGCGAGGATTTCTCAAGACTAAAGCCCGCATCCCGCATCCCAGTCAATATACGGGCGAGTAACGGACAAGCGAAGGACGAAGAGACGGACCAAGGCACAGGGCGAGTAAAGCTAAGGGAGGAGAAGGAAAGTTAGTTTAGAGCTTATTACAAAGAACCATCTTTAAATAGACCTCATTCTTACCAATATATTCTTCACGGGAACGCGCCGGATCCGTATCTAAGAGTCTAGGATCCTTCGTAGGTGTTTCGGGCTCGGGATTCCAGATCCGAAGATGCTACTCTGACAAGCATCGGCTATTCTTTGGTAGCCATGTGCGTCGCCAGTGGGGATTGATCAGAAAGTCCACCAAAGATGCGGACTTTGATGCATCCAACTCCGATGGCACGATCTCAATGTACGGCTGTAAATGTATCCCCTTAGAGCCCGTCCCATCATGGGGGTTGGATGAGGTATAAATACCAGAGCAGGAGCAGAGCTCTTGAAAAAGGAAAAAAGAACATTTTACTTCAATTGCACCAACTTACCACCCAACGTTTGTACCTCTCAAGTTATTTATACATTATCATGGCCAAGACAGACATCACCATCGTGGGTGTCGGCAATATCGGCGCGGCCATAGTTCGGAAATGGCTCGAAAAAGGCTTCACCGTCACCATGTGGAATAGGAACCCCGATAGACCATGGCTCAAGGATCTTGCAGACCGCGGGGCCGCCTTCGAACCTGACTTAAGAGCGGCCATGTTGAACAGCGATGTCATCCTTCTCAGCGTCGCGGCCTATAGCAACATCACGGAGCTACCCTCATCGATTTTACATTTTGAGGGATCTCAATCCTCAAAGATCATCATCAACATTACAACCGGCACTTCTCAGCAAGCTCGCCAAATGGAGACTTGGCTGAAATCTCAGGGCATTGCGGTGTATCTAGACGGTGCTATCATGGTGACACCAGAGCTGGTTGGCACAGAGCACTCGTCTATCTGGCTCAGCGGCGAGACGGAGGCAGTACTTTCCAGAGTCTCTGGCATCATGTCCTCTCTTGGGAAAGTGCATTATGTCGCCGAAGACCCAGGAGCAGCATGCTTGTGGGACATCGCTGCCCTCGCAGCTATGGACGGCATGCTCACTGGCGGCCTCTTAGCCATGAACCTGCTGAAGCGCCAGAGAGCAGTCGGAGACGGAAAGTCACCATCGGTAGAGAACCCAATTCGAAGGATTGTCATTCCTCTCTTATCGTCATTTCTCCCTTTTCTTGGGGACATTGCTGCAGCGCTGGATGATGAGGATTGGCGCAGAAACTTTGGCAACCCAGTATCGATGCAGCTGAAAGGGTTTGAGACTATTCTGGAGGGGTTAAGGCAGGAGAAGGTTAGTACTGAGGGTCTTCGGGTGTTCCATGATCTGCTGCTTTGTACAAAGCGGGAGAAGGGCGACGATGCTAGACTGGCGCCCATGGGCATGTATATGCTGGAAGAATGATTGGACAGTTTACAGTGTCATGTAGCATTGGCTTTGAAGCCAACGCGTAAAGATGGCCTTTCTTTGATTAGAGAGAACAGAATCTATCATAAATGATTACACTCGGTCTTTCTTGAAGCCAGCATTACTATTCTGAGGCAGTTGATAATCTGTCGGACTCCGTGGGTGCCGAAGACCGGACGGAATCCTTGCGCCGAGAATGTTCCTCCGCCCGGCGGACAACTGAGCTAGGGGTCTGCTAAGTTACAAATCATAGACTTGAAATCTAAGTCTACAGATACGAGATATCATGACCAGGGTTGTATGAGGGTTCCACGAAAACATTCTTGGCAACCTAGTTGTAGTATGGCCACTACCTATCGGCGCAGTTATTCCATCAAGGGCCGGGCTTCAACCATAACAGAGAACACAATACCAAAACGGGTGATTGAGACGGCAATCGTGCTTTGATTAGATCAAGCGTGACATTGGTCAAATTATGGTGTCGTAAGATGGAGAGTATGCGGCTCAACGTGTCGTCGCCGTCCACATGAGGCGGAGGCAAGGGTTTCAGAGCAGCTCAACAGCAAATAACACAGCGGTAATTGTAATTAATGGCCTAGATCGACGTGATCGGGGGAAGACCGAGCACGGGAATAGCCCGGTCCGAATCGAGGGCCCATTAAGCCGTCCTTTCTACATAGCCGAAAGCTCGCTACGGTCAAGTCAGCCAACCGTGAGACTCGACGTAGGCACGAGCAATTGGATGGGTGGATTCGAACGACTATCAGGATGAAGGAATTGCAACATTTCGATTCATGGTTTCCATTATGGATGGAGGGGCCGTCATTTCAGCCGAGGGCCTCATGCATAGGTTGCGATGATAAAATTCAGCATATAGGAACAGCCTCGTTCCGATTTTTGACTCCCGTTATGGAAACTTCAGTTGAGAAAGCCATGCAGAGAGTGCGTTGATGAAACCTTGGACCTGGAGATGGGCACGTTACATTGTGCAAATGGCTCCGAATTGGTTCATACGGCCCTGCTCGGCGTCGTGGAACCAAGATAGGTAGCAAGATCGCGCTTCATCTAGACCACTCAACCCCGTTTTGTTACTGCGTATGCTCGTATTTGGAATGACGAAGTAGACTGTAACCGAAATCATGCGTTGTTATTGATAGCAAAGCTGGGGGTTGGGAGATAATCGATACTGCCGACCGAATGAAGGCGACGGCCTCGCCAAGAACGTCTCTATTATTCGATGACCCACAGGCAAAGATCCTTCTGTAAATTATCGACCAAAGGACTCGACCTTGATGGTTGTGGTATTCACAGCCATATGCAACATATAATTTACTTATAAAACGGCATTCCTTCCCAGAAGCAGACTTGAGGCTCATCATCACCATCACTCCTCCCAACGCAATATCTTCATCTTGGTACAATACAATTAATCATCCATTCAACCTTCAAGTCATCAAAATGGTTTCCACCAAGACCTTCCTTGCAGCTCTTCTCGCCCTGGGCACTTCTGCTGCTCCCTTGGACGAGCCTAAGCACAGTTTGAACAAGTCGTACAAGGTCCACGACGCTATCAATGTCACCACTACCTTTGCCAACGAGAAGCGAGACTGTGTATGGAACGACGAATATGGCGATATCGCTTGGTAAGAGCCCAGCACTTTCATCGATAGGATATGCTAATTGTAATAAATATAGCGGATACTTTAGCGTTGTCTTCGGAGATAACACCATTAAGGGTAACAAGGCATTTGTCACTCTTAGTGGCCAAGGCTGGAAGACTTCAGGCCTCCTTGACTGTAGCAGTGACAATAACTGGACCACTTTCTTTAGCCCTCTTCCTTGGACTGTCGATATTCACGGAGGAAATGCCTGCCATACTACCATTAATTCTCACTGGGACAACGTCTGGATCAAGTACTCTGCCCAGTTCCTCAACGTCCCGACTGACACCCGCTGTGGTGATGTCGGACCTCTGAACAAGGGTCGACGATGCATCATCACCGCCTCCTAAGGCCATCGAGCCGAAATGCACCACTGGCCTCGCATGGAAGGGTGTCTTTTTACTGGCTGTTTTTGTCATCTACCTCAGCCTCTCGTTCCTTCGACGGGTTGTCCTGGGCAATACGGTCACTTCTTCTATACATATAAAAGGCCGAAGGTGCGTAAGGATTTCAGGCATTATTCTTATTACCTTCGTTAGCCATCAGGAGAACGGGCCACTTAGGGGCTTTTCCTCCCGATGATTCTTCATATAATGAATTCAAGTCCTTATGATGTATGAAAACCGTCGGCTACGCTACCCCTTGCAAGTGTGAAATCGTCATCATGCGACGGAAACCACGTTTGGGCCGACCCGGCTATCAATCGAGATCTTCTCCACAGCTGACAAGCTAGCTGCATCTTTCTGCATTCACAAGATAACGATGGTGTTGGAGACTGTAAAAGTGTGTGCTTGCATCAAACCGTATTGTAAACTACAGTCTATTTTCCCTCCTCTTCATTGTCGTTACCACTTGGGTGAGGAGTCCTTCCACGCCTTTCACAAGATCCTTTCAGACCCATTCTACCTCTATCACTAGGCTTTGACGATGATGAAACGCAAAGAGCATGTGAGCCCAGTGGGTTGTGCCCGGGTTCTTCCACGCATGAATGGTGCCGCTGATGCATGAAGCCACCCGGAAGCTGCAAGTAACGGATGCTTAGTGTTAGAGTACATGGTCAGTCACTTTGGATGCCCACATCTCTGAAATTATATCTCTTTTCTCCCTTATGATCGAGGTTCTCTATCATGACGTCTCCAAAAGAGGCCATCAGCGATCAGCCATATAATTCCAACAGAGCCACATGAGATAGACTACTTGGGAGTAGCTTGGAATGTAAGTGACTATACCGGCCCATCCACACTTCAGAGATGAGCACTGGAAGTGCCCGTCTGTGTTCCGGTTAGGGGTCGGGGTGAGGATTCCTGGGGCTTTGCATGCGACACATGCCCAGCAGCCAGGATGCCAACGCAGATTGGGCATCGAAGTCTCAGTGTATGCGTCCGCCTTGACATACTCCTGGCACCCTTCGCACGTGAAACCCTGATCAGTTCCACTAGGCGGCTCGCCTTGGTAGGGGAGGTGGAGCTCGGGTGGTGATGTCGCCGACAGCTTTGTTATGAATTTGTTTAGCTTGCTGCGGTCTCCGTTCGCGAGGACAGACTGAAGCCCGGCCCCGACGATTTGCCTTGCTACCGCGGTTAGGTTTTCGCAGAGTGAATCAGGCAGAGGATCAGTGCCTTGAATAAAGCCGATGTAGTATTTCCTTACGGTAGCGCTGAAACGCATAACCTGCAAGTCAGTAGGCACTACAAAACGTCAGCAACATGGTCCGCTATCCAAAGTAATGCAGTGCTCCACTTACTCCCTTCTGTCACTTCGGCAACAAGCCGGAAAAGAAGATCTGTCAAGGCGATGAGAATAATCCAGTGCTCAAATGCCTGGCTTAGATTCTCCTTGCTCGTCAAGACAGTTTCAGCTGTCTGTTGGAACATATCGAGAAACTGTACCGTGGCCACCTTGAGGTCCACTAGGAAAGCCTCATGCTGCTCTTGTATGTCAGATGCTCTAGAAAGGGTTATGTCAGAGCCCTTTCGTTCAACCCCTTTATCTAACAAATCGAGATACTCGCGGTCCCGGCTTGATAGTGAAAGGACGATGCCCAGTTCATTCTTTATCATATAGCACTCAGGATGCCACACTGCAGATGGGCCGTCCTCGAAGTCTGCAGAGTCCACAAATCGCTTCAGGATTGGAAACTTGCAGGCTTCGCATCGCGATGCGTAAACCTTCAAATAATCCAACACACAGACGAGTTTGTTCTCGTATTCATAGTAAGTGTCGCTGGACTTGAAGATGACACCGCAGTCGTCACACAGAAAGTGATCAATGTGGTATTTTCGATCCAAGGCCGAGATGTAGCTTTCTCTCAAAGCCTGGTCGCATTTGAAACACAGCAAATCAAGTCTCCGGAAGTAGTCTCTCTCGCATAGAGGTTTCTGAGTTCCATTGTCGTCATGAGGAAAGAATTTTGCGGCCACAGATTGATTGCAATCCTATTAATCAGGGTGAGCTCGAAACTGAATGTACTTTAACCCGGTGGTACTTACAGCACATGTGAAGCAGTCGATATGCCATACTCCACCTAGAGCCCTCACAAACTGTCCGGTGATAAGCTCAGAACACGTATCACAATATCTGTCGTGGGGCATCTCTTGGGGCGATTTTTGAGAGTATTGTACCCCTGGGTTCTCTGGGCGTTCTATTTTTCTTAGGCTGAAGCTGTCCTCTTGTGCGTCCCACGAATTTCTCCGTGGTCGTGGTTGTTGTAGAGTTGTCTCTCCGGTGGATGTCTCTGGATCTGTCCCCATGCTCAAGCCTTGGAGGTCCTGGTTCAGCTCTCGAATGGTTGCGGCGTCAGAGTTGTCAATGGAAGGTTGAGCTTCTGAAAAGTCAATGAGATCGCCTTCTACGACGTGTATATGTGGCTGCTCGGTGTCTGCCTGTGCTCTGGCAAAGGCTCGTCGATACGCTTGGCTATTCAGGACCACGTCGTCGAATTCGAAATCGAGCTCTGAGGGAGCGACAGCTGAGACGGCTTCGATGTCAAAGAGACTAAGCTTGGCAGTGTCGTTGTCAAAGATGGACTCGCACCCCATCTTGATGCTCGGGTTTCTCGACCGGAGTGATTGGGCTTGCGATGCACCAGCCTGGATCCTGGACCTATTGTCACGAAGACTTCGCTGAATATCTGAAAGAGCGTCCCTACCTGAGATTAGTACGTGCCGCTTGTCTATCAAACGATACCTACGTCTCGAGAAGCTTTAGTAGAAAGCCTATTGAGGTCTGTTGCCCTCTGAGGGCATTCAAGAGGTCTTTCAGTCGGTCTTGGTTCCACATGAATCGGATTTTGGCCCAGACTCCCATACTAGACGAATTCTGTGATTGAAGCTGTCTGGTCTCAGCCTCAAGGCAGCTAAATACAATCATGCACCCAGTGAGGGCCGTCTCAAAGGCCATCAGCACGTCGGTTCGCGAAGCCCAAGCCTGTGAGAGGTCATCTCGCCGGAGAATCTTCATCTGTAGCTCAGACAAGGCGATACTGATAAGCGTCGACTCGGAACAGATCATTGCGATGACTACAGGCACGTCTTCATAATTGCCAGCAAGGTCAGACAACTTTTTGCAGGTTGTGAGGCATGTCGCCGTTAACCCGACCTAAATACCGCGTCAGTGGGCGTCTTGTTCGCCAAGAGGAGAATGTGAGATTTCACTTACCACAGAGGTCGCGATGGATAGAGGATCCATCGCGAAAACACAAAAGCTCTTGGTCGGAGGAAAGAATGTGGTTGACTGAGCCGAAGGTGAAAAAAGATTGAGAAAATAAATGAGGGGTGGGTTGATCCTTTGAGAATCAGGCTGTCGATAAGCGCCGAGCTGAGCCACCACGTTTCGCAGTAGGCATAGCCTACCTGCCTACATCATTAGGTATGGAGGTATGGAGGTAAGGCATATTCTGACGTGACGCCAGGGGAGGGAGAGCGTCATGATGCTTGAAAGCTGGGGTTTGGCGTCGATTTAGACATTGGTTCCCATACGTGTTTTAGGCAGGCCATTGTCTACTCCATAGGTTCATAGGTAGTGTTAAGAGTGATAATTACGCCCCGCTCCCGCTGAACTGTTAGGTATTTCTAAAGGGCCATGCGCTGAAACCGGCGCCAAGGGCCAAGGGTAGTCTGCGAAAGGTCTATCAAGCCGATCCTTCGAAGCTGCCCGGATAGAAGCAATTCTACTTTGAAGATTTGGACTATTCCCTCTGAGGCTTGAATTTATTTAGCAGAGGACTCCCAAGACGGGCTGCCAGGGTAAACGCCAAGATGTGGCTGTGGAAGATGGTTACGAGCTAAGCCACTTCAGCTGAAATGAATGTACAGGGTGGGTGATAATGCTGCCTGTCGTTAGGCCTTTTGGGCATGGAAAAAGTAATGCTTCGCCCAGAACCACGACTACTCATGTGAAAGGATAGATGACGGATCACATAGGATTTACTGGAGACTGCCTCGACCCTGGGAAGTGTCAAGGGTGGATTGCGTGGAAATTTATTGTACCTTGTCGAAAGTAACTCGGCCTGTCGTCTTGAGTTAAATGAAGATTCACAGCCTGAAGACGTCTCCTAATAGGGCACTATCTTGGGTCACGCTTACTAGTATAGGGCTCTGCTAAGGCTATATCGTAGCCTGGCTGGAGAAGACACTAACCGTGATTGGCTTAGACCCCTGCTGAACGATGAGCCAGCAGAGGCTTGCTTCATCAGCAGAGGTTCCGCGGAAGACATCCCTTTATCTAAACAAGGACGCCATTCAATAGCCCGTACAGTTCCCTGTACTACGCTTAAAACGCGTCCAAGATTTGACTTTCTTATAACCCATTATCACATTCAGCGACGGACGCGATGCAACCTATTCCTCGAAGAAAGGTTGGTCTAGAAAAATCCAATCATCCCATCCCTCGTGTTTGTGCAGTGTCTGATCAATTCTTAGGCGTGCGATGTCTGCTACCGCAAGAGGATCAAATGTGACGGCCAGAAGCCCGCTTGCTCCCATTGCGTCTTATACCACTCGGAGTGTACTTTCGAGGCATCCAGTAGAAAGGCTCGAAGCAGAAAGCAAAAGACCAGTAAAACTACCGAGGACCTACAAGCCCGGGTAGAGAGTCTCGAAGCCAGCCTGAGCCAAGCTACACAGAGAATCTGCGAACTTGAAGATAGGAATGAGGCCATCGCTGTTACGTTTGACCCGCCCTCGGCCTATGACATCCAAGTAGCGGATTTCAACATGGAAACACGACACCGCAACGGGCCCTTGGAACTACCGCCCCAAGATGAGGTCATGTACGCGGTGCAACAATATATCGCGGGTTTCAACTCAGCCATCCCATTATTTAATCCCGACGGATTGATACTTCTCATTAACAGATGGTACAAATCCCCGGATCAAAGAGACTACACTACCTGGGCGGCTATCAACACGGTCCTCGCGTTGGCTCATCGTCAGACACCACCCGAAGAAGCGACGCCGAGCAAAAGCACGGCCAAGTACACCAACAACGTGCAGTCTGTGCTCACCAACGTCGTCATGGGGGAGACGACGCTACTGAGCATACAAGTTCTCGTCGGAATGACCCTACTCTTCCAAGGGGTTCAAGACTTGAAACCTGCAACAATGTTGATTGCCATGGCTTTACGCCTACTGCATCAGCTAGGGCTGCACACACGAGAGAGCTCGGCGTGCCTCGATAGTAATGTCACACTGGAAAGGTGCCGTGTGTTCTGGATAGCCTACATACTCGATCGGGACATCAGCATGCGAACCAAACAGCCACCTATTCAGCGAGAAATGGACACCGATCTAGAATGGCCTTCGTCTGATCCTGAAGATGGGGCTGGCTGTTTCATCGGTGCCGCCGGCATATCTAGTTTCAATTTCTTCTTATCCCGGGTACAGTTGGCTCAAATTCAAGGAGAGATCTATGACGCCATGTATTCACCAAGTTCTCGGGGCTCGAGTAGTCGCGAGAAGCTCGAGAAAGCAGCCGTTCTCCATGATAGGCTAGACGACTGGTTCTCTCGGGTGCCGCAACAATTTCGGCCTGAGGCCATATTGAGTTTGGGTGAAGTCAACTCATGCAGATGTTTTGGCGTTCTCTTCGCTATTCATCTTTTCTGCCGCATCTCCATATGCCAGGTTCATGTCATGGAAAGTCGATGGCTTCAGACGCTGAAAGATTTCGGCAGAGATGCCGTTCGAGATGAAGTCGTCTCACCAGCACCCTCACCAGTTGGTTGGCATGAGCTTGTCACCGAGTGTCGTGAATACATGAAGCTATTCGCTGGCATCCAGCAAAAAGATCCCGCTTTCATTTGGTAAGATATTTGGGTCTTGGTCAAACAGCCGACCGTTCCAAAATCCTCAAGCTAACTTTGGTCTTTGTAGGATGACTGCTTGCACTTATATATCTGCGGGAGTTTGTATGATAGCTAACAACATGTTCAACCCGTCCCATGAGAACATGGAGTATGATGAGTGCCTGGCAAACATTTCATTCTCCTTCTTGGATGACATGACTCAGCAAGTACCCCTGGATGGGCTCAAGAGGGCACAGGAATCATGCGAGGTGCTGCGGCGTCAGGCTTCTGTAGTTCGCCTCCGAATCTCCAACCAAGATCCGTGTCATTGATCGATATCAGCTAGGCCACATAAACAGAAGTTTCAAAAATAACGATCATTATGTTATAAAATTTATCTAGCAAATGCTGACGGATGTGTGCCGCTATCCTGAGCGGGCTTGCTGTGCGAACACCGGAAAAGGGGGAGATACTAAGTTAGACACCTGATTACTACCCATTCTGTACGGATGAAGATTAGATAGGGTATGCGATAGAGCGAATGCATGGCTCCAAATTTGAATTATGAGCAGAGTGGAGCGAAAAGTGAATGTGCCAATCAATGGAGATGTGGTATCTCATACTTGAGTTCCGCGGAAGCAAATGAGCCCCAAGCTTTCACGGCTGGCTTAGCAATCGACTTGGTTCTGCGAGTTATATAAGAACCAAAGATTCTACCGTGAAAATAATCTCAATCAAGAAACTCGACTCATCATTACCCTACACTCATCTTACTTCACCATGGCGTCTCCTCCCTTCGACAGTATCACCTCATTCACCAAGACCTGGCACAATGATACATACCCGGTCATTTCACCCACAAGGCCAGAACTTTCAGCCGTTGGCAAGCACGTCGTCATCACAGGCGGCGGCACAGGCATTGGTAAGGCTGCCGCCATTGCCTTTGCTCAGGCCAATGCCAAGTCGGTGTCTATCATTGGGCGCCGCCTCGACCGCCTCCAAACTGCTGGCCAGGCCATCAGGGAAGCCAACTCGTCGACCCAAGTCATCTTGCAGACAGGCGACGTCGCCGACCGTGCCTCTATCGAAGCAGCCCTGAGTGCAATTGTCGCCAAGATCGGGAGCAAGATTGACATATTCCTTGACAATGCCGGTATCCTCCCGGAAGAGGCCCCTGTTTTCGGCTATCAGGAGGCAGAGATCCGTCGAGGCTTTGAGATCAACTTCTTGGGCCCGTTCAACTCACTGCAGGCATTCACCCCTTTGGCGGCTCGCGGTGCAAAGTTGCTGCACACAGGATCTTCCATCGGTCACTGGGCTCCTCTCCCAGAGGTGCCAGGAGTGTGGAATTATGCTGCCATCAAAGGAGCGGCACAGAAGATGCTTGACTATTACGCATCGGAGAACCCGGACATTCACGTGGCGAGTTTCCACCCAGGCATCGTTGGAACCGAGATCAACCCAAGAATCCCGGTTGGGCCTGACACAGGCATGTGTTGTTTTTCTCTTCCGAATCACCAAGCAGTTGATATGTTGCGCATGATACTAACGACTCATAGATGAGCTGCCTGGTCACTTTGTTGTGTGGCTTGCGTCGGATGAAGCTGCTTTTCTGAGAAACAAGTTTGTCTGGGCGAATTGGGATGTTGATGAGCTCAAGGCTCGAGCGGATGAGATTCGGGCATCATTTCTGTTGAGGGTATCTCTCAATGGCGTCGATGTTTAACTGGTTACATGTCACAAAAGAGCCCTCGAGGTTCTTAGTTTGAGATGTGTGTCTACTATGATACTTGCGTTAAGGCTTAGACTTCTAAATAAGTACTACATCTTTATACTGGAAGAGAAGTACCACCACAAGTGCGGTAAATTGCACCGGAATCTAGATCTATTGTAGCTTGTGCTTGACGGGACCCGCCGAGATCACTGACAAGGCAAAGTGGTCCTTGAGTTAGGTGTGGAGATAAACGAACAGAAGCCAATTCCAGAAGAGGTTGGGGAAGATGCCAAGATCCTCTTCAGCTTGGCTCTTAAAGGGGCGGACTTCCCCGTCCTCCGCTTAGGCATGACATGGCGTAATGGAGCAAATGTTATCAAAAAAAGCTGCAGCTAGAAAGCTAGTCTGAGGTGTTACTTCCACCAACTCCACTTGATCCGAACATGTCCCGAATATAACCCAGCGGGCCGACATCCCGTGTTGTACTTGGAGGAGGAGAGGGGGGAGCAGACTGTCAGTTCACGAGTACCATACATAATGGCCTCCCCCCAACCGAGTATGTCCTTGCCCTCTTCAAACTGTATACTATTTCTCCCCTACCAATATCAGCATGGCCAGCAAGGAGAAGAACGCCGAGGTGATCGAGTTTGCCAAGACCTTGAACAACACACCCTGGTGTGATGAGTACGAGAAAATGATCTCTGGTGTGGCGTAAGTACTACCCTCGGCTAGCTTTTGACAGGGGAACAGAGCTCACACTATGTCAAGGTATGACTGTCTTGCCCCGGAGCTGGTCATGGGTCGCTTCCGGGCCCGAAAGATTATGCACAAGTTCAACAACCATTTCCCCGATGACGCTACTCCCGAGTCTCTCTCAGCCGAATACACCAATATGTTCAAAAAGGTGCTGGGAAAGACTGGAGAGGGAACGTGGATTGAGCCACCCATGACAGTGGACTACGGATGTAACGTTTCTGTTGGAAAGCGCTTCTACTCCAACTTTGGGTAAGCCCTTATGCTACTAAAGATGCGACGACAGACTTACATGGCATCAGTCTAGTGATTCTTGACAGCGCACTCGTCACCATCGGGGATCGAGTCATGTTCGGCCCCTCTGTGACTATTATTACAGCCACTCACGATACAGATGTCGAGTCTCGACGTAATTTGGGAGAGTACGCGAAGAGCGTCACCATTGGAGATGACTGCTGGATCGGAAGCAACGCGATCATCATGCCCGGTATTACAATCGGAAGAGGATCCACCATTGGCGCTGGGAGCGTTGTCACTAGGGACATTCCTGAATTCTCTGTGGCTGTTGGCTCCCCAGCGAAGGTCATCAAGAAGCTCAAGGCCGTGCCTCACCCAGTGAACAGAGAGATTGGGGAGCACTGAGTGAATGTATAGAAAGCAGTGGCTAGGAAGCGTATGAAGCATGCGTGCCTGAATTAGATATCTCGCGATAAATACCACAGGATAGAAAAGCCGTTTAAACAAGTCATTGCAATGTCGCATGACTTGACTGCTTCTGCCCCTACTAAATGAGAGTTTCTAACGCAGTTGCAGTAGAGAAGGGACACATAAAGCTAGCATCCAAGATTCAAGGCCACGGCCCCGTTTACATTAGCGTAATCATCTCAACCACGCCGTATCCCACCCTTTGCCCAAGAAATCTGCCTTTGGCTGTGACAAAGCCTGCGTAGACGGAATCTCCAATAGCCCTGGGGCCATACATCTCCTGGTCCGGTCTGACAGATGCAATAAACAACTTGTCGCCATTCTCGAATTCAAGCGTCCATCGGAGTGGGTATGTGATGTTTGTGTTTGGAGATGTCCAGGATTCGTCGCTCACATGTAGGTTGTATGCAAGGGATAAGATGAGATTCCTCCCTAAATCGAACCGTAGCAAATCTGTTCGTCATTGCCGTATCTGTGTCTACCAGGTCGTACGCCCAAGTGCTGGCTCTGATCTCGGGACCGGGGAAATGAAGCTGGAACCAAGTCCAATTGCGAGGGGCGCCGAATCCTGCCTGTCGATCATACCAGGTGAATGACTTTTTGGGGTCAATGGCCTCAGTCCGATCGTTCAGCGTGACTGTGCCGGTTGTTCGCATTGCAGGTATAGCCCATTCAGTTGAGTTGACAAATCCAAGGCCGAATGTGATGGCACCATTGCCGCCATTCAGCAGCACCTTGGACTTGAAAGCGAATTGTAGATCATACGAGTAGTTCTCGCCGGCACCAAAGGCATACATGGATGTGATTTCGTCTTCAGATGTCGCTCCAAAACCGTAACTATCTAGATGCACTCCAACAGTGCCGTCAGTTGTCTCGTTGGTGGGCTCGCAATACGTCAGATCATTCCAGTACTTCTTGGAGCTCAAATCGAGGATCGACGACTTGCAGACGGATGATGCGCTGTTGGAACCGAGGATATGCTGAAGGGATAGGTATTGTCGACCCGTGGTAGTCGTGAGGAATGCGCATGTCCAGAACGAGCCGCTGTCATGCTGGTCGGCCGAGATATCATATAGCGCAGGGATGCGCGTCTATAGGAAGGTTAATATTGTGGGATCATGCGTGGGTTGACGTGGACGAACATTCTCGAATGTATTGTGGTTGTCGGGCTGAAAGACATATGCGGCCGAGTGAGCTACAGAGGCCAGCAAACCGGCGAGAATCGAGACAGCAACCATTATCTTTATATAAAAGGAGATGCGTAGGAGGTGGAAGGGTTTTCTGGGAGTTGAATGCAGGCTGTATCTGGCATGTCGTCGGAGATGACCATGATTTATAGCTTTTTTAAAGAAAACCTTTCTAGACTTCAATCGCTTATAGGTTTCCTTGTTTCAGAAATCATGGGTAAACAAATTAGGGGATCAGCAAGTACGAAAAGGATTACGAGCTCCGCCGCCATCGGTGGCCATCTCGGCCGCGCATAACAGCCGAACCGCCGAGACTAGAAACCCAGTCACATCAATGGCACTCAACTGCCTGGTAATAGTCGTGTAAACTCGGGCTACTGAAAAATTGTAGAGGATACTCTCTCGTCGTCATTTAACCTTCTGACATTTTCCCCCTCAGGTTGTCCAACAGGAGCCTCCAAGGCACCACGTGGTACTGGACAGTCTCTTGATCCCTCACACCGCCTCCTCCTCTTCCTCCTTCTGGCTCACCAGCTCTACATATTCATCACTACCCTAGGTATACCATGGCACAACCAGCTGCTGGCCTCGAGTACTCGCCTTCTTGGGTGGATGACGATGAATTTTGCAAGCCACGCTTCCAGGGAGACCCTCGATGCCGCCGCAGCGTCATGTTCAAGCTCAAACAGATCTTGCTGCTGGACGTTGGCCACAGACACAAGCGATGGGGGTTCGCCATCGTGCGCACCGCTTATGGACCTGGATCAGATGAGCAGTTTCAACACCCCCTCGCTCTTATCGACCGCATAGCGCAGGTGGAGGCCGATTCTGAGGCTGCCGGCGTCAAGGAAGACATCGCGTGGAAGAAGAAAAACAGCTTCCAGCTTGACCATATTCCCGTAGAGGTCGACACGCGTCCCAATGACGAGATTGTGCATCGCTACGAAAACGATGTACTGGAAGATGAGTTGCGGCTGGACAGTGCCTCGGTGGCCACGGTGCGCGAATATTTCAACCAATGGGTCGCGGCCAAGGAAGGCACTTCGATTTCCGGTGACATGCGTTATACTGCTTGCATCATGCTGGATGCCGAGACGCTGGCTCAACTTGCCAAAGCGCCCAGGGACTTCCCCCCGGAGGGAAGTGTTGGGTTTGGATCGCCATACTGGGTCAAGATGGTCGAGGCGAAGCTCAAGCCTGAAGATGCCTTTCTCGTGCACATCTTTGGCGAGTATGGTCTAGTACAGTACTGGTTCGATCGAAATTATAGGCGAAGGTCGGTGATCGAGATGACTCATACTAAAGACCCCGAGAACCCAGGAATTCGTTGCTTTGGCCTTCCACCATCGAATGCCACACTGGATTGGGAGGGTTCAATGCGGGCTTCAGTGGTTTTTGAACCCATGTTGGATCAAGGAGGTTTCTCTGCCAGGGGTTGAATTGAGGAACAAAAACTTTCTATGACTCGGTGGTGAAACATCTCCCATCTCTAGTTGTCTTGAACTTAGTTGGTTCTTATCGTTGAACTTTCCGTGTATCTGGTCCCCCTCCTTTGAATCCTTCTCAATCTTGGTCGATGTGCATTGCTCTCGTCGAGTCACCAACTTATCGCCACTTCTTCGTCTGTCGTTGGTGGAACTCGGATTTTTTTTTTCCCAACTCGAAGGGAATTAGCTCTGTGACGGCTTCAATGAAATTCACGATCTTCGGGCTCAGTTCCCGTTAAGGTCCGGGCTAAGTCTATGAAAGAAGTGATATCAATCAAAGTGACGAGCCAGTGTGACAGTGCGACACAGAGGACAAGTTGTATTCGCAAACTTGAAAATAAATAGCAAATATCATCTATCACGATAGTATTATTGACATAGCATACCATTGTCGTTATCCTCAATAAGGGTGGTTAGGAGAACTGTAGAAACTCAAGTACTAAAGATGAGTACCCTACACTCCAAGCCATCTCAGACGAAGCGAGCCAATACTAGCCCAATAACTCACAAGCCAGAGCTGTCGATTCTGAAATATCATAATACGCAAATTGAATGAGGGCAGGGTGAAACAGAAGCGCAATTTTGCCTTAGCTCTGTCTAGATTTGCTAAGAATTGCTACACCGCAGTTCCAACGTGATATTACGCTAAATGCAATGCGAGAGCACACATCATGACCCATCAGCACCAAAGCCCCCTTTGTGAAGGGGTCCTCGAGTTGCTAGGGCTACAAGTTCTAGGGCATGTACAGATGTGAATTTAAGCTTAGAACTAAGTACAGCGAAACAATCAAAAGCGCACGAGCCGCGAATGACGAAATGAAGGTTTCTCATCACAACATCTTGACAACAAATCCTCGCCACACGCGGCAGCTTTAGTCGGCTTCAGCGCCCTGAGCACCGCACTTCTTCTCACAGTAATAAGTGAACTGCAGCAAGGTAAAAACCACTCCTCATAACGGAAAATGTGATCTTACCTCGTCGCCACCAATGTGACCGTTCTTGGAGTTGCAGATGATGCCATCCTAAAGGCAAGATTAGCCAGAATACAATTGCAAAGGTGACAAGACTCACGAAATTGCAGTCGGGGCACTTGTCCCACTTCTTGTTGCCAGTGTTGCGGTTGCGGTAGTAGTTGCAAGCACACCTGGTCGCGTCAGGGAGGACTTCGTAAGAAGTCTTCCAGTTGTAGCTGGGGCTCCAAGGAGTGCCGCCGATGGGAGAGGTCTTTCTGTTGGAGACACAGGCAGCAGAGCGGTGAAGGTCGGCGTTGGCGCTGTGAGGAGCATCAAGTGTTAGCTACTTTGGGGCAACAAGGGATAAGTAAGGAGAGCTTGACGAACCCGCTGGCGGCCATGAGGACCAAGGTGGTGAGGACGGAGAACTGCATAATGATAGAGATGCTAATGAAGCCTTTGAGACGTAGATACAATGGTTTTTGTGTCTGATGAGGATTGAGAGGGATGTTGACGTAGTGAGCTTTTATAGACGTGACCGTGACCCATGTCTTCCATCCAGCAGCCATTCTTCTATCGCCCAGCCCCCACGACATAGACGGTCAGAGCCGAGTTGCCGTGATGCCCATGATCTCTCCCTTCTTCCAATATTGTCTCGGACCGACAGACAGCTGATCTCTATACCAAGACAGACGACTCGTCTCGTCTCGCACGTGGATAGAGTTTTAGCCCTGGTGGGGAAGTATCATAGCGCATTGAATTATACATGCTTGATCCAGAAGGTAGGTGTCGAATAGCATCACATGTGGTTATTCTGGTGGGGCGAGACTGGTTTGACATGCCTGCCGGGACATGACACTTGGCCCAGATAGTAGAGCTCGGAACTGTAGCGATCGTAAATTTCCACGAGCCAGGTGTCACTGGGCTGACGGACCCTTGCTATGTCATGGCGTTAAATGCTTCCATTGTGGGACTCGGCACGAGGTCTAGAAGCCCAAGGGTCCCTTATACGAATTTCTGTTTCACGCGAAGATCCAAACAGGGAGGTGAACGAACCATAGCGCGCTACCGATGAAACTCTATTAAAATGACAATGCACACACATGTGCTTCTTTGATAGAATTCGAGGTTAGATACATTTCATGCCAAGATGTCATAGGTCTATGTCTATCTCGAACGTGGGGTGATAGACGACACCTTGTGGGATCATCGTCGGTGTGTTGATTGAGAGGATCACGAAAACCCCTCAAGGCCTCAAGGGGTTTGCATGAATGTGTACGGCAGTTAGGATGGTTCAGTGTAAGCCCCCTGTCGCCTCACCAGGTCGACAACAAGACTCTCAACAGCATGAAGGCCATCGTGGTGAAGGATAAATAGCTGGTCGATTCCACGGCTCTCAGGAGAAAAATCATCACCTCGACTCGCAGTCTCTGCAGCCTTCTTCTCACACTCACTCTTACAACTCCCCAATCGTTTTCAAGATGCATCACCTTGGCCTTGTTGGCTTGTTCCTCGCTTCCGTAGCTGGTGCCATGCCTCTGGAAGTTGAAGCCGAAACCTTTCCCGGTGCCGTCAAATGGACTTCGGGCTATGAGATCAAGTCCACCGACGTGATTGTTCCCGTCGACGGTGTTGGTAAGTTCTAACTTCTCGCCTGGCGTCTTCTACATTCATGTACTAACATCTCTGAAGAGTACGTTGTTAAGGAGGATGTCTACCTGGCCTCCCTCAAGGCTGCCGGCATCAAGATCGGTGCTCCCGAGCTTGATCCCTCTTGGGTCTCCTACAACGCTTCCGATATCCCTGATCTTGAGGATGTTGAACCTGCTGAGGGCGGCCACAAGAAGCGCGCCTCGTGCGACAACACCAACTACATTGTCACCGACAAGACTGAGACTTTTGTCGACTGGGACATGCAGATGTCCCCTGTCGTCTGTGCTGTCGGCGACATGGACATCAGCGTCTCTTCTGGCTACAGTATCTCCAACACTGTCGGCGGCAGTGCCGGCGTCGACATCAAGTTCGTCAAGGACCGTCTCGGCTCGTCGCTCGGCATCAACTACAGCCGCACTTGGACCACCCAGACCTCCGTCATCACCAAGGGCACTGTCAAGAACGGAAACTGCGGTGTCATGATCACCAAGCCCATCACGACCCGACGATCTGGCCGTCAGTTCCGCGGCTGCATTGGATCTGCTCGGCAGATCGGTACTTGGTATGCCGACAGTCGCAAGGATGGTAGCTACAACGGGATTAAGTGGATCGAGGGAGCCATTTCCATGTGTGTCAAGCGGGGAAACAACCCTCCCCTGTCTCGCTGCCATGGACAGGGTAACTTCCGTTAAGGCTGTTGCTGCAGGGATACGGTGAGGGGTTAAGTGCACTTGACTTCTCAACCGAGCTCGAGATCCAAGGTTGAAGGCGAAATTATGATAACCAAGGATGAAACTGTACATACTTATGGGAGGAAACTGACTCAGTCTCGGCTGATGCTTGGACTTCGAAGCCCCAAGGCCGAGTTGCATTCTAAATAGATCATGTTTCTTTTGAATTTTGGCCCCTGGCGTCGCCTTGTGGCAGGCCTGTGTAGCGTGTTTCAAAGTTGTCATTGTGTGAAAAACTGCCTTGCGTTTAATACCAATACCGACATCTTAGCCGCTTTGATAAGAAGAGAACTGACAAACTAAAATACAAGACCTAAAATTAACCATCATGTTGTCAAAAAGGTTAAACAATCTGCCAGCGTCGCCGATCGCAATTTAATAACATGCGACTAACCGAAATCAACCGCTTATCTACCACACTGGAGTCGAACCATCGTCTAGTCCTTCACTCCGTTTGAACGTAAAGTCGCTGTCAAAGGTACAAGACTCTTCCCCAATGGTTATGCCCACAATGTGAGAGCAGTCCAGACCAGATCTTCTCTCATAGAAGTCGGGGAAGAAGCAGACACCTGGTTGCCACACCTCAATTGTGTGAGGTATGGAGTCTGAAAATGTGTCTGGGGGCAATTTGCTGTTCGTGCCTTTTCCGTTGTTATCCTGGCGCTCTTTGTCGGCATCAATCTCTTTAGAAAATGTTTCAATCAGTCTCGCCACGTCCGCATGACCACTTAGTCTAGCCCAATCGGCAGGGGTCTTGCCATCCATACCATCCTTGGCTTCTTTTGGTGCTCCGTGCTCCAACAAGACCTTGATGGTTTCCATGCTGCGTCGACTTGCAGCGCTATGTAGAGGAGTTACCTTGTTCAAGTCTGCCTTACCTGCATCACCTCCTGCAGCAACTAGCTTCTTGATGATCGAGACGT
Source organism: Fusarium sp. FW16.1 (assembly GCA_017654865.1). Taxonomy (NCBI): domain Eukaryota; kingdom Fungi; phylum Ascomycota; class Sordariomycetes; order Hypocreales; family Nectriaceae; genus Fusarium; species Fusarium sp. FW16.1. Next base: position 4,424,164 of record JADNRB010000002.1, on the reverse strand, counting down.
GTCCCCGAATAGCTGCGGCATGAATGGCTGTGCCTCCAAATCGACTTCCAGGAGCATTGACCTCTTCTAGGCTTGCCGATCCAAGTAGAGATTCGACTGCCTCCTCAAGTCCCAGCGAGGCAGCATAGTAAAGCGATGTTGCATGTCTGGGGTAAACGTTCCATTTGAATGGTGAATCTGCGTTCAAGACCTGAACCCAGGACATGAAGTTGTCCCTTGCCTCCGGTGCAAAGAAGTCCATAGTCAGGCCACGAAGCTCATCATCAACCACCGCGTTGCGAGCATGGTAGAACCAGAATTTAGTGGCGTATTGAAGCAATGGGAATTGTGCCAACCTGGACAAGTACTCCTGCTCAGTGTTGGAAGGTCCGGAAGATAAGTCGGAGAGTAACAGATAGGTGAGGCAATCTTCAGCCATCTCCCTGTGACTTAATCTAGGATCGAGAGCAAAGACCGCCGTTTTCGGGTTGCTCCTAATTTCGGCAGACACAAGGTAGTCCCGAACAGAAAGGTGAGACAGTGCAACGTGACCATCTGGTGAGACGGCAATCAGACTGTTACCGAGGAGTAGGATATCCTGAGGGCTTCGTAGTCGAGACTCATCATCAATCACCTTTTTCCCTTTCTCAATTGCGAGTGCTTCCCACAACTGGGAAAGTGTGAGAGGAACACAGGAGAAGGCGAGCCATGTCATGATCTTCTTCACAAGCACAACGTCTGCGGGACATGACCGCATTAGCAGCTTTGCATATGTCTCGCTCAGCCCCTGTGGTAGTCTCTTCAGAGACTTTTTGATGTCCCTAATTGTGCGGCACCGGCTGATAGTATGGAGTTGGCACGATGCCCATTGAAAGCTAGAAGTAGCGTCAGCTCAGCGTGATTCCAGCCCGTGTTTTGAAATCTCTTACCTTCCCTTCGACTTTGACATCAAAGATGATGAGACGAGACCTTGTACATCGGCTGATAACCAAGCCAAGTCTTCGTCGTCGCTGAGCCTTTTCGTAACATATCGTTCGATGTCTTGGTCGATCTCCGGAACATGATGCTCGAGAGACACACGTTGAACGTTTGACAGAGCCCGCTGAATTGCAACATCGTTTCGGCTCGAAACTAGGACATTGACCCAAGATGATGAGTCTGGCAATGAAACCAGAATCTCTGCAAGAGTTTTGGGATCCTCAACCTCATCAATGCCGTCAATGATGAGATAAGCCCGTCTTTTTCTCGATAGAGCCTTGATCACCTTGGATATCATCTCAATGGTAGGGGGTTGGCCCCAACCTTGGCCAGTACTTTTCTGGAATGAGCTCTCCAGTTCTTTAGGGAAGCGCCTCATTTGGGTACAGATCTGGCCCAGGATGGCCCCCATAATGTTTACTAGGTCTTGTGTATCGGGGTTGCGGAAATTGCAGTACACGAAGGCATAGACCGGTGCATACTCATCGTCAGGAGTGTGGTGAGTCATGGAATCAATGATGTGGCCTCTTCGAGGTAAAATGTAAGTAAAAGGTATGATGTCTGGAACAGAGCGCAATTAGAGCACCTACATCATGGTTGTTTTGCCAGAACCCGCTAGAGCGTAAATGTTAGTGACAAGAATATTCAAGGTGACTTCTTAGGGGTTTGGTGCTGCGTAAAATGGAGAAGTTACGTACGTGGACCGGTAAGCCACAGAATGGAGTTTCTTTTCTTAGACCACTCCTGGAAGTCTTGCCCATTCTGAAACCATTCTGAGGTGCCAGACTGATGGGAGGACTGTGCGAGTTTGTGGTCTTGAGCTGGTTTCAAACGAGAAAGCCAATCCACGATTGCGCTTTGTCGTTCATCTAATTTGGCTATCAATATTGTTTTGGCTGGTCAAGTACAAAAGGTTGGGCATACTTAGCTGGGCTGTGGACAACGCAAGCAACCTGCCACACGACTCGTCCATTTTCGTGTTCAAAGAAATTGACAGATGCTCTATATTCTGGATTTTGAGTCTGTGTTTTTTTTTTTTCCCAAGAATTAGTCATGGCAGCTTCAATAAACGATATGGATCTGTCCAACATACGAGTTGTGGGAGGTGACTGCCAAGTTCAAGGATGCCTTGCATCTCTGTAAACTAAGAATCGACTCTTTGGCTTCGTCGCCTTTCAGTCGCCATGTCAAGGTCTGGAGAAGGGCCTTCCGTTTGGAGCCAAGAAGGGCCTCCAGATCTCGTGATTGTATCCTCCGTTCAACGGCTCGAAGCTCAGCCAGGCAGGACGCTATCACAGGCTTGATACTGTCAACTAGCCTTTCAGAGGATCCTGGTTGGTTTGAGGAATCATTCTTGCTCAGAACGGACTCGATTGTTTCTATCAAATTTCGAAGGTCGCGGACTTCGTCTATTATTTGGATCAAAGTCCATGGAATCTTCCGCATCTCAGTTCTGACGCTATAGCAACATGAGAGGATGGAGCAGGCGACTTGCAAAGATGCAACCACCGCTGTCGTGATGCTGAGAGGATCCATGTCAAGGAGTGCTTTTCGGTGGCCTCGTAGCACCTTGGGGTGATAATCTTTGCCGGTGAGGAGATTTCAACGATTTCAAGACATGCAGAATACTCTTGGCCTCGCTTGAGGGGAGAGGAACCCGTTTTCTACGTCGGAAAATGCGGCTCCAAGCAAAAGAGCGTGACTTTCTACATTTTTAGTCGTTCCGGTTGTCGACTTTACCCGGAATAAAGCCTTATTAGGCGCCTGCATTGGAATTTGAATGGCGGAGGCAGTGTCTACTGTAAATGGGTCAACTGGGATCACCTTTGCAGTCAATGCCACAACTGTGCAGAACTCGGGGTGTCGAAGTGTGCAACCACATCGCAATAGGCCTCACGCCCGAGCAATGAGAAAGCCACCCGCACTTTCAGGGTCCTCGTAAATACGAGAAGTGATGCAAGTTGAACCGAGCCAGTAAGATGAATTGCCGTCCTGCAGGTGGGCGCGTGAAGCCCTTTTAAAGTGCGATAAGGGCTGGGGTCGCTCAGCTGGAGACCTCCTCATCACAGCCTGCATGACTCCCTAAGCCACTTTCACAGCCTGATTTTGGTACAAAGTACCCAAGCTACCTAACAATGTTTTTTCAGGTACACAAGGGCAATTGCCACAGCCTGATTCAGCCGCCAAGACGCCAATGCCCAAAGTATTGTAATTTTGTCTCAGCCATGAGTTTGACATCAAGACCTGATTGGATGGAGTCAGTTTACTTCAAGTCACTCGCCCCTGACTCTTGTCGAGGCGAGAAATACGCGCCAGAATTCTGTGATGGATGTGTCTTTCAGCCAGCCACACGTATCTTTACAATGGATGCTGTCAGCGGGTACATTACTCCTTGTCTTGCCACCTCACTTCAACTCTGCCTCGAGGTCTGCCTCGCATCAGCCCAGAGTAGGTCCAGTTCCCATTCGTCGGCAATAGTCGCCGAGTAACGCAGTCACATTTTTTTTGAGTCAGCCATATATCCGAATATCTTGTTTCTATTTAACCTCCAAACATTCCCTCGGAATGCCTTTCCTCTTGTCACGAGCACCAGATCAACCACAGTCACCAATTTACTTCTGCGAGTCACCCGCGGCCATGAGTAGTCCCATATCTGAGCCTCCCAAGCCCGAGGCAAACCAAATCTCGCCACCACAGGCTTCACGAAAGAGACAATTTGAAACTGTAGAACCTCAACTCCCGACCTCAGTGTTCAAAAAAAGAGCCACTTTTACCCAAGGCAACTATGACACGGCCTCAGAACTGCCAAAGAGAACGAGGTTCAAGGAGCTGGCAGAAAAAGCAGGCAAAATATACAACTACGATAGTTGCCCCTTGGAAAAGGGCCATCTTCGGCTTCTCTTCCTGAAACCCAGTGAAAAGAAAGACAACAGCATCGTTGTCGAGCTTCAAGCATTTTCCATCGACGAGCTCGTGGCAAACCCAAATACCTTCAAGTTCACAGCCCTTTCTTACGATTGGGGTATTGACGAGGAAGACAAAGAGATCCTCGTGGACATGACACCCGACAGCCAGCCACCAGCGAAGATGGAGGGGGTAGCTGATGTGGCGACTGCTTGGAGGCGCAACATGAAGGCAATCAGCGTGAAACCCAACCTTCACGCGTTCCTCACAGAGTTCCGACACCCTACGAAAGAGGTTGCCCTCTGGGTTGACAGAGTCTGCATTAATCAGTCCAACACCGATGAGAAGGCAGATCAGGTCTGCAAGATGGGTACCATATACTCCACGGCGGCCAACGTTGCGATTTGGTTAGGACCGGCTGATTCCAAGGGAACATCTAACCGAGCAATGGACTTCATTGGATCCATGCTGAACCAAGATGTGGAACAGAAGCTCAATGACGAGCACACCCAGGATGAGCACGCCAAGCAGTGGTCAGACCTACTATCACTCATGCGGCGTCGGTGGTTCTCGAGACGCTGGATCATCCAAGAGCTTGCCCTGGCCAAGAACGCCGAGGTCCGCTGTGGCTCTAAGAGAGTGCATTGGCATGACTTCTCCGACGCCGTCAGCATTTTGGAGCTCCACTTCGACATTATTCTCAAGATCATCAAGCGCAGACGTGACCTGGAAGAGACTCTTGGGGGGATCAAGGATATGAAACCGTTGGGTGCTCGAATCCTCGTCGAGGTCCTGTCCAATACGTTCCAACGGCACGCAAATGGCACAATTTACAGTCCCAGGCAGGGCCTGGAAAGCCTCATATCCTCCCTGTCCACATTCGAGACCTCGGATCCCCGAGACACCATCTACACCCTGCTAAACCTTGCCAAGGAGACATTCAACCTACCTTCAGAGGATAAAGTCCGGAAGGAGAAGAGACTGAAAAGGAACGAAGCAAACCCTCCTCCATTCCCCGACTACAACAAGAACTTGCTCGACGTCTACACAAACTTTATGAAATGGTGTATCAAGGAGAGTGGCTCGTTGGATATTCTATGTCGCCCCTGGGCTCTTCCTGAAGTCAAAGAGAAACCAGATAAGTTCTACCCGGATTTGGTAGAACTACCATCGTGGATCACAACAGTTCGTGATTCGGCCTTTGGGTCTCAACAAGAGAGCTTTGGTGGCCGGAAAACGGGAGACAGTTTTGTGGGGTCACCAGACAATCGGTGTTACAATGCATCACTGAATCAACCTCCTGATATTCAGTGGGGTAGAGATCAGGGAGTTGCACCAACGAAGTCGCCTATCAGTCGACTACCTTCGGGGAAGCAAGTTCCTAAGATTCCGCGGCCTCAACAAGGCCTCAGCCGTGTCCTAACCGTCAAGGGGTTTTATCTTGGGCAGGTCAAGGAGCGACACCAAATGCCTGAGGGGATTATTACAAAGGAAGTTTTGGAAGCACTGGGCCACGATCCTTCCCAATCCCAGTTAGTGGGGGTCCCAGATTCTGTTTGGCGAACTCTGGTTGCGGACCGTGGCCCTGACGGAAAAGCACCGCCGGCATGGTATCACAGGGCATGCATAACGTGCCTCGCGGCCGACACGTCTAGCGGCAACATCGACATAAATCAGATCCTTCAGAAAAAGGACACAACAAAGATGCAAGCTGACTACCTAAAGCGGGTCCAGGCGGTATGTTGGAATAGGACATTTATTGAGTGTGGTAACGATGATGATGGCAACAAGCTCTTTGGGATTGCACCGGTGACCGTCAAGACAGGTGACTTGGTTTGTATTCTCTATGGATGCTCGGTTCCATGTATCCTCAGGCAGACGTTGTATGGGAGTGGGAGTGACTCCAAGGAGGGCGGCTCTGAGGAGCGTGGCTCGAAAGACCCCAGCTACTTCTATCAGCTGATTGGGGAAGCATTCATTCTTGGACAGATGGATGGGGAGGCTATAATGGACCTTTCAGAGGAGGACCTGAGAAGTGCGAGTTTTGACTTCCACTTGATTTAGTTATATAGGCTGTTAGGGCCTTCAAGACGGTCTTGTGGCTCGTTATCCCATCAAGGGCCAGGCTTCAACTACCTATATGTAATAAATAACACATTGTCAACATATCATAGTATCATATTGTTAGGGTTCCAAGACATGCAGGAGGTTCTTGGCCTCGCTCAAAGATGCCAGGCCCTTATTTGAGACTTGGTACTGAGCAATCCCTACCATCGGTCAGGCTCAGGCTCCCGAGGCCGTTTCTGCGGTCTGTAGCATCACTGTATAGAACTGGAGGTGATGAAGCGTGCAGCCAGAAGGGTGTCCTCACATCTGAGCAATATGGAAATCAGAGGCGCTTTCAGGCTTGTGGTAAGACTAATGACAACAGGGGCTGCGATCACGCAGCTCTCGACCCCCTCGTGACGACCTGGGTCTTTCGGGCCGTGTTCACAGCCTGATCCGGTACAGAGAACTCAGTGTCTAATTTAGTAAGAGAACAGCACCTCTCTTACCCCCCTGGACGAAATAGGCGCCAGCCTGATTCAGTGCAAAGCACCAAATTTAGTAACATAGCACTGCCTCTCCAACGCAAGGCTCCTCCTTCTTACTCCCCTGGCGGCGAGGAATAAGTGCCAGCCTGATGCGTTGGATATGCTTCCCAAGCACATCCTTCTCGACCTTGCCTCGCGTGAGCTAAAATCAAGTCTGTCCTCACACTTTGCTTTTACTTCTCTGGAGGGATAGGTGCTGTAAACGAAGAAGCATTGAATCCTGGATGTATGTGTTTTTCGAGCTCCTTCTACCTATCCTCAATGCGCATGTATACTGGTCTGAGATACTTTTAAGCGGTTATGAGGTGTCTAATCAAAGGCAGACGACAGTGGACACGCCGTGGCTACATCGCCTTGCTCTCTTGGCCTTTGATGGATGCTACCCACACCTCAACAGACACGGCCACATCCTGCTTTCGGCTTGAACATCGCTTATGTACGGGTGAGTCTGTATTTGGGACACAACCTGACAGCCAAGGCTGGTTGTTAACGTTTAGTCATGATTGTGACGTGTGATTGGGGAGATGTGAGCTGGAGAAGTCTTGGCAGCCTGCTTCCCGGGCTTCACGCTCTTGAACTCATTCGGCAATGTGCGCTTATTTCGCCTGTATGATGTGCATTTCATTAAGGCAGCTGATTATCAATGTTTGACAGGTGATACTGTCGCAGTGTCTGAGGGATGGTTTGGTCCAAATTATAAATTGACTCGCTTGCTGCCATTCACACCCCACAACACTCTCTCATTCACATTCAAGCTTAGACTGCGTTGAGCATTCCAAGTCCCTCCTATCTCTTTAGAGCTCATAAGTCATCCCTCATTGTATGAGTTGTCAACCTGCAATGCCTCCCCTTTTCCGCAGTGCACTAACTACCCAGCTTTCTAGTCTTTCCCAAGCTGCATCCCACGTTTGATTTGCCATGGACATGTCATGGCCGGATTTGGTTGTTGGTGTCGACCTTGGAACAACAGGTATGTATCACATATTTGTTAAACCCTATACACTGCTCCACGGCATTATGCTGACAGCTTAACAGAGGAAGCCGTAGCCTACACCAAGCCCACTGAGAATAAGGTCCACTGTCTCAGAAGCGCTCCTTGAGCACATCAAACAACAATTGGAGGTCCAGTTGCCTACAGACAAGGAGTGGGATGAGTCCATGATCAAGTTTTTGTTCAGCTACCCAACGACATGGAAAAAGAGCACGAAGGAGCGTTTTGCTAGCTGCCTCAAAAAGGCTGGCTACAAGATGGTGGACGATGAAATCACTATAACGTCTCTCGACGAAGCACAAGCGTCCATGATGCATTTCTTCAGCAGCCTCTCCGAACAGACTCACCAGACCCTGCCTGAGGAAGGCGAGGGTATCCTAGTGGCTGACATTGGCGGAGGAACGTCAGACATGTCCATTTACAAAGTAGGCGAGTGCGTCGGTCGCGATGTGGAGTTGGTGCAGATGGTGTGCGATGAGGGCATGCACATCGGGTCCACTCAGATCGACGAACACTTCAAGGAGACACTCCGGCCGAAGCTAATGGACATCTATCGGAAACTCTCACAGAAACAGCCTGGTCCACAACAGCTAAATGAAGCTACCTTGAAGTTGTGCGTCGACGCGACGTTGCTTCATCTAGAGCACAACACTGCCTATATGTACCAGAAGCATAATTACGGGCGGGAAAGTGTGAATGGCAAACTCTCAAAGATTCAGTTCCCACTTTCACTCCCTGATCTCTTCGCGACCAATACGGAAGATGAAGGATTCAAGACGCAATCATTCATCGACATTCCTATCCATAAGGACAATTTCTTCAAGGCCGCCTTCGACACCCAGCGCTCCAAGATATGGGATCAGTGCGAATCACAAATGGAGAAACTGGAAGCTGGGCAGACCGTCACGCACGTCGCTCTTGCAGGGGGCCTAGGCAGCTCCGTGTACGTCAAGACGTATCTGTCGAGGAAATTCGCCGAGTTTGCAAGAGTCCGGAATGTCAGTCCACCCGACATTACCCAGATCAGCGACCCCAAAGTGCGGTGTGCAAGGGCCTAGTACACGACGAGCTGCGCCAGATACACGGCAACCCTATCTGGGTGTACCCGGCTGTTGCCTCATATGGCATCCAGAAAGGGGGAAAAAAAAGTGAGATCAAGTGGTTTCTGAGGCATGGAGACGAAGTAAAAGTCCCATATGAAATCAAGATCGACCGCCATGTGGATGTGGAACAGAACGGCAAGGCCAGGTCTCCTACTAACTTCAAACTTGTCAAGAATACGACGCCGCCACCGAAGGGTTTCTTCCTTAGTGAGGCACAGAGGCAAATGTGGAATCGGCGTGCCACATTGGTAAAAGATGTCAGCGAGTGGGTGGAGGTAATCATGATCATGTCGGTCCTTTTTGGTGCGACGCTATGGCTTGGCCACGCAGTCAACTTGTTGAAGAAGAATAGAAGATTAGACGCCTCGAGGAGTTCATCCCTGTATTAAATCCACTATATCTACATTGTGCTAAGTCCGAAGTTCCCTCGCCATCATGGCATCAAATGTGTCCATGATGACCTTGTCACTGACGCCCATTTTGCGGCCCTTGTCTGCCAAGTACTTGCCTTCAGCCAACCGAGCCTTTTGTATAGCCTGGCGAGTCCTGGAGTTGGCGAGACGCCATATGCTCTTATAAATCCCTTGCAGTGGGTAAGTGGTTACACCGATGGTCGCTGCAGGTTGTCTTGGTTAGAATCATAATAACGGAGAACTGAAATCGGCTGCATACCAGTGAAGACCCTACTAGTTAGGCCAGCAACGCCTTTTCCAACCCCCTTCGCAGCTCCAAATACGCCTTGCTTCTTGGCACCCTCGAAGGGCAAGATGAACAGACCGCCAACGCCGTCAACCACACAAAAGGCAACGGCCTTAGCCCCGAACGTGATGCCTGACTTCCAGTCGTAGATCTCGCCATAGTCTCGGAGTTCCTCTCCATATAGGGGCGGTACGTTTCGGAAACCCTCAGTGAAGGCGAAGGGGATGATGACGAGGCCGTTCAAGAAATGCTTCAAGAATGTTGACATGCCCTGGGCTGACACCATAGACACAGATTTCGCTGTGCTGAGGCATCCTCTCGAACTCTTGGCTCTCCTCGCGTCCAAGTTTTGAAACGCCGTCCCCCCAGATGAATCTGCAGGATCCAAATCACGTTCTTGGTCCAGCGTATTCCGTTGCTGGTAGGTTTTCACGGGCTTAACGACGGTGTCGGCAGCTGACTTGGCCAAGTCGGCACTAACTCCTATGGCAGCTGCTATAGTGCCGCTGAAAGGGTCCCATCGGCGTGTTTCTATGACGGTGCGATGGCTCTCGTACCTAGAGGGGGGATTAGTAGACGGACAATATGAAGTCGGGGATTGGGGGTTAAAGTCTACATCTCAAAACTTCCTGCATCAATCTTGAGATGGCTCGAGAGAATCTCTCCAGCCGGTTTGGAAAGCTTAAGGCGGCGATTCTCCTTGGAACAGGTCCACACAGCGGGTTGGCCCTTGATGATATCGCACTCGAGTTCGTCTCGGGGAAGATGATTGTGGAGGAATACCACAGCAGCCTTGACGCCCATCTCGGATCGCATCTTGTCTGCAATCTTGGCGGCCGAGTCCGCAGCTTCTTGGGTCAAACAGAAGTGGATGGCATCGACAAGATTGTCAACGGTTAAGGACTTCTGAGGAATCGGTTCAGGGCCTGCTCCAGCAGCCGCCACCATGTTGCCCCAGAATGGCTGGCTGTACCACTGTCAGCAAGGATAAGGTGATGTTGGTAGACACTGAGAAACACTTACTCGCCAAAAAACGGCACGATTGTAGTCGGCCTTCCATTCAGTAACCCACACGCAGTTGTGCCAGCTCCCCCATGATGGACAACAGCAGCTACATGCTGAAAAAGCCACTCGTGGGGGCAATCACCTAGAAACATGACGTTACTCGATGCAGGGCCATCCAGCTTGCTCCATCCTCTCGAGATAAGGGCCCGGGTGCCTGTGATTCGAACTGCTTCGAGAATCATCTCAGACATGCGTTGTGCGTTATCCAACACGATGCTGCCAAAAACCAATATACACGGGCGGTGGCCCGGATTGTAAGAATCCGTCGAGGTCTGGGGCTGGCGTGTAGTCCGGAAGTTCATGAAAGAAGACGCCGCATACATCTGTGTATTGTTAGTTCAGAACTGGCGACGAAACAGTAAAAAGCCCCATGGTGAACCTACCGATATTGGAACCCCAGTCTGCGGGCTTTGGCGCCAGCGCAGGAGACCAGCAGTACGTGATAGGTGTCTTTAGCTTCTCAATTAGAAAGGGTCCTTCCGAAAATTCAATGTGCTCCAGATCTATGCTCTCCCTCTATTGGTTGATAACGTCTCCAAGCCTGGTAGAAAAGGTCACTCAGTACTAGTTCTCGATAGCTCTTCGCCTCTGTATCCTTGGGGGACGGCTTACCCTTGCCACGTGAGGAACTCAACCACACCATATGAGAAATAGTTGACAATAGAAGGCTCAGAGCCGAATCCTTGGCCGAGTTTGATATTGACGAGCGGGTGAGGGAATGCTGCCGTACTTGTCCAGGGCATGGTGAACATGATGTGGACCGGCACCCCAAGTGCCTGACCGCAGTGGACATGAGAAAAGCTGGGAGGGTTGGCAATGATAGCATCTGCCACAAAGGGGACTGCAGATATTGGGTCGGGACTGATGCAAGAAAGCCAACACCCCTGCAGGATGTTAGCCATCATTTTCCGTTTATTTTGTATATCGCCCGCCTGAAGACTCTTCATACTGGGTATAAGCCCCGGATTGCGCACCATATATGCCATCAACTCAGCCGGATCGCCCCCAATCGGGTAGAAGCCAAGGCCAGCATCGCGCACGAAGGATTCAAACACGTCATGTGTCGCGAGCCGAACTTGATGTCCGCATTTCTGCAACTCGCTCCCCAGTGCTACGAACGGCTGAACATCTCCTCGGCTTCCGACGACCTGAATGGTGATGTTGGGTCTCACTGGGAAGAGCTCTCGTACGGTATCGTGCGGATGAGGGGACTGGTAGGCTGGGGGAAACTCTGGGGGTTTGTCTATTGGGTTCGGCTTCAAGTTTGGAAGAAGGGAGAGGTATTTGATCGCCCGTGAGTTCATGTCGATATTGACACGGCCATCGTCTGTGAAGGTCAACCACGGTTAGCCGGCTTCGATATCCAGCCTTGCACATTTGGACAAAAAACCTTTCATGGTGGGCTCTATCCCGAGCGTGTCCTCTCGAACAACAGTGCTATACCGTGGCGGCATGCTGGCAGTTGAGTCGAAGGCGTTGTCTTCCAGGTGCATGATCTCAGTGTGGTTGCTACAAGCAACCGAGCTGCTCAAGGGGCGACGAGTTTTTCTGCAAGAGTGAATGTCTGAAGAGCAGCTTTGATGTCAGGAGAGTGGGTAATCAGGTAGTGGTAGTTTTAAAAGAGAAGAACAGAGTGTGGTTGCTACAAGCAACCGAGCTGCTCAAGGGGCGACGAGTTTTTCTGCAAGAGTGAATGTCTGAAGAGCAGCTTTGATGTCAGGAGAGTGGGTAATCAGGTAGTGGTAGTTTTAAAAGAGAAGAACAGTGCTGTTGATGGCCGGTCAAGGAGGCCAACCTCAGAATCGCCGTTTTCTGTCTAGCGTCGGTACTGGGAAAAGACATGCGCAAGGCAGATGCACAGCCAACAGCAGGTACAATGTGTGAGATGGATCCTACAGCATTCGTAATCTATCCAGGCTTGATGAGGGTGCCCTCCCTCAGCCCCCTTGCTGGGCCGGACTGACCCGAAGTGCTCGCAATTTGCCTTAGCATACCGCGCGTAGTGGCTTTGTTGAACAAATCAGCGTTGTAGATTGGACATTTGATCTACGATTCTCAGCATCATCATACGCCCAGGGGTGGTTCGTATACGGTACGAACCACTGACTCGCGAATACGATTATACGAGTGTCCTCTAGTACTTCACCGCATAACATTCATCACTCACCTGTATCAAGCTAACTCTATTGCTACCTAGCAACGTAAGCTTCAGCACCTAGTTTCACCTACCGAAAACTCCGGACCGCCAAGTGAAGTGGCTACTCCGCTTCGTCAGTTTTGTCCCTGCCTTGGTGATGCCGCTGTTTCGGTAGCCATAATGCATTAAATACAAGTAAACTACAAGATGTAATTCCATTCCGTGCTGTTACCATTTGAACTACACTCCATTGTTCTATTCTCGCTCATCTCCCTTTGACCATGCTATGTACAACAGGACTTCTTGCCAGTACGCTTATCTGCGTCGCCCTGGCGGACCTGAGATGCAAGAATCATCCACTCGACGCCAAGTGGCCCAATATTAACGACTGGAACACTCTCAATCGGTCGACAAACGGAGCCTTGATTAAGACCAACCCAGTCGCATCTTCGTGCTTCAATAACAATTCGGCTGTCAGCTGCGACCATGTCCAGGAGAACTGGTTCTATTCCGACTTTCACTCTTCCCTTCCCGAGTCAATTGGCTATCCGTACTGGGCCAATAGGTCGTGTGTGCCCCCAAACGACTATGCCTACGACGAGGCGCTTGGCTGCGAATTGGGCAGTCTACCGGCATACATCATCAACGCTACGACGACTGATCAGGTTGCAGTCGCTGCCAGATGGGCCAGCCAGCGCAACATACGAATTGTTATCAAAGGTACTGGCCATGACCTGAACGGCAGGTAAGTTAAGGCCATTTTAATCAAGCCAAGCCTGAAACTGACATTGGCTTACTTATAGATCCAGCGGTGCCCACTCGTTGTCCATCTGGACACATCACCTGCGCAACCTCCGCTTCGATACGCACTGGACGCATCCCTTGAGCAACAAGAACGAGAATGCAGTCATCTTGGGCAGTGGAAATACCTGGGGTGAGGTGCTGGTAGCCGCAGCAAAGACCGGGAGGACCGTCATCAGTGGGCAAGACAGTACAGTCGGTCTCGGCGGTTTCATCGGAGGTGGAGGTCATGACCCCCTATCAAGCCACTACGGTCTTTCAGCCGATCACGTTCTGCAGGCGACCGTAGTCACCACTGAGGGCAAGATCCTCGTAGCCAACAATGCCCAGAACCAAGCCCTGTTGTGGGCCATCCGAGGCGGCGGGCCAGGTCTATACGGCATTGTGGTCGAGTATGTGTTACGGACCGTGCCTCTTCCTAACAATGTGGTGATGAGCACTCTCTCCATGTCCATCATTCAGAACCAGACAGCTGCAGCCGTTGAAGATTCGTGGACAGCGTTTGCCACTTTCGTAAGCTCAGTCCCAGATCTAATGGATGCTGGTATAACAGGACATGGCTTTGGAGTAACACAAGAGCACATGGGCATCGAGCTAACCATAACGCTCTGGAGCTACAACACCACCGCGGACGCATTCAAACCACTCCTGGAATCTGCACGACAAACCATGCTTGACGGCGTTCCAAGGCAGGATATATCAGTCGAAGTCGCGAAACCTACTGTGCTGCCAACCTATCTGTCCCTCTTTGACGTTTTGAACCCATCTCGCAGTCGCTGCGGGGACATCAGCCTGACCTCTAGCCGCCTACTAGGCCGCCGCCACCTATCGGACATTCCTTTGGACAAATTACGAACCCACCTCCAAACGATATCAAAAGCCCAGGTCGAGGGGCGACAGACCAGACTGGTCTTGGGCCTCCAAGGTGGTCTGGGGCCAAGAAGTGTCCAGAAAAAGATGTGAGGCGCCCTGAATCCGGCATGGCGAAGCGCCTACCTACATCTCATGGCCACTGGCGTCAATATTGACACTGAGACGTTGTCGCCCCAAAATGCCCTCACCGCTGCCGCCACATGGGCAGAGGACAACAAGGAGGCTGTCTGGCGAGAGTGGGCGCCAGACACGGGTGCATACATCAACGAGGCCAATCCATTTGCTAGAAATTTCCAGCAGGACTTCTACGGTGGCAACTACGGTCGTTTACTCCGGGTCAAGGAGAAGTATGATCCTACTTCCAGCTTGTATGCTCTTTCAGGTGTTGGAAGCCATGATTGGGACTATAACCTGGATAGTGGACTTCTCTGTCGTGTATGATGAGGCAAGGTCTCGAGATTGAGTTCTGTAAAAGGTTTAAGAGGTTACCGCATGAATAGGTACAGCTGTGGGTTGATCACGGTGTTCTACGTTCTTGGATTAGGATAGCCATTTGTTGATGGCTGCATTCTTATATAGGTAGTGACTAATAGTGATGGCCTCTTCTGGACATTTCAGCAAAGTCAAAATTACAACTCTGGAGCTTCATCTGCCATTATACCATTCCACCACCCGTAGCCCTCTCCGCAAAGTCACCCCAAAGGCTCTCCTGTGCCCATACTTGGATAGGGTCTCCCAGCCCCGGCCCCTGCTCGAGCTTAATTTCGCCCTTCGTAGCAAGCACGAGACACTCGAGAAACATTTTGGTTGCCTCGGCCTTGGTAGTTTCTTGCTCAGGGACGAAATCTTGGAAAATGACAGGTCTACTCTCCCGAACCTCAGAACTGGTGGCAGCCTCAGCGCCGAACTGATCTCGCAAAGCGTAGACGGCATGTTCAGTGGTTATCGGGATTGGAAGCCGCTCCTCAGGGATGCTGGGAGGAGGGGGACTGGCTTCAAAGGCCGGAATCTCCATCATGGTTTCTCCTCCAATAATGCTTGGCTCCGCAATACCCTCGCCAAACTCGAATGCTGGCTCCTCGGCAATTTCCAGCCGCGGGGACTTGGAAACTCTTTCCTCTGGTTCGACTTCAGCTGCCCTAGCCGGGCGTTTCCGTGCCAGCTGTCTTGCTTCTTGAACGGCATCAAAGGAGAGGACTCCTCGAAGCTCAGGGGCCCAGGCAGCAGTCCTTCCGTCCATCATAATAGAAGAAACGAAGCCACCGGATGCCTGCATGCCCATCAAGGCGCCTAGGAGCGGGTCTCGAGGATAGAATCTCGTTGGTCTGGTGATTGCCTCGTGGTTCGTCTGTTGGTCCTGGATTTGGCGGCTCGAAAGGGTAATCTCCTCATCTGGCGCCATAATCCTCCGCCTTCTCATACGTTGCTCAGGTCGCCGCAATACTGGACGCTCGTCTTCAGGCTCATGGGGCTCGGATAGACGGAGCTCGGGAATCTCCTCCTCGATCTGCTGGACAGTCTCTTCACTAATCTCAGACAGCGGGGATTCGGGAATTAGAGGGGCAGTGATATCGGCTGGGTGGAACTCAAACTCCTCGCCCCCAAATGCCAGTTCGCCGGGTTCTAGTTCGAAGGACGGCTCAATCTCAGGCCCCTCCTTCTCAGCTGGCCTTGGCTCCAGTTCGCTGACCATTTCCTCCTCAAACGGGTGAGGAGCTGGCGCTTCTCGGCCAATCTCGATACCGAAGTCAAGTTCAAGGTCTACACCTTCCGTAGGCACCACAGCTTCTTCATACATCCCAGTATATTGGCTCGGGGTCAAAATCTCTGGTAGGGTGATGTCACGTAGTGTGACTCGGCGCTTGGGGCTGATTGGGACAATGCCCACATCTCCTATCTGAGACAGGAGCCAGTTTGCGTCTGGGGGAGGGGCGAGTTCGAAACCATTGTAAGGTATGATCTCGTTAGGAAGGGTAAGTGTTTCGGGGTCGGGATGTTGAAGACTGATAGGCAGATCATGGTCTATGCTTGGTCGGAACGTCTGGGGACGTCAGCACATGTCATAAGACGGAAGAAGGGATCTTAAACACCATCTGCATCGTTATCCAAGTATCATCGCAATCATCCAGCAAGTATCGTGCCTTGCGTTGGTAGATCCGAACAGCCCCGAGTAGTAGCTGGCTGCTCAGCCGGAGAGCCATGGGTGCCTGGCTCGGTGTGATCATGAGAGCTATACTATCGGCGATATTCGACTGGAGCACATGCTTCTTTGAGAGCTTGCGCTGGAGGTTGGCAGAAAGCCAGATGCGAGCGAGTGGCCCGCTCTTCTGGAGCAGGGACTCAGAGTAGAACATGATGCGTTGCCGGACGACGGCCCAAAGCAGAGGGAACAAGATGTGACAGGAGGGGGAGTTGTACCAGACAAAACGTCGCGACAGAATTGCGATACGTTTTGTACCAGCAGCCTAACGTAGGTTTGAGGGAAAAGAGAGCAGGAGAGCAGTAAACGGTCACAAGATAAGGGACGAAAAGCAACAAGGAAAGTTACGGTCTGGGCCTTGTAAATAAGACGCGAAGCAGACGTTTCGTGTCAATAGTATACCTAAGCAAAGGTGACATTCGTTGAGTGCAACTGACGTCAAACGGCATACTGCGAAGGCTGGCGTGCAGCGACAAGTCCCTAGCTTTGAGAATGACACTTACTTCAGTCTTGGACGCTTTGGAAAAGAAATAATAATGCCTTTCTGAGTTGCCAAGAAATGACATGCCTAACATATTGTTCAGCGCTTTTCTCTCTCGTGGCATTTTTATTTTTTCAACTCCTTATTGACTCGACTTTTGCAGCCGGGTTTCTTTGGAGTGTAAGTATATAGTACACTGCATCATTTAAGTGAGGTTGGGGTCACATTAAGGTTTGTTAGCTCATTCAGACGCGTTACATTGGCTGCGTCGCGAGATAAGACCAGTCTAAGACCGCGGCGCGAGGTCGTGTCGCGTTCTTTTCGCGCTATACCAAGTCGTGTTGTAATTGTGGCTTAGCATGCAAGAAAGCCACACAGATTGATAAGATAACTCTATAGGGTAGAGTTCAATTGACAACTAGCTGATCAAGCAAACGGCAATAAGATGAAGTTCTTATGTCCCTCTTTAAGATTAATAAGGTAGAGTGACTATCTACAAGTATTCGAGGCCTCTAATAGTAACTAGGAGGTATTTCAAGTCACATACCTCGTGGTCCTGATCAATCGGGCGTGCATGGCCGAATTGGCTTAACGACGAACACTCTTGAAATACAATTTAAGGCTTCGCTAAGTGCCTTTGAACAAGTCATTACCAGAAACGACTAAATTGACCTCCATATTGCTAACTCCGGCACGAAAAACCAAGAAAGCAGCTCGGCTGAAGAATAATACAACTGTGCGAAGCTTGAAAGCGATCTCGTGACATTGAATGAATTGTTGAGAAAAGAGAGAACAACACACGTGACTATGTGCACGGTCTTGAAATTCGGGCTGTTAACTCCTGTCTGTAGCGACTTTTCTCCACCAATGGCACCTTGTTATGACAAGTTACCAACCCCGTGTTAGCCATGAGGCTACTCAATGCTAAAACCTTCCAATTGGAACAATTTCATGATAATGACATCCCCCTTATGCGATCCTCTCTCACACATGGATTAAGAATGAGGTCACCTTTCAAGAGTTCCCAACTCTCTCCGGGACGACCCAGGCTCGAAAAGACATTCGGCTGCTGCAAGCAAGCCCTCCAGGATGACCTCACATATGTGTGGGTCGACACCTTTGCATCGACAAGGCCAGCAGCGCTGAGCTATCTGAAGCCATCAACTCCATGTACAAGTGGTATGGTGACTCCGCCATCTGTTACGCCTACCTCAGCGACGTCCATCCTGTTAGCGATGACGATGCCTTCAGTGAGAGCCGCTGTTTAGGCGGGATGGACTCTGCAGGAACTCTTGGCACCCGGATGTATCAAGTTCTTTGACTCTTCGTGGATAAGCATTGGGCAGAAGTACGCCAAGAAGACGCAGCCCAAAGGCTTCGAGCCACCTGTCATTCGAAAGAGGCCAGGCCCCGATGACGACTTGTCTCAAACGCTCTCAAACATTACCAACATATCTGTCGCTGCTCTCCGGCATGAGGTGGATATGGATAGCATCGGCGTGTCTGAGAAGATGTCCTGGGCCGCTGAGCGTGAGACTACGCGCTCCGAGGACATGGCATACTCCTTGCTCGGTATCTTTAGTATCAACATGCCTCTTCTATATGGCGAAGGGGGCAAGCGTGCGTTTATTCGACTGCAGGAAGAAATTATCAGTCGGACTTATGACCACACCATCTTCTCTTGGGGCTTCGCCAGGGGACCGACCCATGGGGGGGTTTTCGCTACTTCTCCCTTGGACTTTTCTGGGGGCGGCGAGATCGTGCCTGTAAAGGCTGGGCGCAAGTCTCATTACACAGTGACAAATCTTGGAGTTCAGATCCAGATTCCTGTCTTGACGGTCCAAAACGGTGCTCAATATGCCTTCTTCAATGCCACAAGGAAATCTAGGACCGAGTTAGTCATGTCCATCCCGCTATACCCGGCAGGTGACACTGGTGAGGATGACGACATCCTTGTGCGAGACCCCTGCAGCATGCCCGTCTTTATGCTCCCTACCGCGCTTGTCGGAGCGACAACGAGACAGTTATATCTTTCCAGAAACCCCTCCACCGAAATGGAGAGAACTCGGCGCCAATACACCCTATTCGTGGCGAAGAAATTGACCAAGGCTGGGTATCGCCCTAGAGAAATACACCCACATGCGATTTTCTCAAGCGTCGATGAATCAACGATATATTTCGGTCCTTGGGCACCCGGAGAGAAGAAAATGGCTCTTGTGACATATGAGAGTCTCGATAGTTCTGCATTCTATGTCAAAATAATTTTTGACGATGAATGTAGTAGTTGCCTCCTTCAACGTGCTGAAGAAAATGAAACGCTTATAAGCGAATTGCAACGACCAAAGGATGATGTACACGAGTGGACTTTGGGAAATGAATGGAAGGGGGTTATTAACCTGGGTACTCTGGGCGATGTGTCAGGGAAAATGGAAAGGTTGTGGCCTGACAGCATCTATTGTATTTTAAGCCTAACCCCAGTAGATCCAGCATCTGATGGGGACGGAGAGGACTTCTAATTCATCGAGTCCACATGGATCAATTAGTATACCTGAACAAGTTTGAGATTTCCTACTAACAGTGTAGGCTCCTTCTTCCCTAACAAGAAAAGCCAGGTCGGGGGCAGTATAACTGCAACTTGCCACGGACATTCCACCCTCCTCGTCTAAGGGCGGGACTGTCCGCGTCATTTTGACTTCTAAATTCATTCGCAGGCACAAATACTATCAATTTGCCTAGGCAGATGCCAAAGGAAAAAACCCTTTGACTAGCTACAAATGAACGAGACAGACCAGAACAAAGAGTGGAATTTATAAATAGATGTAAATATCTACCCCTAGGTTTAAAAGGTAAACTTTAAGAGTTTAAAAGTAAAGAGGGTATGTGAATACCTACTCTATGGTTTCGAAGTTAAAGATAACTTAAAAGAGATATAATTCTAAGCCCAACCCTGCTAAACATAAGCAGCTTTTGCTCAGCAATATGCCACAGAAAGCCATGACCGGGTTGGAATGTTAAGTAGTAAAATCCATGTAGACATTACTGCTTAATTTCTCCTAATGATGACCCCCCAAGTACCACTTCGGTGGACACCTCGAGCTCTTCATCTGATTCCGCATCACTGTGCTCGTGTACCATGAAACAAGCCACTGGAATGGCGATGATCAAGCTGCCGGGAAGAAGCGCCCAATTGCTAATGAACAAGGACATGTAGGATACCTCCAGGCTATCCAGTCGATACATAATAGCAGCACCGGCTGACTGAAGTCCTTTGTACGTGCCAGCATAATACGCAAGACGACTGCTAGAGTTCGTCAATGCCCCCATGAGCCAATAAACGTATCTGCTTGACATATCAGCCGAGGTGCTCTACACCGAGTCGCGGGGTATTGTGCAAGAGCACTCACGTTTGCCAAACGGCATCGAAGAATCCATAAAAGCAGTACAAAACAAATGCTGCAGCAAAATCATCATCAGTCCAGTCGATCAATGGCGACTCTCCACTGGCTACAGATTCCCGGGTATAAGTCCGCTGGAAGGCAAAGCCGCACCCCCAAATGGCCATGGTCACTAAAAGGAGAGTGGCAAGGCCACCAATTGATCGAGTTCGGCGACTGAAGCAATTCAAGTCCAACAAAGTTCCAAAAATGTAGGCTCCAATAATCTGGAGGAGCCAATACATCAAATTGTTGAGAGATCTTGTCCGAATGTTGAATCGTGCTAAGTTGACGTCCTTGATGAGGAATAAGCGTCAGCGATCAGTCTGCATCTATGCTTCTTGTACCACTTACGTTGAACTGATAAGTGTAGAACCAGTTAGAGGCAAAGAGCAGAGGAAAAAGAAGAACGATAGAAGGCTGAGAGGTCAAGAGGCTCCACACGCCGATCAACTCCTTCTTCCAGCTGAGCTGTTTTGTAACAGGGATGGTAGATCCATCGGGGCGGATGACTCGGCGAGTCTTGCAAAGTGCAAGAGAGCTGCAGCAGCCAACAAGAGTCAAGGCCAGGAATCCAATGTATGTACCATCGCCCACTGAACTCTGAGTTGACGACACATCCTGTATGAGCGGCACAAGTCCACCTATGACAGCACCGGCGTTGAAAATCGCCCAGAATAGGGCAATGTAGTGGCCCTTTTCGTTCTCGGTCGCATGCGCCATCATGATGGCGCCCTGTGCTGTCCAAGAGAGTTTAGAATAAAGGTGGTGGAAAACACGTGGAATCACGTGTACCCCCATACGTTGAGCAGCACAGGCAATACCTTTAAGTCAAGTGATTCACATGAGAGATCTAACTGAAATTTCTGAGACTTGTTAAGTTTGAATATAATTCCTCTAAACTACAGTGTAGTTATGGTGATTCAGACTTCACAGGAGCTGCGTTTGTGGCTACCGGAGAGCACTCCCCACTATGTTGACTTGGGGCTTGTCATACAAAATGTCTGGCCCCAAGATACCATATGACAGACTCACTTCTTGCATATACGATAAGAAAAGTATGACACATAATTCAAATGCCATCACATTCATCAGCGTGGATGTAAAGAGTCTTGAGCTACTAGCCGAATACTTCATCGTGCAAGAGCAACAGTCAGGACTTGCGCAGTATCAACATCTATGTATATACACCTTGCAGAAATTCGTCATTCTGTCTTTGTGCTATTCAAAGAGCTTTCGGTTCTGTCACCCGATTTGACAGGTCTACACAATCTTGAACAACCGCAGCTCTGGCCACCACTGCTCAGGTAGATCCAAAACCTTGGATGGCTCCAGTCCCCGCACATGTGCGTATCCCACAATCTCGTATTGTGCTTTGCCACTGACCTTGCCACCTCGAAGAACCATGGGCATGGGTGCAGCGTCCAACATGATGACCTCATCGCCGACGGCAACACCCTCAGTGCCATTCCCTGACACGCCGACCAAGCCTGAATTTGTGATGAAAAATGTCCGATCTTCAAAAAACCGGGCCCCTTCAGACCGAGCTACACTCCTCCGAATGCTGGAACGACTCGAGTACTGTTGCCGGAGTTTGTTGAAGGTGACGACCCATTCCTTCAGCTTCTTGTCCTCGAGGAAATCCAGTATCGTGACTTGTTCCAACTCATTGAACGTGTCTTGGAATACGTCGGGGTCGTTCTCCTTGACTCTTTGTGCAATTTGAAGGAGCAAGGTAGAAATGAGCTCCACTTCTTCTGTGAATGCAGTGTCATTCTCGACCCAGCTTTGAATGGCCCCATAGTTGGGCAGGGGAAGTCCGGGGAAGGGAGTGGCCGGGCCATTGCTTTGGTTGCCTTTCATCTTCTCATCGCGGTGCATGATGCTACCACTCTGTTTGCCTCCTCGTACTCTCTTTAGTATGGCCTTGACAAATCTGCGCTGAGGGGCGTTGATGCCAGTCGGCTCTTCCAACGATGGCGTGCGTAGACAATGCAGGCTCTCGGCTAGTCGGTCAAAGTCGAAGAATGCCGCTCCGAGAAAATCGGGGCGAGTCGTATCCGTGTTCAACAGAAACGCCTTGATGGATCCCAGCTTCAGAGAGAGCCGTTTGAGGCTTTCACGAGCCCTCTCAAAAGCGGGTGGTGTCTTGCCTGTCTTGCCCATGATAGGAGCCATACAATCTGCAATGGCCTTCTCTCTGTCCACCTTTTCCTTCACAGGGCTGACAACACTGTGGATGACCTCTTCCAAAAACTTCATGGTTACATTGTCGAGGAGGAATGCCGAGGAGCTCGTGCTCTGGCCGGATTCTGCACTCGTACACCATGCGTGCAAAGGCTGCTCATCGTACATCCCGGGGAGCTTGGCTGACAAGGAGTGTCTCTGCCACAGCGGATAGCGAGTGCCGAGAGTTGATAGCCCAATGTCCAAGAACCAAAGCCGTCGGACCATGTCGGCCTTGAAGTCTTCTGATTGTGGGCGTAGCCGGAACACCTCCCTGATAGTGTCGATAGGACGACCGTAGAGGGCCATTTCGCCATTGTAGATGGTCGGGTAGGGATCGAAACAGAGTTTCTCTTCGTAGACTTCCCATTTCATATCCACGCCGGACTTTTGCCGTGGCTTGGAGAAGTCAGGAACCCACGACGGTAGGTCTGGCGACAGGCGTACCGGGAAGTCCCAAAACATGCTGACGCCTCTCTCAAACATGAGAAGCCAAATGGCAACCTTTTCGTAAAGCTCCTCTGTGGTGAGGCTGTAGTCCGGCCGAAGGAATTGTTGTAACACAGGATGCATCAGAGCGTGGCGTCCATAAATGATATCGCGACGGTCCATGCACCAAGAATGGGTCGAGATGAGTAACGGATACAGCCAAGACTTGTACTCAAACCCGTCAGTCCTAGCTGGACGGCAATTGAGTACACCCGACGCCTGCGTCATGGGATAGTAAGGCATAGAATTGTACAGCAGGATCTTTGTTTCTTCCTGTCTGAACGCTCTCCGATGCTCGTTTGCGAGCATGTCCATGTCTCTGAGGAGAGCACTTCCGCTTGTTTGCCATGTCCCGAGCATGAAGATGGGGTCCGTGGAAGCGATGGCGTACTCCTGCAAGATCCATAGGCGATTCCACCACTCTCTGGAACAAAGATGATAGAAGGTCCGGAGCAGGGAAACCTTCCGAACACCTGTCTCCTGGAGCGCTCGTCTGAAGCGTCGCTGTTCTTGTTCCTTCTTGTCGCAATCCTCATCTTCGTGGATGCCATAAATGTCTACCTCTCTGTTGAGGAATGTAAACAAGTCCGCGTAGGATAGATTCTCGCTGCGCTTCTTGTTACTCTCCTCCTCGCCGAGAAAAATCAGAACAGCAGATGCTCTCTGGTAGATCGTGGCCATCTTGGCAACCTGTGAGTTCCGCTCCTCGGTATTTGCTTGGTTGATGCTCAGAGCGTCAATCCAAAGGAGCCTTGAAGCCGATGCGAGACGTAGATATGAGAGCGCAGAGTAAAGGTTGGGCGTGACGGGTGCCGGCTGGCCACCGATTTCGATGTTGACCAGCTCCTCTGGTTTTGGATTGCCCCAGACGTATGACAACGCCTGGTACGAGAGTTGCTCATCGGTTCGGGACTCGATGCGCAAATTGCACCGGATAGGATCCTTGCCCGTCCCAGGAAGCAGTTCCACGAGACGGATCGCATCAGGATTTGAGTGGAGGTCCAAAGTGCCGTACAGTTCTTGCGGAACAACACGCTTCTTTTGTAGGGCGTTTCCTCTCTCGGCGACCGAGTTGCCATGTTGCATCTCCTTGGATGATTTGAGCGATCCCCTGTCTCTCGGACGTGCCAGCCGAATCACACGGGAAGTCACTTGAGCGAGAGCCTGCCCGTATTCATCTGCCATCTCGCTGTCTTCCAAGTCGAGATTTTCGGCTTCTGCGGGGAGTAGACTGGGAACATCCCACTCGTCAAAGCCTGCGGGATATGCATCAGCATTGGACTAACACGAACTCCCAACATGGGCAGGGCCACTACTTACCATCACCACAAAATGAATCCTGGTACTTCTGAGTGAGTCCAGATCGCGTGTTGCTAACCATGGCTAGTAAGCCAATGGTGGACAGCACATTCGGACCTTCCTGAGCCTGAAACAGCGTCTTGAACTCATCAGTCTGGACGCTCTGCATCAAGACTGCGTGAAGAACCGAAAGTAGGCTGATGAAATCACGGTCGTCCGCATCGACATCGTCGCACAACCGTACTGCTGTCTGCAAGTCGTCGGGCGAGAAGAGTCGCTTTGGAGACATCCTTTGCTTCTCGGTTCCTGTTTCCAAGTTCCAAGAACGGATAGTATCCAAGACAGGGGGAAGCCAGGCTTGTATCTGCCTGGCAATGTCTTCGGTGGTTGGCTCAGGCGCACCCTTGATGAGATGAGGAAAGCAGCTGGCCAAGTTGCAGGCCGCATTTCCAAGGTTCGCCTCATAGCAGCGTTGGCACACATTCATGCTCTCGCACATGCGGCAGAAGTACGCCACCTCCAAGGGTATATTCCGGTCGCAGATATCGCAGCATCCGAATGACTCTCGAGTACCGTCTTCGCTCTTCATTCTCAGAAGTAGCATCTTGAAGGCCATAGCTTGTTCGGCGTCCTTGTCCAGGCCTGCCCAAGCCAGTACCCTGCCAATATTGTCCAGACATGACGCCGATGGCATTTCTGATAGGTCGAGGTGGAGAGAAATAAACGATTCCAGTATCCTTGTTGCTTCGACATCAACATTGTCGGGAAGCAAAACATCGTCGTCCAGAAACAGTCGGTGGTACCATGTCTTGTAGATAGAGCCAAGGAGCTCTATCGCTTTGTCGTGCAGCGATTCTAGCTGTTTGACTGCTCGTAGGCCCCGAATGATGATTTGCAGGATTTCCTCTGCCTCATCACATCGGTCTTGCTCGACGAGCGTCTCGGCGATAGCGAGTGAGTTGAGAATGGATTGATCGTGAAAAATACCAGCTACCTGGCGAAGCTGGAGGCCTTTTCGTCGGAGAAGTTGTTCTCTGATCCAAGGAACCGGGACGTATGTGGTTGCGGACTCGACGATTTGGAGCATATGGCGGTGAACGAGGCTTCCAGGAAGATTCATTTAGTTGGGGTAAGTGATAATGACAATTGTCTCGGATGAAGACAAGACAAAAAATTGTTCAGAAGCGAATGAATGAGAGACAAAAGACGGAGTTGCGAATGAATAAGCACAAGATGGAGGCGCACAAAGGTCGTGATAACTGCATGGGAAATAGCAAGGTTACGGCACCTATTTCAGAGTTCAATCAGAGCCCAATGTGATTGATAGTTTTAAAGATGACTCATATGAACAGGGTACCCAGATCAAGGTAAAAAGCCGAGGTGTCAGGACTGCTTGGCTGCCCGAAAACTCCGCCGGAGAGCCTCACCGCCCAGTGCTTGCGGGGTTCGCTCTGCCTCTGACAGGTCAATCGCTGGGATTTAGCTGTCATGTTACCTTTTCACAAGCCGAAACTGGCTCTTTTTGCATGACCCGCTCGGGGAGAGTCCAATGGTTCGCATATTTACTTGCCAAGGGCGCTACTTGGTAGTTACAACACACTCGCTTGACACGTCAATCCAACATTGACGTGTCAAGGCACAGCGAAAACATTGTGTCAAGCTCTGGAGTAATGGAGATACCGGTATTAGCACAATTGGTTGGTCCAAGTTTTATATACCTAATTATCCTAATTCGAGGTACTCAATACAGACTCAATCTAGTTCGTCGCGGTAGATCACTGATGGTAGGCCTTCCTGGCGATGTTGGGAGGACGGTTGATGCGAAAGGGCTATATCTCTTCCATACAGATGGGGGTGAGAGGGAGGATGAAGAACCCCCTAGTGTCCGCCCCTCTGAAAAGGTAGGTGATGAAATGGGTATTGAGGCAAGGTCAAAAACGGCTTGTGCAGCCGCTGTAAGAGAGCTTATAGAATCTGGGGAGGCTGTCACAGAGAATTGTCTTCTCTGCGGGTCCCTTTTTCTCAAGCTAGGCGTTGTGAATGTAGCTGTCCCTATCATTGTTTGAGCAGCTGCTGGTTGCGTGGTTGCTGGTAGGGTGATCCCCCCTCTGGCAGTGTGATGGGAGCAAACAGAGCATCGATCCGTGGTCTGACTTGCTTGGTGAATGTAGCATGCGCCGACGAGTTTGTAGTGACTCCCCACAGGCCGGAGTATGAATGGAACTGTTGCTCCTTCTAGGGTCCATACTTCATCCCAGTCTTCAAGCTCCATAGGGCCGAGTCCGAGCGAGTGATCCGTACCGAATATCCTACGACCCATGCCATATTGGCTCATGTGTGTGATGAAGCTATCCAACTTGTCTTTGTCAAAGTGCCCCGGAGATGGTGATCGAGACATGCAGCAACATGTGACGTTTTTGCTGGCCAGTTCGATAGTCAGGTTGACAGCTTCTTCCACCGCCTCAGTATGCTGGTCGGTAGCTTGCTGGATAGCCAGGTCGGAAAAAGGTTGGTTGGTCATAGTCATGGCCCGCTCAATAGCTTTCTTGATAGACTGATGGATGGACTGGCTGATTGCCAGCGTGTTAGCCCAGGTGACCCAATTCGAGTCTATCATAACCTGTTTGATCGCCTCCTCAGCCGCATTCTTAGTCGCCTGACTCAAAACCTGATTTATCGTGTACTCCGTAGTCTGGCTGATGGTGTTCTCGCTAACCCAGTTGGCTGGGTTCCAGTAAAACATAGCCAGATTGGTTGCCCGCTCAGTCGCCTCCTTAATGTCTAGCTTCATAGCCCGCTTGATTCTTTGCCAGTGCATCTGGTCCATCTCGAAACAGTTGGAGCAGAACCCACCAAAAGCTGGCGGTATATCCGCGCGGAAAGTTGTATAGTCTGTATTGAATTGACTAGAAGGGGTGACACCGTGATATAGTGAAAGGATTCGGCCCCAGAAATCCAGCCTTCCGTTGCAGCGCCGAGTTCCGAGATTCTGAGACGGATTAAGTAGCCAGTGAACATTTCCGGTTATTGAGGACGGGCTAGGAACGTGCAGGTCCGATTTGTTGCTGTAGGTAGCTCTGCTGGCGCTGTCCGAAGGAACCAGAGCTTTTCCAAAGATCTTCCTATCTATCCAGACGGTACCATACCTTCGCCCAGTAACTTTGAGCACACATCCCAGAGGATAACCAAGCCTGGATCTCGAAGGTTGGGTTTGGTTATGAGAGGTCGTGATCTGAGGCGTAGAGAAGTTTTTGGGTTTTTTGAATTGCGGTGGCAAGGCAGTGGGGGATTTTCTCGTCCAGTCCGGAACCCAGGATGGCATGTCTAATGCCGATGTACCATCCACTTGCGAGAGAATCTCCAACGTCTCGGTAGTTTCGATATGCCAGGCAGCAACTTGAAGAAACACCCAGCCAGCTGTGGTGGAGGGTGAGTAATCCGCTTGCAGTGATAGCACTGACTCCTCCTGAAGGAGTCCCAGGATGGAATACACTTTGTCTCGAGCATCCTTGCAGGCACAATTCCGAGAGACCTGCAATAACGACAAGAGATCCGAATGCTAGAATTGGTCAGCTTTGGTCAACAGTGGCGAGTCCCAGGGGGGACATACTCCTTCCAATCGGCGGTCTCCGGCCTCCGTCTGTCGTAAGCCGTAAGAAATGACTGGAGGTAGCACCAACGAGAGATTGAGAGCGGTCATGAGTCGTAGGAAGAGGTTTCCATGCTTGATAAGGTCCACCCAGCTCATCTGCTTCGTTCCATACATGACCAAGATACTCTTGGCCACGGCAACCTCCTGTAGTACCCACACTCGATGAAACCACCGACTTCGAAACAAAGAGATAAAGTCCGTGACCTGTGGTAACTGGCCGCCAGTGTCATTGCTCATGTAGTCTACAAGTCGGTCAAGAATAGGATTCCCTTCACCCAAGAATACGACAACACGAATCGCACTTCGGAAAATGGCAATCATGTTCTTCACTTGGTGGTTCCGCTCCAGGATGTTGGACTGATCAATGCACACGGCGTCAACCCAGAGTCGACGATCCACATCCTGTTTGCGGAGACGCAAGAGAGCCAGTTCGCAGTTCTTGGTAATGCCAATGAACTGACTTTCATTGCCGCATTGTATCGCTCTGCTGATTGAGTCATCGCCTTTGTCGTCGGCCCAGGTATAAGAAAGTGCTTCGTAGATGGGCCCCTGCTGTAAGTTGACATGTTCCAGTTCACACTGGAGAGGATCTTCGAGCTTCCCTGCCTTGAGTACGAGAACACGAATCTGGCGCCCATTGGTGAGGTCAAGAGGCTGGTACTGGTAACTGCGGGCACCAGGCGGTGCGACCCGCGCCGGATTGAACGTGTCTTGCGGACGAGGTTGGACCTGAACTTCGGCGTAGACATCTTTGGATGGGCGGCTGTCAGTATAGATGAGAGAGAACCCGCAGCTTCTACAGAACTCAACAGAGGTCTGGGGCATAGACCACCAATCGTTGTGGCGGCAACCTCGGCTGAGGACGAGGTCCGTAGACATTGCGATGGGTAGCTAGAGCCTGATTTAGGCCAGCAAGAGAAGGGAAAGAATTGTAACAAATCAGATGGAAAAAGCGAATGCAAGTTGACACTTCACATTCGTGAAAGAAGATAATCGCGTCGTAACAAGTTGTGATGGATCTTGGTGGTGGTTGTTGCCTTCGCACCAAAACGCCTTGCACAGCCACGCAGTGATTACTGAGGTGGGATGCCTTGCAGATCCTGGTTGCTGCTCAGCCACTACCACTTGTCGTCCTCTGATTTGGCATCACTACATGCGACACTTGAGAGCTATTGGCCAAAGCTGTGCATGAGATTCAAGCTGGCAAAAGAAGGGGATCAATACTATTGATCGTGACAACTTTGCCAGAACCTGGCAACTCGGAACATGCAGGAGTCACTCGGATCCATGCTGATGGAACATGTGCTTGTCTGGTATAAAATTATCCAACTAACAGGTTGGATAACCTTCCTCTATCACCCTGACGGAGAGGCAGAATGGCCAGTTTCTACCACTTATGCTACTTTCTTGACCCGTGACTGTCATCGCCGATTAGGAAGCAAAGCGAGATTATAGCCTCAGGTCTTTAAATTCTAAAGCATCTCCAATCCGTGTATAGTAGCTGATTAAATCTTGGATCTACAGCAGACACCTTGGGTTTGTTCATCCCCGGTATACAGGACACTCTTGTTCTTCTCCTGTGTTGAGACGGCAACGTCTATACCAGGGTTACCCGTGAAGAAATTGACTGGCTTGAGACCAACCATCATCTTCTCGCTTGGCATGACCGGCCAGTCCTCAATGCGCGGGTTGTGAGTCGAGCCAAAGGTGTGCCAGATGACAATGTCGCTATTCCTCACAGAATGAGCCGTCCCCTCCGTATTGCGTTTGAGGATCTTGGAGGCAATCCCATCGCCGCCCGGCGACTGCATCGTATGTTTACCAGAAGGGAAATGGTCGTCGTCTTCGTAGCGAGTGATCCAGACTGCGTGCTTGCCAAACTCGGAACGCTTGGCATGGAATGAGTCGGGGTGAGATAGCAGCATCTGGCTATAGGCTGGCAAAAGCTTGAAGCCGACTGGAGTGTTTGTGATGGGGTTGACCTTGTTCTCATTGATGAACTTGAAGGTCCGGGCCTTGGTATGGTCGAGATCGAAGCCACCCTCTCGCTCAACGATCTTCTGCTCCGTCACGTAACCGACACCAAAAGGGTTATGCACAGAGGAATCTCCATATGGCAAGGCCTTGGACTCCTCAATAGCAAGTGAATTGGAGTGCCCATCAATGGCGGGGTCAATCCGAAGACTGAAGAGGTGCTGATGATAGGGGGCTAGCACTCCTGGTGCAACAACTGTGCCATAAGGCGTGTTTTCCTTGAACCCAACGTCTGTGGGTGCGGTGGATAGAATGCCAGTGGCTCGGACCTCGTAGAAGATGGAAGCATCTTGACAGAAGTGGAAAGCAAAGATGTACTCATAGTTGCTGACGGTGATGATGGTTTGTAGCACGAGGATGCGGGAACGCGTGACGACGGCGTTTCCGGTTCGAAAGTTGGTGTGCTTCCACAAAATGCCATCATCCTGCTCATGGCAGCAGATGACGTTGGGCAACTTCATAGGCGCCCCTTCGCTTGTGTTGTGGTAGCCATCAAAGTACTTGATAGTGCCGAGACAGTCACATCCAAGCTTTAGGTTGTTGGCATTGAGGCCAGCTCCGTCATTTCCGAGATCGAATGCTGCCTTTCGCGGATAAGGAGACCTAGGATCACCGTATGGGACAAACATCTCGGCCAAAGACAGCCGGTAGAAGAGACTGCGTCCGTCGTAGCGGATATCGTGGAGAGTCAGACCCTCACGGTAGTTGAAGCCAACTCGGAGATGCCACTTCTCCCAAGTAAGTTGGTTTCCACGGATCTCAAAAGAGGGACCATCAGGCTGCACCACCTGATAAGGCTTGGTGGTGGTTCGGGGTTTGGGTCGCAAAGAAGGGTGATATTCGCTGGTAGACTGAGCGTGGATTCTCCTTCGGTCAAAAGGCCGGGACTCGTTATGGATTCTCTCGTTGGGAGTAATTGGTAGTCGATAGACCTTGGTGACATTGAGTTGCTCCGAGACCTCGGCGCACAAGTCGAGAGGGTATGCATAGTAGTTGGCATCAGGGTTATCCACAAGGCGAAGATAGAACCAGCACTAAGAGATGTTTAGTCATGTGTGCGTTCATTGAGAGTATGCTAACTCATACCATTGTAATGCGTTGGGTCATGTCATTCATGCCATCAGTGGCATAGGCCCATGGCTCCACCACCACGGTAGCACCCTCGGGAAGTTGAAGGTTACGAATCTCTTTTTGGACCTCCGCGTTTGCCAGACAAGCTTTTTCAACCTTGCCCATATACTCGGCGTCGATATAGGAATGCTTCCCGGGATGGTGCTGCTTCGCACTGACGCGGTTGTTGTCGAGGTCAACAACCAACTCGAAGAGCTGGTGGTTTCCGCTCTTGTTTTCCAACACCACTTCGACACGGGCGCATCGTGTAAGAGGCTGGTCTGGAGGCCGGCCACGATGCTCTTGATCCAGGAAGGGTATCATTTCAGCCTTCGGGGGCTCGCGCAGCGTGATGACGCGGAAGTTGATCTCTCGCCCAGAAAAATGAGGTCGAACAATATCAGCGGCCTACATGGGGCAATCACTCATGAGTAAGTCATCATATGGGGTTATTGGTTGGGGCAAGGCTCACCTTGGAGATTTCCTCAGGGCCGAGGGGATCAAAAGGGTGAACGGCCAGCATCATGAGAGGATCTGATAGGTTGATGAAAGCTGGACAAGGGGTTTGACAGATGAACAGTCAGGGAGACAAATGTTAAAAAGTTGATGATGTCAAGGTCGGACAAGATGCAAGCAAGGGAGCATTTATGTTGCAAATGCCAAGACCCAGCTGTGTCTTGATTGCACGCCTTCCGGTTACAACTTCGGTTAGTGGCCAAAGAATACGAACAACTGCAGACTTATGGAGATTTCTAACCTCCAAAGGTATGGTGATGAAAGGTCTGCAGAATCAAGACAATTTTCAGGAGACTATGCCTTTGGAGGTGCGACCGTGCTGTATCGGAATACCCTCCAAAGGAAAGGCCAAGCAACAGTCTCACGAATGACACCTCCACGTGCGGGGTACGGAGATCCCCCTCCAAGGGAGATCCCGAGACAGATCTATGTAACTAACCGATATCGGATCGTCCAGTGCGCGAATGATTACATACAAAATTCAGCCGGCATAGAGTTTTCCAGCCACATTCCATGGGCCGAAGTCAAGTTTCAAGATGATGAGGCTGGTAGACAAAGTTGCAACGCGACATACTCTCAGATAATTATCCTCCAAGCTACCTTTCCTTATCTTGGAATGGTAGGCTGCTGCTTATCATCAATATCGACAACATCTCCAAAGAGGCCATAGTAAACAGCAACACAATACGTAGTTAATTTTGACAGCCTAAGAACTTTGTGTAAGTCGGGTGGTTCTTTGCCTTGAGCCAAGAGCTCTGAAGTCGAGACGCAACAGTGGACACGTTCATCGCGTCAAGTAAGCCTGAATGCGTCCGACATGACACAAGACCAGTGATAGAGGGTCTAACTGACCACGATTACGTTCCAGATGAGCTACTAATAGGTATCGACGAGAAGATCCTCTTGTAGAAACATCACGAGATCCCGCTTAATCAACGATCTCCGGAAAAGGGAGTTTTGATTTATGCAGAGAAAATTTTATCTAGCACCAAGAGGCCGCTCTGGCTGCCTACATGGTATCGGTCCTGGGTGTCTTGGCGATTCTGGAGAAATCCGGAGTGGCTCGAAGCCAGAGTTAAACCAATTTTGAAGGATGATGGCTAGGCGATCTACGGAGCGAGGGAGAAAAAGCATACATTTTAACATTAACGCATGAAGTCCAATTCAAAAAAGTTAGGGCAACTGTCTCTGCTAACAGTGGATTTTTCTCATCATCGAAATCGGCCTCTCGTCCGTCGATCGAACAGTAAAACAAGAGAAAAAGTTTGTGAGGGAAAAAGCCTAGCTCAACGGTCAGCATGACATATCTCAACATATTTGAGCTACTCACAGGCACTACCTAGAACCATAATCCAGATCAGTACAGCTCCAAACTGAGGCGCCTCTGCAGTGGTTTGGATGTGCCGGGAAGCGGTAGGCTTTTGACCCGCCTCAGATTGCGGTTCTCCTTAGTCACTCCCTGGTTTCCATCCGTGATTTGGGGCGGAAGAAGCTCGCTTCCAAGAGATCTCAGACGATCTTCCAGATCGATAATGATCTTCTGCATCGCCTTCTGTTCTTCTTTGGCATCCTCATCTAGATCATCGGGATTGCTTTCGTCTAGTTGATCATTTGCATCTCTGGCCCTCGTCAAGTGTTCGTGGGCTTGCTGGATGAACGATGCTTGCAAGCCAACGGCAGCAGAGAATTCCCCCAGAAATTCGGCGTCCTCTGTAAATTTCGTGGCAAAAAAAGCCTCTCCTGAAAGGATATCCCAGGGGTCAGGATCCGCTATGTTACTCCAGGCTTCATGAGCGGAAAGAAGGAGAAGTCTTCGCTGAGGGAATCTTCGTTGGTAGAGGAAACCAATGCTCGCCAGTATGAGCCCCGTTGAGAAAATAACAGATAAATCGCCAAGGAAACGAGAAGTGGCATCGCTCAGTACTGCCTCTGCCGCAGCAACATCTCCAATCTCGAAGTAGTGCTTTCCCAGCTTTGCATACCAGCCAAATACTTCGTTCAAACCGTCACCTTGACTGAGGGCTGAATCAATGCGCTTGAGGTAAAAAAGGGTCCAGTTTTGGCGGAAATTCGGAACAACATGGCCTTTCAAGTCTCTTGCACAGCTCCCCCAAAATTTTACTTCCATGTCCAGATCCATTAGGTCTTTTGTCCCCCACAACAGCAAGACGCACGGCTTCAGTATCGAGAAGCATTGTAGGAGGCGCTGGTAGTCCAACTGGATAGATCCAAGTCGCCCGAGCTTGTGTATCAGGGGGCCAAGTTTCTGAAAGTCTTGTGCTCTTCTCTCGTCATGGAAGCATTTACGAAGTTGCAGGAACTTTGAACATGTCAAAGCAGATCGCTCGTACTCACCGATAAGAGCAAGAGCGGTTGCTAGGTATGGAAGGTCGTTGATGTCTTCCGTGTACAGTGGATGCTGTTCATCGGTTGCTAATGAAATGGCACCATCTGCTGCCTTGCAGTACCAAGGTCGGGCCCCCTCCATGTCTCCTTGTATCGCGAGAGAGGTCGCTATGCGGAGCTGTGTTACACGTTGAATACCTCTGTGGCCCTTTTTCTGGTCTTGATTCTGGCCCGAAGGCTTCAGGAGGTCCAGGATCTTCAAACTGACAGCGACGCATTGTTGGGTGTCGTTCAAGAAATAGAAAGCATCCCGTTGGACCAGCAGTGGATCCAGATACAGTGTGTGTTTTGACTCCTTGTTAATAGCAAGAGCTTCGTCCGCCCACGACACTGCCTCGGAGTAGCTTTCCCTGTGGAGGTATTCTTTTGCAACCAAACATAGGCAATTAATCCTCGACGCGGTTCCAATCGTCGTGTTACAGAGCAAGTGCTCCCACATGGAGTTGCTGGTTTTCTTGCGCTCCTTGCCCACAAGATCTCTTATGCGACATGCAACTTCTCTGACAGCTTCCTCGCCCTGATATTCCGATGAATGTATTAGGTAACGAAGTGCTCTCGCCTTATAGAACTGGTTCTGCGGCTGTGGGGGAAGCTGATCGAGTATACCGAGTGCTTGCCACAGAATGTTCTCGACGTCATGCCAGTCCTTGCCGCCCTGAAGGGACGTGCAACATGCTATGTCCAGGAGACTTGCAGCTTCAAATAGATCCCCCTTGCCCCTTGATTTCCTCATAGAAATTGTTGCTAATCTCTGGGTCATGGACCAATCGCGTCGCAAAACGGCAAATGCCTGGCCGAGGAAGATCAAAGAGACTGGAAGCGACTCCATTGACAGAGCCATGAGCCCTGTAGCCGTTTCCCTGAAGCCTTCCAACGCGTTGGAAAGGGCTTGGAACTTCTGGGAGACTTTTGGCATGCTGAGACTCTGTGTCTGGGCTACATAGTCGGGCAAGGCACGGAAAGCTGTCTCGGGTATCCCCGACACGAGTTTGCCAGGCCTGTCCAAGCCTGCCAAAGATTGAAAATCTCGCGTCTGGAAAATATCCACGGGGAAGAGTAAGGACAATGCTTTCCATGAGTGGTAACGGTCGTCAACAGGGCCAAACTGGTGCCTTCGGTACTCTAGCTCCTTTCCGTATGCGTGGATGAATTGCGAAGTAGGTAAATCGATGCCGGCGTCCCATAACTCGAACCAGTACAAGAACTCGCCCATCTCGTCACCCTGTAGCCCATTCTGAACAATGGAAGCTGCATATTCGACAAGGAGGCATGCTTGTCTTGTCCCCGCGAACTGAGCTAGATAGGGATTCGCCCAGCTTTCACGCCCGAATTTCAGAGCCATTACGAAATGATAAGGGAGAAATTTTGTCGAGTGGAGGAAGAAAGGGTATTTGGAAGGTAGATTTCGGGCTCCGTTGTCTGTAAGCGGATACCCCCAGTCCAATATCTCCATGTAGCGAAGGCAAGCAGAGCACATGGATTGCTGAGCATCCCCAGAATCAACTCGAAAGTATTCAATGTCAGAGTCTTCATCTTTCCATTCATCAGTCGGACGGGTCAGGAAGTCTGCTGCGGAAGTGTGAACAAGATGATAGCGGCCTTCGGTGACACGGAGAAAATCACCACAAGAATCAGTGATGCCCTCCACAGCTATCAAGCTGTCTTCGATGCTCTCGCTCGTATTCTCCTGTGTAGCATACGCATAGCAAAGCTCCTCAGCCGTGAGGGGCTCGGGGCATGCAAGGATGGTAGATAGAATGCCGCGAGCACGCTTCATCGAGACAGAGGGCTTTGCCAAGGTGCCACTGGTTCGATCCATCAAATGTTGGAACAGGCGGTGGTACTCGCGGTCGAGATCACGAGGCACCTGGCTCAGGGTCTTCTTGATTTCCCGAATGCTGTAGCATCTTCGCAGCTCCTTGAAGACTAGGGTAGCCCAGAGAAACATGATTTGTGATTTGGCTTCAAGGGTCGTCCGAACAAGCTCCTCAATCTCCGCATTCTGTATGGTGAGGGCATGCCGCAACTCGACTGCGATGAATCTTCGCATATCCTGCTGTATCAAACTTTCTGTGACTTCGATGGCTGGCGGCGATTCTCTCAGGAGCGTGCGCATAGTGGGTTCGCGTCCAGATATGAGTAGATGCATCTTCGGGTGCTGTTCCACAAGAGCGAAGACGGCTTGCAAGCACTTATCCCCTCGACTGGTCCAACTGTCGGTGGATTCGTCGATACCGTCAATGATACAGTATATGTCGGACTGGATGAGACGTAATGCTTTGTGAATAACATCTAGGACGTTGCGCTCGTTGAGACTGGGTTCTGTAACCAATGGCGTTGATAGTTGCTGAAACTTGACGTCTGGAAGGTGACCCAAAAGCTGCCATGAAATCGTGCGCAAGAGATCCAGTAGCTTCCGCTGGGTTTCGCTCCCAGCCCAGAAGGAGAAATGTAAGGCAATTTCTCCCCTGTCCTTCAACCTTTCGGCAATGGACTTGACCAAAACAGATTTGCCGCATCCCTTGATACCGTAAAGGCACAGAATCCGGTCAAGGTGGTTCGTTGAAGGCGAGCCTGATTTTTTAACCCACGGGGTAAACGCAGCGTGTGACCAGACCCATTCGCAGGTTTGGTCAGCCTTCCTGGGTATAAAACTGTCGTTAGATGGTCTAAGAAGTGTGCGCATTTTCAGCCTCAAATCAGAATACGAGACTTCCAGTAGCTCTGAGCGGAGTTAGAATCGTGGCGAACCTCCCATGTTTCCATGACTTAAGCACTCACCTTCAGCCTGTTTTTCATGATGGTGAGCAAGGATCAACGTCAGAGATGTTTTAGCCTGTGTGAGGCGGGTAAGCGATTCCTTGAGAGTCTTTTCGAGGCTGGTTGTTAAGAAAATTGCCTTTCGAAAGAATCTTGCCGGGTCCTTGGTGATCTTGGAAGATTGAAGTTTGTCCTTGATGGAGGAGAGCTCAAGCCGTAACTGAGTCAAAGCAGTGGAAAGCCTCTGCAACTGAGACTGACCAAGGGGGTTTTGTCGCCATCTCTTTTGAAGGTCTTTGAGGGTTTCTTCGAGGTCTTTCAGCTGTAGACACAACTCTTCGGCTGTTTTCGTGGCAACTTTCCTCTTGGCTAGCCCTTGAACCGCCGTGTTCAGGCCTTGAACGATCTCGATGAGGCCGGGAATGGCTGCGACAACGCCAACGACTTCCATCGTAGATGCTGTCGTCACCAGGCTTCAGAAAAGGCAGCTCTAAGTCAACTAGGCATCTTCAACATGGTTTCGGGTGATTTGGAAAGAAGGCAACATTCTAGTCAGGCTGAAACGGACCATGCGGGGTTTTCATCCAGATTGTCTGCCACAGCCACAGAGCCTGATTTTGTCTGGACGCCTCCAGCTGCTGATTCTATTTTTATAAAAGCTTGGCGCATAAGGCTCCCAACAAGGCCTTTTCACGTCAGAGTTGTGCCTTGGGTATCACTTCCTTCTGAAGCCCTTTTCGTTGTTGTTTATGTTCAGCAAAGTTGTTGATGGTCGGTCACAATTGGGATTATTCATGATGGGGGCATCATTGGACATTAGAGAACCTCAAGTACCCTCAACTGGTCTTCTGATGAACCTTTTCAGGCGACTGATTTACGACGATGTCTCCTTACATCTGACTTCTCCTTACTCCTACCCTAGGCCACGACAAACGCAGCAGATACGGCCGGTGAGCTGAAAGTCGATGTGTAGGGTGGATTGGGCTAGATCCGCCTGCACCCTTTCTTTACATCACTCGCCCCAGATGTCTGGCCTCTTTTTACCAATATCAAACCATGAGCCAATCGACTACCATTATGGAGAATCGGCTCAATGATGTCAGCCTGCAGCTACATTACACGTCTGGCAGCGCCGATGTGGCTGATAGACCGACCGTCCGACACACTATCTTCAAACCACAGACGGACTTCTGCCATGATCTCGGCCGGCTGGTCTGTGTCTCGCATAAGGCCGAGGCTCCATAAGGACTCAGATAGTGTGAAGGACTTGATCCTCGAGCAGCGACAAGAAAGACTATCAATTCTATTTTTTCAATGACAAATTCGTCAGACACATGGTCAAAAAGCATACTGAGGTACACAAAGCAACATCAAACCCCAATGTTGCAAAACACCGTAAACCTAAGATAAAGTCAAGCTTCTATAAAAGTCTATCCATTGATACTACACGCTCATCTCCGCGGCGGAGGCTACGTCCTCGACGTTAGAACCTTGAAAAGGAGGTTAACGGAATGAGGTGCTAGAAGTACTCCCCCTTTCATCGCGTCAACATTGGGATATGATACCATGATGTGTTGATAATGTGTTCTTTGTTGTAGTTGAAGCCTGGTCTGTAAGGGGAAAACTGATCCAGAAGACCGAGATCGGCAATGGCAGGTATCAAGCCTATGCGACAGGGCCATTTCACAGATGGGGCCACTCCAGTCACCAAATAAGTGATCTAATAGGAGATATCGGAGGCAGAGTGGGATACGAGGATGAAATCTTACATGAAGAGGCCTTCGTGGTAAAGAGATTTGGTAAGCAGCCCACTAACGTTGATCGAAGCAATATAAAAGAAACTCGCTGGCTAAACGACCCTTCAGACACTCAGAAATTTTGGTTACGCGCTGCAAAATCGACTAAAAAGCTGGCTGAGATTACTGCTTACTCAAGACAAAACGCAATCCGAACCTCGAAATACCCCTGAGGCCCCGCGAGCAGAATGGTTACCGGTTCATGCGCCTGTGGTGGCTTGACCTACTCTTTCAGCAGCGATCCTCTTGTCCGTGTAGGAGTGGACGTTCTGTCGCTATGTATTCGCTCTGCTAACCTGTATTTTGGTCCTCAGGCACTCTGCCACTGCAGCGGCTGCAAGCGCTCCTCTAGTTCTGTTTACACCCACAACCTTCTCGTACCGGCCGCCAGCTTCACGACTTCGGGCATTTCCAAGGCATATAAAGACAAGGGAGAGTCAGGGAAAGACCGATCCTTTCACTTCTGTCCGGAATGCGGGACCACACTTTACATCGTGAGCGAGAATATCCCAGGGGTCGTTGTCGTCAAGGCAGGCACTCTGGATGACTTAAGTTTGAATGAGACCAAGTATAGACCTACTTTTGAGATTTTCTGCAAAGAAAAGTACAGTTGGTTGCCAGATATTGACGGAGCCAGGAAATTTGATGGTGCGATGAAACATTAAAGAGACTGATAGTCCTGCATACTAGCCAATTGGCTTGATCTGTCCCCGAGTTCCGCTCTGATTGAACGCAGAGGTGCCAAGCTCAACGTAGCCCTATCCTCAACTCGCAATGGTGTAGTTGGGTCTTGTTCATCTTTTGCAGTTAGGTTAGCCTCATTCTCGAGAAATAGCCTCAAGATACCCACCTCTCCCTTACAAAGAACCTCATTCATTAGAGCCGTGAACCCGTACTTATTCCTTGCGCTAAAGGCAACACCTCGTCCCAGGAACAGCTCAGCCGTGACTAGTGCAAGCCTCCTTGCATCAAAGGTAAAACGGCGTGTCTGCCGTTTGCCTCCACATCTATACCTTTGTTCAGGGGTAGTTCAGGTACGCGGTTCTCTTTATCCACAAGCGCCGAAGCCTCAGCGAACAGCAGAGACCAGCCGTCGTCGTAGCGTGTTTGTATCTTTGGCGCCATGTTTCAGAAGGAGCCTAACAATAGAGTCGTGGCCCAGAGACCTGGCATAGAATAGCACTGTCTTACTCTCCTTGATCTTAACTTCGGTATCAGCTCCATGCTGAAGCAAGAGTCCAACCAGAGCTTCGTGGCCTTTAACAACGGCACACCAAAGCGCGTTGGGACGGTAGTCTTTTGGACGCGCCATCACTTCAGTGATAGCGGAGCAGCCCTGCTGTAAAGCTCCAATGGAGGTATAAGCACCACCAAACGACTCGTTCACATCAGCCCCATTGTCAAGCAATAGCCTGGTAGTGGCCTCGTCCCCTAATAAAGCCGGTCGGAGAAGCCAATGAGCATGGGTAGCGCGAAAAAGCTTTCGCGCATCCTCCAAGGAGTTAATCAAAATCTCCGCTCTAGCTGCTTGTTTACTTTGGATAACGCCAGTGAGCACGTTGCCAATACGATCATCCCAATGCTGGTCGCGGGGGCACTTTTCGAGATACACCTTGATAACCGCGTCGTGACCTGACCTGATAGCTTCATCCAACCCAATAAAATTGTCCCATTCGTTGAGCGGCGTTGCGCCGTTTTCCAGCAGCAACCGAACTATGACATGATATCCCCTCGACGCGGCATGCCATAGTGCTGGTCTGGACTGTGAGGTGGTTTCATGGTATCGTTCTGGCGTCTCACCCACGATATCAGGATCTGTACCGTTTTTGAGCAGTAGGCTCGCGATGGCATCGTATCCTTTCTGGCAAGCATGCCAGAGGCCCGTCTGTCTGTCAAGGCCCCTGACATTCGGGTCCACGCCGCTCTCCAGTAGCATCTTGACAATGGAATCATATCCTCGTGTAGCAGCATGCCAGAGCGCGGTCGCCCCGTCCTCATCTTTTGCTTCCACGTCTGCATTGCAGTTCAGCAACTCCTTGACGATATCTGTGTGGCCATTGGCAGAGGCCTGGCAGAGCGGAGACCGACCGTGTTCCCCTTTAATCTCAAAGTTCGCATGGTGGATGAGCAGCAACTCGACGGCCGGGCAATGTCCATTGGAGGCAGCTTGCCAGACAGCCGTGGAGTCGTAATTGTCTTTTGACGTGGGATCGACCCAGCCAGTCTCGAGCAGCAGTTTGACCAACCCTGTGTGTCCATTCGCCGAGGCATACCAAAGCGCAGAGCGGCCGTCTCGATCTCTCAGGTCTGGGTGCAATTTTCCTGACCCAAGAATCAGTCGAGCTACCTCCTCTTGTCCTGTCTCGGACGCATGGGACAGCACCGAGCGACCTCTCCCGTCTATGAGATGCCCTTGGGTATCTTTCCTAGCCAGGAGTTGTCGGACCAGGGATTTGTGTCCACATCGCGCGGCAAGAGATAAAATTGTTCGCTTCTCTCCATCTTGGGAGTTGGCATCGATGTCACTTCGAGCCAGGAGAATCCAGACGACCTTTTCGTGTCCCATGACCGCAGCATACGAGACTGGCGAGAGCCCATGTTTGTCTCTCGAGTTGATGTCCACCTCGCGCCGGTTGAGAAGTAAAGCGACGATATGTTCGTGACCAGCCTCAGCAGCGAGTGATAAAGGTGTACGCGAAGTTTCATTCATGGAATCGGCATCAATGTTGGGAAGGGCCAAGAGTTCCTTGACAACAGCCTCGTTTCCTCCTAACGCTGTGAGTGAAAGTCTTTGCTGGGGGTCTTTCTCTTGCTCGTCATTTGCAGCATTCCCCATTCCGTCTGTTACATAGTTTTGTCCTCTTTTGATAGGATGACGTGGTTGCAGCTCATGGTCCTTGGAAATAGCTCTCCCTTGGATTTGCGATGATGCCATGCCCTGCAGTCTGACACAAAGACTCCTTGTCGGGTACTGGGATGGACTGAATTGTCTGAGGTTGACCAGAGCGAATTCTTCGGGTCGACATCTCTAAAAATGCTCCATGGTTAGAAACG
Source organism: Fusarium sp. FW16.1 (assembly GCA_017654865.1). Taxonomy (NCBI): domain Eukaryota; kingdom Fungi; phylum Ascomycota; class Sordariomycetes; order Hypocreales; family Nectriaceae; genus Fusarium; species Fusarium sp. FW16.1. The sequence goes on along the minus strand of JADNRB010000002.1, from coordinate 4,382,583 downwards.
GGTCGCACAAGTATATCCCGATCAATCGGTCCTTGCTCCCAGCCTCAGCACAGTGAAGGACTATCAGACCCAGTCCACCCTCGGCTTGTGCAATGAACGGGGCATCCAGGTGAACGCCCTTGTTGGTTACCGTAAATGAGTTATTGTATGGCGTAAGAGGGTTCCACGAGATGATGTTCTCAGAGCCTTTGAATGCATCAGGTGTTTCGGCCAGAATGCCACCACCGAAGCGGGTTTCACTGTGTTTCCATGCGAAGATACTATGATCATCCGAGACCCTCAAGATCTCCTCTTGAAGCCTAATGAAGGCCTTGTGTCCCTCTCCATAGAGCAAAGGCATGTTGATATCGAAAATTCCCATCAAAGAATAGGCGCGATCCTCAAGCCTTGTTGTCTTCCGACCAGCCGCCCACGACATTCGCTGCGCAATACTTGCAGATTCGAGATTTTCGCGCCCGGATAAGATAGCCTGGGGAACGCCGGTGCGCACTGAAATCTTATCCCCGAGACTTTCTTTCGTGCCAAGTTGCTGCCACTCCTTGTTGAAGAATTTCATGCGCAGGGGAGCAATGAGCTCTTGCAGGGTCCACCCTCTAGTGAACCATCTGCTTTGAGAGAAGTCGGATACCGAGGATATGTCTGAGAGAAACGAATAGCAGACTTGAGCTTCTTGGTAGTATCGATACATGGAGTTGATCGCCTCCGTCAAGTCGGCGCTGCTCGTTTTATCGATACAACAGGTATCGATCCAGACATAGTTATTCCTATCTTCACCAGCAACAGAGCAGCAATTTTTAATCTTCGCAATCTGTAAATATCGAGTCTAGAGGGAAGAGAAGAAATAATTCGGGAACCAACCTTGGCGTATCCCTTCTTGTCCTTCGCTCGGCCTTGTTCCATGTCCTGAAAGGTGACCTCCTCCTCCTCCCAAGTATGAGAGACGATTGCGTACCGCGGAACATTATCGGCAAAGTACTCGAGCCTAATATGCCTTGCATTGAGGAGCCACATATCAGCGACCGCACCCGGGGTTAGGTAGCCGGGGACGATTGCGAAAAAAACACAATAAGGAATTCGATGCTGGGAATGTTGTGGTGTGTGGAGTGGTAGTGGCCTCTAATTGTCAAGCTGACTGCGTTGTAGCTGATGAGATTTCACGTTGAACAAATCAGGAGATTACAGAGAGCGTTACAAGATGAAACAGGAGCGGGTTAATATTAAATCCATAAGCATCACGACTAAAAGCTCCAGAGCCTGCTTCCGCCAAGGCCTGTAATGTTAACTCGGCTATTTATTTATAGCCTAGATCTGTATTGGGAAGTGATTCGTTTATCTCGCCAGGAGTAGATTACCAGTCCTCACGTCCGGAGAAGCTATCGGGGCGATGCCGAAATCTCGATTAATAAGCCGACCAAAACGAAAATCGGAGCGAAGAACTGTAGAGACTGAGACATATTTAACGCTCCCTTTGTAAAATATCCGGTCATTCAGCACGACTACGGAAAAGGTCTTATCCTTGTGTAGATCCATCATAGCTTATCTCACAGCTCCCTCACCATCAACATGACAACAGTAGATGGCACGCTCGAGACGCCACGACAACCTCCTTTGCGAGTCCTTGCCTTCTCCAAGACAGCCGGTTACCGCCACGAGTGCATCCCTGCCAGCATCGCTGCTCTACGCGCCCTCGGTGATCGCACGCGCTTATTCGACTTAGAGTCCACCGAGGACACTAGCATCCTAACTCCTGATAACCTCGCTGACTACACAACTGTTATTTTCCTCCACACCACTGGTCCGTTCCTCAATGACGTTCAACTTGCCGCCCTGCAGAGTTATGTGCGCGCCGGTGGTGGCTTCATCGGTGTTCACGCTGCCGCGAGTGGCAACAAGGAGTCAGAATGGTATGGCCGCCTCGTCGGTACGCACTTTGACTATCACCCCACTCCAGAGGAGGGAATGCTAGTGATCGAAGACGCGGGCCATGAGATTATGTCGGGTAACTCAGTTGGCGAGCGGCGGTGGATGGATGAGTGGTATAACTTTAAGACGCACCCCCGGGAGAACGCCAACCTGCATGTGCTGGTGCGCGGCGACACAATTTCGTTCCAGGGCGGCAATATGGGCGACGACCACCCACTGGTCTGGTGTCAGGAGTTTGAAGGTGGCCGGTCATTCTACACAGCCCTAGGACACTTTGACGAGGCCTATGAGGATGAGTGGTTCATGGGCCAGCTGGAACGGGCAATTGTCTGGACAGCAGGTGCAGGCAAGGGAAAGACGGATAAATAGACTCTCCTGAAGGGGGCCTCGTGAGAACCAGAGCACATGATCAGATCCTCACAGGCGACTGTGAATTGAGGCCCAAATTCTGCACGATACAACCACCGAATAAAGAGAGCCAAGGATACATGGCGAGCCTTGATGCATATGTTTTCCCCCATTTGGTATGGGCATTTCTCCGCAAACAGTAATTTCTACGCAAATGTGAAGTCGAAATTGTGCGTTCTTGGTTTTAACGTATCGGGGACGAATGGTCCAAACTCGTCTTCTGGCGACCAGCGAAGTTGTAGAATCTCTGAGAGGTTCTGGATCCGGACAGCGTCATCAGCAGCCATTCTCCCAAGAAAGCTCTGGGCAAGCCGCAGATAATCCATTTCGGGAGAGAGGACCTGGGAGAGGCTCTGTTTATATCATTAGCCTAGGCCTGCAAAAACGGCTCGCTATGCAGATGCTCACCTTGTGCATTTCCTGAGATTCAATCGTGGCATCTCCAGCTGGTATTGCCGCTGCCACCTCCTCAAACCTATAGAACCACGGCAGAGTTTTTTCTAAATCACAGCCCTTCCTTGACAACATGTCACGGAGGTAATGAGTCAGCTCCCGGATTCCATTCACGCTGGGCTCAGCATTGAGCCCGGTTGTATCATTGCTCGTAGCAGCCAAAAGAACAAGAGCGGCGGAGGTGGGATAAACCAAAACACGCCTATGCACATGAGCGGGTAATCCTAAAAGGTTTTTGGGTAAGGAGAGCATACCAAAGAGCTGCAAACTGTTGTGTGGGCAGACAATGCATCAGACGGATTGTTTCTTGTGCTGATGTTATGCAGTCGTCCATGGAGGTGACACCTATCATTCTCTGCATCTTCATTTTCAGGTCATAATATATGAAATGCATCAAGATAACTGGAAGTGGCAGATTCTCTCTGCCAGGCCGGTACTGCTCGGGGGGTCGCAACGATGCTGGGACGTTCATTTTCCAATTCTCCAACTCTCGATGCAAGCTTTCAGCTCTCATGGAAAGATCCTGCCAAGACTGGTGCTTTGTAGCATTACAAAGGAGCTGATGGTATACGTCATGTTGAATTCTTGTAAGCTTAGCTCGGTGTCTCATGATGTTGACACCATGGTCCATCCCCGGCACTTCAAGATACCAAGCAGGATCCAGTGGGGTCTCTGCTGGGACATCTTTGCCTAAAAGATCTGAGATCATTGGCGGTATACCAACCCTGAACGCAAGATCAATGTCCAGGGAAGCGAGAGTCCAGAAAACGCGCAACTGACTCTCCGTCTCTCTGGCACAACCTTGGTGGGGACGGAAAAGTTCGCACATCTGGTATGAACGCACTGCAAGCGTGTTGAGATGAGAGGCGATGTGAAGATCCGCATTGCCCAACATAAACATGGCCATGATGAGCATGGCTTCGTAGGCGAGTTCGTTGGAACCTTGGAAAAGCAAGAGTGGAACTGTAGAAAAGGCGCTCTTAACATACGCCCAAGACGCCGGTGCCAGCTCACCGTACGCAGAGTTGGCAGTTTTGCATTGAACACCTAGTGCGAGCGAGGCGTTGCAAATTGCCATCCTAGCTGACCGTTCTACAAAGCTGTCGGATTCTTGTGGCGTGATAAGCCCTTGAAGATGACTCATCTCGAGAAGGGGGTATAAATCGGAAATATCCTGGACAATGTCCTCAAGCCTCGTCAGGACTTTGTTGTAGGAATGCGGTGGGCTGAAAAGTGCCATCTTGAAGGGGTCAGTCTTGACAGTGGATCTTATAAACTCGATGAAGTGCATTTGTAGAAATGATGCCGTGGGATTGCCACACTGCTGCTGGTTGGCGGAGGACTCCGTGATGCAGAGTCTCTCCAGAGGTGACATGTGCAATGCAGTTGGATTTTGACTCAGAGGATTAGCTTGCGTAAAAGTCGTACTCGTTGGCTCTTGAGTCCTCGAATCCAGCAAAGGGGATGGAGAGGCTTCGACATGGTCACCACCACTGACGCCTTCATCGGCGGAGCTAGAAGAGCCTGGCTTAAGAGACTCTTCAAGTCGTTTGAGCCTCTCCTCTAACTTGTGCGCATACTCCTTACTTTCCGGGGTTAGCCTTGCTTGAGAAGTGACGATAGCTTCCTACCTCTTGCCGGGACCTCGGAATCGTCGTTGTTGATACACACATTGAATGCCGCGCTTTTGGCATTGGCAGCATGATGGATGCTGCCCGTCACATTTTGATTTGCGTTTCTGGCAAGCGAGACAAGCCTAAATACAGGGGTTCATTAGCGCATGCATTTAGTGTGTACGAGGGGTGCTTGTGACAAGGTGACGGCGAATCGAAGACTTACGTTGTGCAATCGGGCACGAGGCTGCAAAGAACCGTCTTCAGGAACAGAACTCTCCATCTTGCTTCAACTTTGGTACAGCTATGAAGAAGAAGAAGTTGTCGAGGTCTTACCTCGAAGATGTTTTGGACGTGCCAAGCCTTGGAAAGATTAGTCATCCTGGTCGTTTGTCATGGCCGGAGTCAAATTGCCTCCGAACTGCTGGGTCCCAGATCTGTCTAGGGTAGGGCGATATGACATTGATCCCTAATAAACATCTATCATCTAAGTTTTCGATAGAAAAGGAGACGCAATAGTGGAGACACAAGGTAGCTATGTGCGAGTACATGGTGCCATCTCGCCATTCGGGATATATCTCGGAACTCTCTTCTCAACTCTATTTTTCACGACTCTAATAAAGGTAGAAATCTTCTCTTTTCGCAGCGGCCACTGGCCCAAAGTGTTAGTAGAATGGTGATTTACCTCTTTCCACGTCCTCTCAAAGCCCAGCCGGTCTGGTTAGCCATCTTGACAGTTACTCCAAGCTCATCGGCAAAAGCGTGAACTAGGCCAGGGTTCTTTTGGAACCAGCGCCCACAAAACACAACATCAATACCAGACTGTAAAACCTCTTCAGCCAATATACCCGTCTTGATGCCCCCAACAGCTGACACGAGAATCTTCTCGCCAACCCCCTTCTTGATCTCCTGCGACAAAGGCACCTGATAGCCAGCCCCCGGCTTTATACCGGTCGCTTGGCTAGGGTGGAGGCCGCCGGAGCTGACATCAAGCAGGTCGACGCCTCGGTTGGCGAGGAGTAGCGCAAGCTTGGTGCTATCAGCGATAGTCCAGCTCTCGGGGAACTCGTCGAGGCCTTCCAGCAACTCCGTACCACTAACCCGGACAAATAGCGGCATGGTGTCAGGGATCACCTCTCGAATGAGTTCCGTGATCTCCAAAACGATTCGGACACGGTTCTCCCACGTTCCACCATACTCATCTGTCCTCTGGTTACTGACAGGACTGAGGAACTGGTGAAGCAGATATCCATGAGCGGCATGGATCTCAATCACGTCGAAACCAGCTTCGAGAGCCCTCTTGGCAGAAGCCACGAATGCCTCCTTAGTTGCTTGGATCTGTGCTAGACTCATTTCCTTTGGCTTTGGCAAGATATCATTATACGCCAGCGGAGATGGCGCGTAAATCTCGTCAGGCCATCCACCAATGTCGGGGGTTGCCACGGCATTGGCGCTGATCCAGGGTGGTACAGTACTGGCCTTGCGTCCAGCATGAGCGAGCTGAATGCCGATGTGCTGATTCTGGCCGTGAGCAACCTCAACAATGCGCTTCAGCGGGGTTATCTGGCCATCCTCCCAAAGGCCTAGATCGTGCGGCGAGATGCGTCCCTCTGGCTGCACGGCCGTAGCTTCGACCATGGCCATGCCAGGACCGCGCTGGAGAATGCCGCCAAGGTGGGCGACATGCCAATCGTTTGCATAGCCGTCAATGGCAGAATATTGGCATAGAGGTGCGAGAAAGATACGGTTCTGAAAGGTGACACCTCGGATTGTCAAGGGCGTGAATAACTTGCAAGGCGTTCCATTGGAGTCGTCCAGAATTCGGGTGCCGGCGGCGGGCTGCTGCGCGGGAGTGAAGTATGAGATGCCCGCTTGAGGTGTGTTGCTATGGGGGTTATCGGGGTTGTGGGTGGGATAATCTCCCGGTACCGACCCCATGATGAACAGGTGAGATGCTTTCGGCAAATAGAAGTTTGGTGGCGATAATGAGAGCCTCTGGTGCTGGGATGTCTGAAGGGGCCTTTAAGTAGATACCGTACTTATGGTTCACCAGTGGTGGGTGTTTGTCGCTTCTGGTTGTGATTTGTAATACGGATTCAAGCTTTTCTCAAAGAATGATCACTCACAGCTGTCACCACTAGGAGAATTTCAGTTCATCCATGGCGTGATGGCCGATGACCGGAAGCCAGCTCCGATATCTACGCCCTACGCCCTGCGCCATACTCCTTACTCTACCAAGTCAATAATGTGGGCAATGAGAAGTCATCGGATTAAAAGCATGTGTCTAGTAACTAAAGCTCAAAACATTTATCAACCAGAGAGCTGTGCTTCTGTTGTAAAACTCGTGATGTGCTTGCGGTTTGTGGCCAAGAACTACGTTCGAGAATCTGTACTGTCTCGCTCACCAATCTCTTCGAAGCACCGCTGTCCCAAAGACATCCGACCCCGCCGAGATAAATTCGCTTGTGTCTGCCGTCAGTAGACCAGCCCCTGGTGTCTTTATCGAAGTCATCTAGCCGTATAGTTGGCAGTCTGCTAACGTCTTCGGTTGCTGGCCGTTCCCCAAGTTCGATCCACATCCAGATTGCCAAGGCGGCGAGCAGGACCCCCATGCCTTCGTGCTGTGCTGCTGTAGGCTTTGTTCGGATTGTTGACCACGCACGACATGCATGCGTGACAGCGACTTTTGCCTCCTTACTATTCTGTATCCAGTGGCGTAGCTTGGTGACGTTGGTAGCTCGTTGGGCCTCAGTTACGCGCCAGCCAGAGAATGCGAACAGCTCTCGTACAGGCAAGCGAGCGAACAAGGATAGCAGATGGATGTGGCTTTGTACAGCCCGGGATAGCTTGGTTGGTGGTAAAGTCGCGGCGTGGCGTTGGAGGAGGTCTAGATATATGAAGGCGTTTTGGAGCTTGGGGGCGTCATGGTACACTCCCATTGTAAGGAGCAGAGTGTTGAATTCACCAACATTGGCAACCTCACCAGAGCAATACAGGTCAAGAAGCCTCTGACGTAGAGGAGCTGGCGAGTGCGAAACTGGTTAGGTGATAAGGTTAGCGGTCTCCTCCAGACTATCCGTGAACACCTACATTCGCTCAAGCTCTCCTTCCATTCCTCTTTAGAAGATGCATCCCAGGCGGACTCATGAGAGGGCATCGGTAGTTGTAGAAGTTCGATAGGCATTACCACAGGAGCTGACCAGAAGCAACTGTGCTGGCAATCGAGAACCTGCGAATGAACTAAGACCCCATCATTTGTATTGTGGCGAAAAGCTTCGCAAAACTTACCCATGCAAAATAGAAGAGCCGTCGCTTGCTCTCTTCACGAAGCCAGCACTCCCAATCCATCGATGTTGGGTATACTGCATTGTCTAGCGGTACTCCGAACTGACTGAATTTGGCGTAGAAGGAGATTCTTTTACACAGAGTTGCAAGAAGAGCCATGGTGGTGGGAACGGCTTCAGCAAGTCTCATTGTTCCGGAATACATCATGCCGACCTGATTCAAGACAGTGGCTTGAGCGATATGAATATCAGGCGGTGAAGTCTGAGAGCGTTCCACCTAATTGGAATTATGATCATGTGTTCAGGGGGGGATCAGGTTCAGAAACTAACCGTGAGGTGAATGGCTCGGCGTAGGAACTCGTGTAGATCATGGAAAGTCTGTTCGGATCCCAAGGTTTGTGAGAAGATGCAGCCAACAGCGGCGACAGCCACAGCCAGTAGCCAGCCACCTCTACAAGGAACAAATGTTGCCTTGTGGAGTAAGGGAAATAGAGAGTGAAATTCCTCAAAGTAAACCTGTATGAAGATGTTAATATGATTCATTGGCGGAAAGCTTTGTGTCGTAAAAGGCACATAGAATTCATTATCGGCGTTGAGGCGAGTAAAAAATGAAACCATCATCTCATAAGTGTCTTGTGTTAAGCATGGAACGTGATGGTAGTCTTCTGCCCTCCAAGACTCGAGATCTTGGTCTTCATTGCTTATTCTATCCATCTGTTGAGCACTTGATGGTTCTATTGTGTCTGTCGCTCCCTCCACGGGAGAGCTCACGTCAGCTGTCTGTGTAAAGGTAGGTGGTGGTGCGTCGGTCGCCAGCATCTCCACTTCTGTTTCTGCTGGAGATGGCATGGAAGTTGCTGCAACACCACCGAGTCGTTGAGTTTCCTTTTCCCTTGTGGAATTTTCAAGCAAGTCTACCGCATGGCCCAGGAAAGTTGTGGGATCATAGTCGAGCAACGGCCAGATCCCTTGGCCGCAAAAGGGGTCGATGCTATCCCAGCCCAAGTTCTGGAATGTACTTCCACATGACGAGAGAAAGTTCTGATCAATGCCAAACTCAGGAGCAGTAATGGGCGGATCTAGGAGGTTCTCCATCGATGGTTGGCCGGCTGATGAAAGGCTTGTGGAGGAAACACTGCCGTATCCGGGCTCCTTTCCAGCTTGCGGGAGGCTTATGCTGCCAGGTCCCTCGGGAGGAATTAGAGCATCTATGGACTGCATAACTTGGTCTGAATCGCAATGTTCAGGCATCTGGTCGTTACCATCAGGGCTTCGTTGGTTTCCTTCGCCATGACGTCCCCTCTTCAACGGCGCATAGGCGCATCCTAGGAGTTTCGAGGTACACCTAGCACAGGGCAATTGGCCATCACAACGCTGCTTGGATTTGGCGCAATGAATGCAAGCTTGTGATACGTATGGTGTCTTCTGACGCTTGGGTGGCGTTGCGTTTGTGTCGTGAACCTGCATATGTCGGCTAAGCGCATCCCTGGGTAGAAATAGTTAGCTTGTCATATCGGTAAATGTGGGGTTTGGCCTTCAGTCTCACTTTCGGGAAAAGGCAGATGGACATTGATCACAGGCAAACGGCCGGAGACCGAGATGCCGAAGTCTGTGACGTTGAAAATGCTCATTTCTTGAGAAGGTAGCGCCGCAGTCACGGCACGAAGGCATTGTTGCAGGGTACGGCCCCACGCCAGGAAAGAAGCAAGGTTTGTCGGAATAAGAGCGAGAAAGAGAGGGACACACCCTTTATTACCCCTCTGCTCCCCGTTCCCTGCCCCCCTCCACAATGCGATCTCCCCGCGTTCTTGATCAAGCCACCCGATGACGGTTATGCCCAGCGGCAGTTGACGAGGCAAACGCGGGTTGCAGGGGTTTCACGAACTGTCAAGGTCAGTTGTATCACTGACCAAAAGAGAATGCGAGATGCAGAGCTCATCTCGGTATCAGATATCTCGGTCCTCAACAACCCCATATCCGATGAAACGTGTTCCCCATACTTTGCTCCACGGCGGCCCCGCCTAGCGGCAGTTCGGCCGCGGGGAGATTCCGATACACATCCCCCAGATTCCGATTACACATCATCATCCTCAATGGACAAGAGTACAAAATGTGTCTAACAAGCCGGCGGAGTATCACAAAGTACTTAGTGTAGCAGCATATAAGGGGCTATTGCCTCGGTATCGGTTTAGATTTATCCTTTACCTTTGTCGTTGGCATAGTGGCCCATTGTATTCCACGAGTAATCTGTCCTCGTCACCACAGCCCATCATGCTCGACTTTCAAGGCAAAATCGTTGTCGTCACGGGTGCCGCCCGTGGCATTGGCCAGGCTGTCTCCATTGAACTTGCAGCAGCTGGTGCCCATGTCATCCTGGCCGATATCCAGCTGGAGCCCCAAGAGAAGACAGCCTCAGAGCTCCAAAGCCGTGGCCAGAAAGCTTCCGCCTACCAATGCGATGTGACTAGTGACGAGTCAGTCAAAACATTCGCCTCATCCGTCCTGAAAGATATTGGCGTTCCAGACATTGTGTACAACAATGCCGCCTTTATTCGGAGTGGTGGCATCCTGAACGCCAGTGTGGAAAATATCCGGCGTGAGCTAGATGTCAACGTCCTGGGTTATATCCGCGTTGCTCAGGCGTTTTTGCCGGACATGGTGGCCCGTGGCTCGGGCTGGATCGTCAATACAGCATCGCCAAACGCATTCGTTCCTCCACCCATGGTCGCGGGAAATCTTTTCGGATATTGTATCACAAAGGGTGCCGACGTATCCATGTCCCAATGCATGGCGATGTCACTCAAACCCACTGGCGTCGGGGTCAGCATCGTCTTCCCTGATCTCACCTACACTGAATCAGTTCACGAGTTGACGGGCACCGCCCCTAGCGAGTTCAACACCGGCTTTGCGGAATTTGTGTCAACCCAGAGTCGTCCAGCTAGTGTTGTGGCTAAGAGATTTGTGGATGGCTTGAAGGAGGGCAAGTTTTTCGTCAATACCTATGATGGGTTTGAGGAAATGCTGAGGGCCTGGGCGAAGAATGATATGGACCCTGATTTTAACTATCTTTCCTTCTCTCGTCTATAAAGTCAACACCGAACAGATACACTGTATGGAATCAGATCATCCTATTATGCAAGTGAAAACTCCCGCAACCTCCTTTTTCACAGCCTTGATATTGTCTAATTAGAGTAAGCTCTCTACCCCACTGCTGTTATTTACGTTTGTAAGCATGGTGGCCCCTCAAAAACAAGCCATCAGTCACGATAACGAAGAACACACTTCTTGACACATGCCAGCATCGAAAATCACTATACCACATAATACACCGATTACTGTTGTCAAAGTTTCTGTTATCATCTAAGACGTCTGTCTTCCTCGCAAAACGGCTGTCGCAGCCTCGGGTTCACTTACGAGCATAAGCACAGAGCATTAAGAGTCGCGGTTCCTCTGCAGGCGCAAGTAATCGTCCCTTATGTTGATTCTAGTTATGGCGAGCTACTCAAAACCCCAGGTCTTTGGTGACCACCCTGTTCTCCTTACCAACCAAGAACACAGACTTCTGCAAATCGAATGATTCCGGGAGATTTTCCATCACACGCCTGCGCTTCTCATCCTCAAGGAAGGCTGTAGCTCCATCCATGTCCGCGAACCAAAATTGTTCCATAGCTCCCATCGTGGTCCAGTCCGCGGTCAAGAATGGAGTGTCGGCGAAGAAATCATGAGTGTCATCAGGAGTGACGCTCTTGTTCAGTGCATAGCGCAGCAACTTGGTGCCGCTAGAGGCTTCAACAATGGCACTCCCTCTTGCAGTCATGTCTCCTCCGAGCCGATCCTTGGAAGCTTGTGAGTTCTTCGCTAGGTAGAAGACCATCAGGACGGAGTCCTTATCACGGTTTTCAAACTCCACCGGATCAATGACAATGTTGACTGTGGACTGACAGAGCAACCCTATGGTACCAGACTCTTCGACAAACACATGGCTCCCTGCAGAGGCCTTGTAGTCTGGAGCATGAAATGAACCCCAAAGAGCTTTGAGAGTTGACCAACCCAGAATGGTAGAGCAGTCCCATGAGGTTGACGAGGCGTTCGTGCCGATCAGCGGCACAGCTGGTTTAGGGACTGCAACAACCTGGGTATAATTCCGTAGAACAGGAACTTGGGCCGCAATCTTCTGTGTCATTCCAGCGTGGACCTCAGTGTACTCGTACAAGAACTTATCGTCCTTCCAGCCAGATACACGTGAAGCCAACATGGCCATTTTGACGGCCTTGTTGTTTTCGGCGTAGGAGTTCGTCACTGGAGGAATGACAGGAAGGACCAGATGGCTGTCATACTTCCCACCGAAATGAATAACGTGCGTGCCTTTATTCACTGTGTTGGGGTGTCGCGAAACGGGTATGTTCGTTGGATAGGTGCCATAATCGTGGCTAGAGATGACAACCTGAAGGCGCTCTCCAGGTCTAAGGCGGCAACTGGTAGGCAGGATCTCGATATCCACGGGAACAATTTCACCTGGTGCCAGGGGAAGGTCCCTTTGGTGAGTGTGCACAGGCTGGTAAGGTGTCGACGACTTCTCATCCAGCTCACGACGTGACACCCGCAAGAAGCCGAAGCCAATGGGGCCGGTATCGACAACTGTCAGCCAAGGAAAGAAGACCTGGTTACCGTCGCGGTCCAGCTTGCGGAGAGTAATGAAGAGATCCATGTTATCAGCGCCCTTTGCTTCGACCCAGAGACGGAGCTTGGCATAACCGGCAAATTCCAGTGATTGCTGTGTAACGGGGAGATCGAATGCAATTTCTCCGCCCTCAGCATCATATGAAAGTGACTGTTCCTTTCCTTGAGTAATGCGACTAAGACCCTTGGATGGTGTTAGGAAGAAGCGCGTATAGTCGGTGGTTTCGATCGGAAACGACTTGGCCGAGCGCCATTCTCCTCCATAATATTGCTCCCTCATAGTGTACCGGACGGTTGGCCAGAACTGAACCTCGTTCGCCTCTCCCAGCAGATATTTATCAAGGAAGGCTTTCTGGCGTCCGAGAGACTCTTCTGTAGTAGACCACTCCCACCTGTCTGATGTTAGCTATAGCTCCAAACTGGTTTGAGATAGGGCCCCTTACTTCTGGTACTGATGAAGCTCAAGGAACTTCTCCTTGGCAGGAATCTTCTTCCAAGCGTTGAGCGTACCGCGTGTGTGGATGCAGTGATCACCCCAACCGCAGATGATATACGTAGGACAGTCGATGTTCTCGAGGTTGGGCAACTTGCTCTTCCAGTAGTCATCAAAGAAGGGATGCTCAGCCCCACCGTAGGTAGCATCTTCGACAAGATTACGCCCCCAGTTCCAGAAGACGGGGTACCTAGATGCAAGTCAGTATTGCAGAGAAGAGTCACAGTAACCGTAATAAAACTTTTACTCACAGGCCACTAAATTGCGTTTCAGGAATCCCTCCCTTGAATGTCATCTCGCGATAAAGATCTGTCATTCCGTCGATAGGAATGATGGCCTAAACAGTGCGAAGTCAGTGACAGGTCTAGACAAAAGCTCAAGACGCTTACCGCCAGAGAAGGAGGTCTCTCAGCTGCAGTTAGCCAGATTACCATGGCATATCCACTGGCTCCGTAAAGCGCGACCTTTCCATTACTCCATGATTGCTTGGCAAGCCATTCGATCACATCATAACCTAGTAGGAGAGTCAGTAAAGATGAACACTTCCATGACCCACAGTCTCTTACCGTCGAGGCCGACATCACGAGTGTAGTAACCCTTGTCTCCCTCTGACTGATGCGACCCTCTGGCGTCGACAGAAGCAACAGCATACCCCTGATGACACCACCAACCAGGGTCTGCTGCCTCGAAAAGGTACAACTTGGAAATGCGAGAAGCATCTAATCCACTGGCTGGCGGAAAAACGCAGATATCGACGGCGCCATCTTTGCCATAGACGCTGTAGTTGAGGATGATAGGCAGACGTTCGTCCCGACGGTTCTCAGGGCGATATATGTTAGCTCTGAGCACTGTACCATCCCTGACGGACAGAGCGATATCCAAGTCTTGGACGATTCCATCCTCGACGATGGTCCTTGGGTTGGGGTCTCGAGTGCCCAACAGTTTCGGATCCCATGCTGCAAGAATTGTTAGCTCGAGGCTCCTGATGGGGAACTGATCCATTCCTAGGCTCACCGGGTATGAATCTCCCCAGACGCTTCGTCTGAGCGAGTGCCTCAGTCGTAAGACTTAAATCGGCCATGTTGTACAGTGATAGTTGGCGAATAGTATGCTTGAAAATTGGAGTTGTGAATGAATCGCTTTACAACTCCCCACTTGTACACGGCATATCTTGATTCATTATATACCAGAAACAGCACACGTTCATGGAGTACCAGGGCACAACGATTGTGTCATTCGGACCATCGGGCTTTCTGGTTGTGCGACTATCCTGGCATTCCTCGGCATCATGTAAGTGAGGGGAACCCTCTGCCACATTTCCGATGCCTGCCAGTTCCAATTTGATTAGCCGATACTCCTGACGTACTTGACCGTGTCTGTTCGAGTTAATTACCCGCCTCGCCCGTTATTATGCGGTGTGCTGAACATGGCGGAACTACTACCCCACAATGGCCGACGTTACGCAGACACCCCCACCACATTTCCGATGCCTGTCAAGATGGGTCAGGTTAGCCTTGAAGTCTGTTCTGACTTCTCGATTAGATAGGTATACATTACTACAGAGAGCTGGTGGGCGATAGGAATCGTTTTTATATAAACCTACTCGCAAAGGTGATTCTATGAACGGTTACTCAACCTTCAATCAATCCTCTGCTCCAATCAATCTTTGACATACATACCTTGCCTTAAACTCACCGTCAATCCCCAACTACGCCATACAATGACAAACGACTTCTCAAAGCTCGGCCGGCTCACGTCTTCTGAACCAGAATTTGACGTTATCGTTGTTGGCTCGGGCCACAATGGCCTTCTTGCAGCTGCATACCTTGCCAAGGCTGGAAAAAAGGTTCTCGTTCTTGAACGGCAGTCGTACCCTGGTGGAGGTGTAGCATCTCTGCCTATGGCTGAGCCAGGCTACACTAGCGAACGTCACAGCGCCATCCATCAGATGATTATGGGTAACCCTCTGATCACTGATGATGAGCTCCAACTTCAGTCCAAGTACGGGCTGAAATATCTTCCGCTGGAGCCGGCTTATGCCATCATCTTCAAAGAGGGTGTCCTTCCTCTATACCAAGACATGAAGCGGACCGCCGATTCCATCACCGCCCTCTCAAACCCAGCGGAAGGCGAAGCGTACAAGCGCTTCGCCAAACTCGCGACCAAGATCACCAAGCTCGTCATGCCGGGCATGTTCGTTCCTCCATCTACGACACCCCCCGATCTGTCCAACCACCCCGATGTCGTCGCGGCTCTTGAGTCGAGTGCGAAGTGTAGCTCGCTTGACATAGTCAACGAGTACTTCAAGGACCCGACTGTGAGGGTAGCCATTCTTCGATTTGTCACCGAGATTCAACTGGCGCATCCCAAGACACCAGGAACTGGCTTGATGGCTTATCTGGGCGTCGGTCTGATGACCTTGTACGGGTTGGCGGTGCCCCAAGGAGGTGGCTCAGCCTTTACTGCGGCTGTTTCCAGATGCCTGGAGGCATATGGAGGAGAGCTTCGTCTGGATACCGAAGTTATCAAGGTCGTTACCGAGAACGGGCGAGCTGTTGGTGTCCGCACACGAGCTGGTGAGATTCGTGCGCGAGAATGCGTCGTGGCCCAGATTCACCCACACGTCCTAGGCAAGCTTGTGGATGGCATCGACCCAGCTATTACAGCGGCGGCCTCCAAGACCAAACTTTCCGAGTACAGT
The DNA here is from genome assembly GCA_017654865.1 of Fusarium sp. FW16.1. Taxonomy (NCBI): domain Eukaryota; kingdom Fungi; phylum Ascomycota; class Sordariomycetes; order Hypocreales; family Nectriaceae; genus Fusarium; species Fusarium sp. FW16.1. Next base: position 4,367,028 of record JADNRB010000002.1, on the reverse strand, counting down.
CTTGTGGTCGTCCATGCTGCCTTGGAAAAACCACTCAACTTTAAGGCAGGAGGAGTGGCAAACCGCGTGGTGATGAACACCATCTGCCCAGGTAGCGTTGAGGAGCTCCTCAAGAGCTACGACACCATGGATAAAGGCGAGATACCAGATGTCCTCATGACAGGCGCGTCAGCCATCAATGTCGCCGACCCAACACGGGCTCCAGCTGGAAAGTCCATCCTCCATGCCGTGGTGATGGTTCGTGCAGACCATGCTCGCGTTGGTTTCCAGGGATGGGATGAGGTCAAGGACGAGGTGACGCAAAAGTTCTTCCGCTACTTATCTAACTATCTCGTGGACTTTAGTCCAGACCAAGTCCGGGCATATCATGTTGTCACTCCCAAAGACCACCAAGATGATACGCCTAGTTTCCAGGGTGGTGATATTTGCGGCCTCTCCATGTCTTCGGATCAGATGGGCCCTCTTCGCCCCACTCCAGAGCTAGCCCAGTACCGCGTTCCTGGAGTAAAGGGTTTATACCTGGCGGGCCCCTTTATGCACCCAGGTGGTGGCGTCTGGGGTGGTGGTCGTCCTGTAGCCATGCGTGTTATGGAGGATATGGGGATCGACTTTAATGCGGCGATCAAAACGGATAGGACAAAGGCATCGCACCTTTGAATAGGGGAAACCCAAGACTTGTATCTACATAACCGGCCATACTAAAAAGGTGTGGGCACTGATGTTTTCTAACAATACCAATATCTCAAGCCGTCTATGTCACCACTCTGAAATCCAATCTCAATCGTCTCTTTACGTTGGCCAGAACAATAAGTGACCTCGCATCCGAACAAGAGCGGGACACTAAAGAAACCAGAAATCACGATTAATTTGCTCCACGGATATCGGCAGCAATTGATATGTAATCTCGAGGACGATGAATAGTAGTGCTTATACTCGGAGTGTCGGCAATGATCCCTGCAGCTAAATCTTTGGTCAGGAGAAAGCTGTGCCGTCGCTCCACGCCGACTCAAAGCTATGCCGCAAGATGTGGTGAGCTAAAAAAGACAAAGATGATGGTCGTCCGTTCCCATTCTGATAACATCTCTTGGCAGGGACCGGGCGTAAGCCTGCCCAAAAAGAGAGAGATCGACAGGCCTGACCCCTGAATAAGTTGGGGATTGTTACTAGCGTGTTGGTATTGTCTGCAGCTCTGGTGGCCTAGTGGCGCTCGAAACCACACTATTGATCAACTATTGACGGATATCGGATGCCAAGGAAATTATCAGTAGAGAGGTATGGGCTGAACCTGTGAGATAAAGATGAAGAACTTCTCAGCTCTCATAGCAACGCAACCCTCATCCTCTCCAACTGGTTTTCACTCGCTCAAACATCTTCGCTACGATGATTCCTCGCGTCAGCCTTGTGTTGGCTTTTAGCCTTGTCTGGATTGAATCTACAACTGCAGGCCCTTGCATCCCCGGTACCACTTCAAGTGAGTGTGAGGCGTCAATGCTGGGTTGAACAGCGCGAACTAACTAAACCTCCAGCAGCCTTAACATCTTCGGAGACTGAATCCGCTACCTCGTCTTCCGCATCTTCCACGACGGTTGTGGCCACGGATTCCACTACCTCGGGCCCAGGGACTGACTCAACAACTACATCTTTGACATTGACTGAGTCTTCTACTGAGTCAACTACCTTTCTTTCATCAACCAGTAGTGCGCCTGTGAGCTCGGACTCGACAACACCTTCAACCTCCGAGGCGACCACTTCCGAGGCGAGCACCTCTCTGTCGACCCAGACATCCGTCACCTCAACCTCCCCTCAGCCAGACTCAACAGCGTTCAACATCATCCCAGGTTCTGACTCAGCTGCCAGTGGGTTCCTCGAAGTCAGGACCATCCTTGGCGGAGAGGTCTACTTCAACAATCCATACACATCATACCAGACCGGTGTGTTTGTTGTGAATGGCGCCACTCGGCACCTGACCGAACGCGGGTCACAAAGCATCTGCGCCTTCTTCAGAACCGGTCAAGGTTATGGCGATCTCATCGGCTGTCAGCCAGAGGTCAATCCCGATGTGTAACAAGTTCCCATCACCTGTCAGCTAACAGCCAGTGAGAAGATTCAGTGCTCAGTGGCTGGCAAATTCTGTTACTACCAGGGCGACATGCTCCACTGCGATGATAGAGGAACCTATTCTTCCCTCTACATTGAGGACCTTAGCAGCGACGGCTATGGTGTTGTTCTTGGTCCCAGTGGTCTCGGTCTGACACCGGTAGAGCTTTCAGCTGCACCGATCGAAACGCAGTGATTGTGTATTTAGTCGGCTTTCTGTCGTGGTCTATGAAGCATGAGTGGGGAACAGCTCGGTAATGACCCTGGCACCTTACATCGTGGGCTTGTCCTGCTTAGGTAGCTCCTAGATCAAGAACATATAAATGTTTAGAACTTCTATAGTATATAATTATATCAATGAGATGGAATACTTATTGCGCTTCAGGTAAAACACAAACATTGAAATCGAGTGGAAGGTCGGGAGGATGATTACTCAGCCAATCATGACCGTTCTGACATCACACTCACGCAGGGTAGCTCCAAACATGATGTCATGAGGGCTTAGAACTTGGAACAACAAGTGAATAACATGACAAGTTACTTCATCACCTGGATCATTCGTTTCCTAAACTCTCCTCAATAATTAACGCTACCAAAATGAACGTCAACGTCCCCGATTTGATCAAAGCGGCCGTCCCCGAGTCAAAGGGTCGCAATGTCCAGGTCCTCAATGACAACATGACAGGAAATAATTACAGGGATCAGAACTTCCTTTCCGGCGACTTTCCATCCAATCCTCCCAAGCTGTACGTGACGGGGAGGAGCGATGAGTTTGACCAGTTGACTCTCGCCGAGTGGCGAGCAGAGGGCTTTGATGTCGAGTACATCTCAATGGAGAGCCATGGTGATAGGTACCTGCGCAAGATCAAGTCCTTGAGCAAAGAGAATCTGGGACCCTGTGAAAAGTTTGGAATCATAGGTAAGCGAAGCCATGCGAACAAATCTCGGCCGTGTACTAACACAGGATAGCATACGACGACGCAGCAGCTGTATGCCTCAAGCATTTTCATGTCTTGGACAACAACCCAGAATTCAAACTCGGTCTTCTGATTGCCTATTATCCCTCTTCGATCCCAGATCCCAATGGCCGATTTCCAAGCGCTATCAGCGCCTTGGTCCATTTCACAGCTGGTGAAGAAGTCGGCGTAGTGAAACAGTCTCAGATGGTGGGCATCCAAGGCAAGAAGCGTACAAGACGCAGAACGATTAGCAGAGGCCTCGGCACTGGCGGCAAGCTGAACCTTGCGTATCCCAGCTACACATACGATGCCCAGCCAGGGTTTGCTGAGCATGACATGGAGGAATATGACGGGATATCTGCCGACCTGGCCTGGAGCCGGAGCTTGGCTTTGGCGAGAAGAGTATTTGGGATTAACCCCGACTTGGAAGTTGCTTTAGACAACAACGTGCAGAGTGAGTCTTGAACACTAACTGCAAGTCCTGTTAGGGATTACTAGACTAACATCGACAGGCAAATTCTTCTCTACGCATCCTGAGCAAGCCATGTCTACCTATACGACACACAAGACGCCTCACGTCACCAACATGCCAACCCTGACGGGAGGCATCGGATCGGCTGAGCTAAAGCGCTTCTATACAGAATTCTTCACCAACCCACCTTCTATCAAGACGACGCTCATATCGCGTACCATCGGCGCTGACCGGGTCGTGGATGAGATTCACCTGCGCTTCAAGCACACACAGGAAGTCCCGTGGATGCTCCCCGGAGTCCCGCCTACCAACAAAAAGATCGAGATCATGATGGTAAGCATCGTCACGTTGAGGGGCGGTAGACTCTACCATGAGCATGTGTACTGGGACCAGGCCAGCGTTTTGGTACAAGCGGGACTGCTAGACCCAGGGTTGTTACCACAGGCTGCCAAAGACCTCGGCGTCAAGAAGTTGCCTGTGGTAGGAAAGCGAGCAGCGAGAAAGGTGATCAATAATAGGAATGATAGCGACGATGAGGGGGAGGCGGATAATGAGCTGATTGAAGGCTGGGAAAAGGATGAAGCCAAGAGTGAGCAAATTGCAACCGCGACAGCCAAAGAAGCCTCTTGAATAATTTTCCATTTTTGTCTTATCTACAATGCAGCTAGTTTAGCCCTGAGTTACCTTTGGGTTTGGATATTTGTGTCATCACTTGTTAAGCTCTATCATCCATAGCCGGTGAAGTTGGAGCGAAGAAGTGTCACCTCCTAAGGCAAGTTTATCGAGCTTATCTTGCTCATTTGACCGACAGTGTCATGGGGTGTTTAATTACAGCTTGTGTGCGATGGTTGGTCCACCGATGGATGTTTTACTCTTAAATCTCCTGGCTAAGCAACACAACTGCTCAGGTCAGAGGACATGGCCTTTTGGGTAGATGACTAGCAACCACAGGAGACTGTACAATGCTGAATCTTGATGTTGAATTGTGAAAATAAAAGCTAGAGAGACGTAACGGAATTCTGAATCGAGAAGCGGTCAATGCTGTTCTGCCTTGGTCAGGTTGGAAGGGTGGCTCAGGTCATTTGACCGCAACTCACCAACGCCCGACATGAGAGGACTGCTTACCAGTGTCTCTCAACGTAGTGTGTGTTCTTAAGGGCCAATGATATCCATTCTTACACAATGACAGCAGATGACCATCTGCCGCACCAGTTCTTGGAAGGCAACCCCCTATCTGCCTCAAGGTGATGTTGGCTGGGGCTCATCACATCAGTGCTACCATACAAAAGTGCCTGGTTGCTTCTGGCACCATGGAGTCAGCCCTTTGCAACAATTTCCCGTTTTCAAGTGTCAGAGTCCCGGTTCTGGCCATGTCAACCCAACCCATAGAGGGGGAAACTCGCGGAAATCGCCGAAATTCCAAGACACCAACACACATTTCACTTGGCACTCGACAGTGCGAGCCTGCTGGAGGCCTCTCAGCCGACAGTGCCCCGGTGTTAAAACTGACGCCTCCATCACACATCCCGCAGGCGCCACGGCCGTCTCTTCTTATCATGGTCAGACCTCCAACAAGACAGACAGCCTTGAGGGTTGAAACATACTTCTTATTGGGTATTAGATGTTTCTCGCGCGTAATATCGGCTCATTATCCCTTATTCCCCCGCTTGGGACAACCCTCTCGGAGTAGAATCGGACACACTACCTGCAAGACCAACACAGCCGGCAACTGTAGTTTGTGACCACATTGCAGCGGCTGAAAGGATCACAGTGGATACTTGCAACCCAATGCAGCCAAGGAGTCTTTTCGGTAAGGAGCTGAATCGAAAGTGCTGGTGTTGATGAGAGAGACAACCAACAACCTCCCGCACCTCCCACGTAGGGCAACCTTTGCCGGATGTCACCATCTTACCTCTGACAGATACCTATGCAGAATAACAGTTTAAGTCTTTTGGCTACCGCCTTGAGTCGTGGTGTGTACTCCATCAAGTAGCCTGCCAACACATGTGCTGCCCAAGAGTCCGTCCGGCTCGGGCTCAGAAGCGTCTGGTCACCCACAGGTCCGACAACGGGTCCGCCTCTGTGTTCACAAGCCTAATTAAGGCAACCTTCCCAGTCTTCCTGTTGAACTCATGGCTCGCTTGTTTTTGTGCGAACCAGATGTCCTCTCTTAGGCCCTTCCCCTTAACACAATTCTTTGACGCGCCGAGGCTTTTGACATTGTTTATCCTGCGATCTCACAATGATGCGAAGAGGTTCCATTGATGCTTATCACTGTGAGCCATGCTTGCCGAGAAAGTATTTCACTCGATCAGTGTCAAGATCTTGCGCAGACCAATCGTCGTTGGCTACACAGCCTGGTGACCATGTGCCCCTGGTGGAAGAGGTGTCCAGAGCACAAGTTCTGACACCAAAATCGGAAGCACAAGATCCCATTTCGAGTGTCCATGAAGATAACGGCCAAATGGTATCAAGACTTTTCGACTTGATCACCCAATTCTGGAGCCTGGTCATTCAGGACGAAGCCCTACCGTTGAGCCAAGGTCAGGATGACGAAAGGCAAGGAAGACCCATCAGCCCTCCTACCACCGTCGCAGATGACATCACGAGCAGAGAAGAGTGTGACGATAGCCCAGACCCTAGCCCTGAGTTCGACGTCGTTGATGAATTTCCCTCGGGTGCCGGAATGTCTGACGAAGAGAAGCTGGAGGCAAGAGACTGCACTCCAGGTCCGCGTGACGGCACAAACCAAACAACATTCAATCTCGAAAATCTCCTACTGGGAGAGGAACTAAAGAGACTACGGGTCTGGAAAACCGCTTTTTCTAATGACGTCCTGGATCGCTTGCCGTCCATCAAACACGAAGTTGCGCAGAGCGTCCTGAAATGCCTGACTGGGGTGGCAAATACACTAATAAAGGGCTATAGTAAGTCCTTCCTGCATTCTGAGTATTATTGTTACTGACCAAAGTCCCAAGGCGACCGACAGGCATTATTGAAGTCTAAAGTTTTGACGGAGTCCCTACAACATTTGATCAAGCAGATTGAATCAAGGATCTCAGAATCTAGTGTTGAAGATGACGCAATGACTGATCTTGATGGTTTCTCCGTGACTCAGGGGTCAACTTGCACGGTTGAGGAGGAGAATTCTCTAGAGGCCCTCAGGTTTGATATTGGCAGGTTGCAAATGTTGTCTCAGTCACTGCGTCTTGGGCTGAGTAACGGAATCATTGTCACGGCGAATGGGTGATTCACGTGGTTATGGGCGCTTGAAGGCATTGTGATGATTTACGCGATTTTGCAGCGTTGACTTTTCATGTATGTGTTGATAAGTACATTCTTTTACTATTGCGGCTAATGGCCCATTTTCGAAACTTCATGCAGAACAGCAAAAGGAACAAGGCATAGAGGTAGCTGGTGAATGACGAATTGAACATCTGGCGCCAAAGTGCTAAGAAAGATCGTGGAGGGTGATAGAAGTATTGAAACAAGTTAAGCTTTGAGGTGTTCAAGTTCCTCCGCTCATGATAGCATAAGGATAACCAGACCCCGGCATCAAGAAGGTGAGGACCGCGCGATGTTAGGAAAGAATCGGGAGTTTCAGAGAGAAAGGAATGTGACATCCACCATCAGATTAATCTCTTTCATATCAGCAGTACCGTCACCCTTACGATGCCCTCTCATCCCTGTTAGATGAGGTGTCGTCCAGGGACTCTAGTGTCCTGTCGCGTCTTCCATCATCATCTGCTCTGAACTGAGATACAACCACCGAGACCTGTCTCTCAGCCATGGCGACCTGTCCCAGAACCGGCAAGACTCCCTGAGTCCCAGTAATACGGGGATTTGAGCGCTTATTTGCACGACGCAGGCCGTGATTTGGTCTCGGCGAGTAAGCCCGTGCTTGACGGGGCCCATTGACCAGGTGTTGATACACTGGCGGTGACTGTTGCCGCTGACGTGGCCTGGCGATGGCTCCAATGGTCTTGTTTCTTGACGCGAACGCCTGGCTTAGCGCGTTCCCGTCCATAGAACCGTTCATTTGGATGCTTTGGCCGCGTGCCTGGTTGCGTTCGATGGTTTGGACACGAGTGACTTCTGCTCCACTCTCGCTCACAGACCCGTTGACCTGGAATGCTTGCTCGTCGCACGTGTTTTCTACGACTCGGTTCGGGCCTTGGACTCAAGTCAGTGTCATCATGGTCGTACGGCAAGTGAATAACCCACCTGGTTGGCTGTTTGCATCATCCTTGCCCAGCGGATAAGAGGCGAGATCCTCGTACTCTTCCTTTGTAAGGCAGATCATTCCATTGCCTGTGCAGGGAAACTGGTCAACTCTTGTGTGAGGAGAGGGGAAAATGGAGTACGCACCATCTGGGCTCTTGCGTTGCAGCAGCTCGGGTATCTTGAGCCCGTTCCCCTTGCCAAGTCTCTGCTCGACAGCTTGATTGACCTGTTGCAGAAAACCCTTGTTCAAGACGTAAGTGCCACCAGAGTCGTTCTGTTGTGTCTGGTCCCTTTTCACGAACAGACTGATATTGACCACCTGGATCTCAAGCATGAGCGTGGCCTTGAGCGTCGTAAGCTCGCCGACCATCTTTTTGGTATCTTCAAGGTCTTGAGCACCATCCATAAGCTGGTTTATCATTTGGCGGGCGGGGGATCTGGTGCCATGCTTCTCCTTCAAGCTCTGGACGTGACGGTCCAGCTTTTCGGCGTGTCCGAGCATGTTGTTAACAGCGCTGGAGACTCGTGGGGTTCTGAGCGGCTCGAGGTTTTCCACAAGTTCTATGATATCAATGATACCGGAAAGGTCATTGTAAATACATTCCAACCTCTCGTCGTGGCTCTTGTAGTGCTTGATGGTCGATGTCACTCTTCGGATCAGGTCGAGGGACTGGCCAATAATGGCTGTTGCAGCCGCGGCGGCTCCGAAGATATCAGCCTGGAATCAACCTAAGTTACTTTGTTCAACTGTAATTGTAATGCCACCGTACCATGGTTGATGTCTTTTCGAATGACAGACTTGTCACAAGTTGCTGTTGCTAGCAAGGCGACGACGAGAAAGCCGACAAGGCGTATTCTGGAGGAAAGAAGAAAAAAGTCGGCTGGAACCTGAGAACGCCTCGAATGGCAATTCCCTACCAAGCCTCAACGAGTCTGCCTTTTTGCGACCGAAAGGATTGCATGCTGCCAGTCTGACATGCGCCGTCTCAAGACCGCGAGGGAATTTACACCCTCCCTCAGGAATTGACAATTTGTTGGACCTCTCTTCAGCCGCACTGCATTTCTATGCAATTGTTTATCAGCTGATTGCTCTGGTGGCATGTATTTTGGAAGCGAAGGGCGGATGAGGACACCCATTTCGCAGCAGGCTGTGGTTTTTGGGGCAGTAGATGCAACCCAGGCTGACTACTCACACCGGTGTGAATGTTGCCTTGGCTCGGCGTAAGCGACGTCAAGTACACTGTGTGAAGTCTTCTGCCTATGCATGCAATGCGGTTGAAACACGCGGGGGCCAGTCAGAAGCTGGTGCCATCAGATTGCGTGGTTGACCGGGAAAGCCCCAAGATAGGTGTGTGACCGGAATCGCTGGGGATTGGATAGCCCGTCTTCCTGGGTGAGGCTCAACCTCTTCTGATTGATGGTCCGGAATCTTGGTCGGCATCCGAGTCGAGCGTTACCTGTATGATATCTTTCCCATGATCCGTTCACCTCTCCAAGTGGTCAAGATCCCAACCTGAATTGTCCTCACCGCTCTTGTTGAATCATCATTGCAGATTAGCCTTCTTAGCTCTATGCAATGTACCCGAGTATGGAGTCGAATTATGCGACTGGAAACAAGTCAAGCGGCAACTCATTCCAACACAATGGCACCGCCAGGCAAAGCCAAGCCGTCAGTGTTTACATCGCCAGTTCGGGCGCCACTCCCGTTCAAAGCCCGCCATCGACATCATCTTCGGTTAAAGACAAGTTCGACTTTGGATCAATCCAGGCTCTCGAAGGAACCAGGATAGCCATGGCGAATCCAGGCCCGTACCCAGGCTAGCGCCAACAATCAACGAGGCCGACGCCCGAGCACATCAAAAGTATGGCACTAGGATAGAGCAGAAATACAAGGCCTTGTTAGACCGAACTGGCAGAACTGCCGGCACGAGGGACCTCGTGTCAAGAAATTGATACAAAGTGCCACCGACCAAAAACTACGCATCAACGTTCAAGTGGAGTCCATAAAGAAATGGCCCAGGCTCCCAGGAACCTCCCAGCACCACGGTGCATCGGCTCTTGTATCACAAGACACAATGCCGAACTACGGGATGGGCCAGAGAAGCGCTGAGCTCAGAAAAAGGCTCCGGGGAATTCATGACAAGCTCAAGAAGGCCATCGGCGAGATATCACGGATTTTGGAACGAAGCCAAGTACGTATCGCTAGAGAGCTGAGAGAAGTTTTACCGGCGGGCACTGATGCATTACTACTAGAGACGCACGGGGGGAGGCCGCACCAGGAGCTCTAGGGTCTCCAAGAACTACAAAGACTCCCAAAGCCCCAAAAGCCCCAGCAGGTCCGAGGTCCTCAAGAAACTCAGCGACCTTGTCGAGCAAATCGAGATCGACATTGCGGCCGTTCAGAGTCAACTCTACCAGCTTTCAACTTGCCAACCATCTTTTCAATCAACAAAGGCCTTTGGTACATTGTTTGTCTCTAGCTCTGCCACTCGGACACTATATCGTCACTTGTGCCAGGCTTGCCCTCTGAACGAGCAGGAGCAAGGGCACAGCCACACGGCTCTCGTTGGCCTTTTGCCCGGAAGGGAGCCGCGCGATATTGTTCGAAACAAGGTCGCCATCACTACTCATCACGTTGCCATCGAATCAACTTTTTGCCAGGGACACTACATCTGGTTCGAAGCACATTCTATGCTCATACTCCCGGGAGACGCAAGCGAGGCTGTTTGCTCGGAGCCTTCGTCGCCTCAGGCGGTGATTGAGGGGTTGCAGCAGCGGTTTCGTAGGGACTCCAACTCTTCTGCCACTTTTTCGGTCTCTACGGAGCAATCTCAAGAATCACAGGCAAGGCGAGGAAGTGATGAATTTTGTCGCATTCAAGTGTGTCCCGGGAGCCTTGCCCAGGGCAGTAATCGCCTGGCCATGTGCATCGGCGACGATCAAGAGAGTGGTCATCATCGAATGTTCTACCTAGGGGAGAAAAGGAGGCCCAAGACGAGTTGCGATCCTCCCAATCTCTCCCAGATTATCCGAGACGGAGAGGAGAGCAATTGCCGGCTTCATCCCCATCATTTCGAGCGCAGTCGCGAGCTCAAAGAGGATCGATTCAAGTTGGCCTTCAAGATCGCCGAAGCGGCTCTCCGTTACGGATGGAGGGAATTTGGAGACGCATGGGGCATTGAAAATATCAAGTTCTACCCCTACGAATCCAAGAGGATGCCTTTTCTTCGTGCCATGATCAAACAAGGCAGCAGTAAGCTGGAAGATTTCATGCTCAACCTCGGCAAGGTCCTCCTCCAGCTCGGGCTCTGGGAGGTGCACACACTAGAGCGCAGTTTCGACAGAGTGATGGAACATTTTTTAGTCTGCCTCGGCACCGAGACAGGGCCTGAGTTCCAAGAAGCCGTACGCTATTGCGTCGGCTTTGCCAGATATGGTGACTGCCATGGGGACGACAATGACTTTCAGCATGCATTCTACCAAAATGTTATTAGCCCGCTCAGGAAGATGGCCAAGATGCCGATTAGCGACAAGATTGATACATCTGGGACGTCGGGACACTCAACTGATACTGAAATGAGTTCTTGAGAAAGGTGTTGGGGAGGTTTGGTGCTGTCTTTGGTGGTATTCGTCTTACTTGATTACCTTGTATCTCTTCCACTAGGTTGGCAAGTCTTTCCTTTCCTTTTCACTAGTTTTACACTTTCTTCACCTTCACTTTCATTGATCAGCCTACTGATGTAATGTATTCTACAGTATTGAGTTTTGATACTATTAGCTATGTTTTGGTAACTGTCATTTGCTGTTGGGACTTGAGGTGATATTATTTCGCGTCTAACTAGATACAAATGCAATAGCCTTGTTGTATTCTTTCGGACCTTTGCTCCGCTACACATCCATCCTCCTAAGTATCTATGGCGGAGTTTGCGGTGAACTCACAATATGACCCCATTTCTCAAAGCAAGAGTGTAAATCAGTCACGAACTAGATGTCTATGATACAGGTTCAAGCGGATCCATCCACTCCTCCCAATGGTTTGAATCCTTCCAAGGATGCTGACGAGGTTGATGTCCATCATCCCGCAACATCGCCTCTATATCACAGCATCTGAAGATGTGCACCTTTGTAAGCCTTTTATGTGACATCTGATTCGATTCCACATTTCCATACTCGTCTTCTATATCGTCAACCGCAACTGGACCACTTACGTGGACTCTGTTTCTCTCAAGAATGTTGATGGGGTCATCCATGGCTGTGTCTTCAGGTCCAGCTAGGTGCAACGACGTGTTGTAGGCGAGTCCCTCTTCTGCCCAGATCACAGAAGATGCCGCAGCTCCTTCAATCTCTCCGCACCATGGTCCTTCCCTACCGCTCTTTATTAATAGACTCAAGGCTCTGCGGCGCCAGCGCCTATGCCTATATTTCCGTGCCACAAAGTAGAGTGGATGAATAATGCCCATTTCAGGTGTGTATGACAACAATGTGCTCAAGTCTCCGTACTGCAAAGCCTGACCCTGGTCTGTATTGGGAGAAAGAGCTTCGACCAAGGTGACTATCTCCTGAAATTCTGGACCAAAGCAGTCGTAGGCAGCTTCCCGGGGCTCAAGAACACATGAAGCATAAACCAAGGCGGCAAGGCATTGAGTTCGAAGGACAAGCAGCGACTCATCTTGAAATGCATTGCTTTTCGTTTGAGAGGACGGTACTTGGTTGTATTCAAGCCATTGTCTCATGTTGCTGAGCTGACGCCCTTGTTCAATGAGCAACTCTGGAGGGATTATTCGTCGGCTGGTGTACTTGTATGCATAGCCTGCGGAAATGAAGTGATAGCATGAGTGTAATACCCTGGAGAGCGTTTTATCGGGTGGACCGGACAACAACTCGTCTGCTGTGATCGGAGGCTGAGGTGGCAGATGCGGTGCGACTCCGATAGCATAGGTGGCGATATGCAGATCGAGCTTTCGGAATAATGACACATATTCCATATCAATCATGGGTGTTGCTTCTTCGCTGGAGTGAGATGCCATCAGAGCTAGCGCGCCATTAAGATGCACATGTCCACTATAGAGCCGCTGTTGTATAGCCTCAATGCTAGCCAGAAGAAGACAGGCGATCATGCAGGGCAAAGGTCCATGTTGTAGAGTAGAAAGATCGAGTTGCGCGAGTTTCAAAGCTTTAATGTATCGCTTCGTAGTCTCGAGGCCTGTAGTAGTAGAGTCACCTCTTAGGATATAGTCTTTATAGCAGGCCCCAAAAGCTTCGACCGCAGCTTGAACAGATGGGACGGAGTGGGTCAGCTGGGGGACGGTGCGGGACCAAAACTCCAACTCCAGCTTGTTCTTTGCCCTGCGAGGACTCTGTACTAATACAGTGCAGGCAAGCTTGGCCAAGGGGCTTGAAGGCGAGAGGAGGTCGGGGATCAAGAAGATAGGAGGTGATGAAGAGGCTGGCGAAAGTCTTGAGGTAGGTGATGATGACAATGCTGAAGAGGCTGTTATAGTCGATGGTGAGGATGACGACTCGGAGGGTGCTCCACGTGGGTAGCCTTGACAATGTCGCTGTGCAGTCAAGCATCGTCGGCAAGACGGCTTAGCTTCATCACATTTTACTCGTCGAGCTCTGAACATATCATGTCAGTCAAATGCATGTGAGGGCTGACTAGGGGCGATCATACTTGCAAGTGAAGCAACCGAATTTTGATTGCTTGACATTGGTCCTAGTCCGCTTCGCTTTCTCTGTTTCTGACGACATTCTAGACTAGCTTCTGGGTGGTTGGATGCAAGTTGAGAATAAAGACCGAGAAAGCCAAAGACCGAGCGAGGATGATACGAGGATAATAAGCAAGACAGGGCACAATAACCGTTTTATATGCGTCAGTTGAGGCGGACCATGCCGCGTGGAACGTGCTCAGCAAGACTTGAGTGACAAATGTACCGGTACATGGGTACAGCATGGGGCAATAACCGTGGCTAAAGTATAGAGTACTTCCTTGTTTCTGAAGGATCTGATGTCAGGGGCCAAGATCGCCCAAATTATCTTGGCGTAAAGTCAAAGACCGAGCGAAAGAATGGGGCAGCTCGGTCATTCAACCAATAGCATTATATCAGCCTGCACTAAAGGCTGACACCGTGGGGCAAGACCGAGCAGAGTGGAAACAACACCAACGTCTTGATTCTCGGTCTTTGAGTTGGTGCCTTGAAGAAGGATTTTGATACGCCCTCAGATGCATCTTTATTCAACTCAGCCTCATGATGAATTATATAAGTTCTGAAATTGACAAGGGCTTACGAGTTCATCACGGAATTTCACCGATTAGCTCTCTCCCTGCCGCGTCACCTCATCTAACCACTTAGCTGGGTCGGTCTTTCACAATGGATATATCATATACTATCTCGAAGCTGTCCTAACCTCAACACTTCGACTCATCTTATACTGTCTCATTCACACCATGGCCAGCCAGACCCCCTCAAAGGAACCAGAGACGGCGGTACAGCAATCCATTCTCCAACAAGCACAAGCAGCCGCTGCCAATCTCGAAAGTCCCCCAGGACAGGACGCTCTTCTACAAGACATTGATCTCATTAATCCTGAAGATGACGTTCCCCCTCCTGCTTATGGCGACACATATGGCGAGATCAGCAACGAAAAAGCCGCCCCGGGCACCAGTGCCTGCGTGACCGATGATGGCCGTGTCAACATCCGCATCAATCATCTCAACAGGCGTCTATCCCAAATCTTTACTCCCGCCCTCCGCCAAGAGATTGCTGAAGATGATCGCCCACCTCCTCCCCCATACGTCCCTCCATCCTTAGGAGGTGAAGAGGAGGTTCCTCCGCCTCCGCCTCTGAACGTCGTCATCCAAGTCGTGGGCTCACGCGGAGATGTGCAGCCGTTTGTTGCCTTGGGGAAGGCTCTAAAAGACACCTACGGTCATCGAGTACGACTGGCAACTCATCCCACCTTCAAGGACTTTGTGCAGGAGAATGGCCTGGAATTCTTCAGCATCGGGGGCGACCCCTCCCGTCTGATGGCCTTCATGGTCAAGAATCCTGGCTTGATGCCGGGCTTTCGTAGTCTGGTAGGTGGAGAGATTGGAGAGCGAAGAAGGGACGTCGCCGAGTATATTCAAGGCTGTTGGCGATCATGTTACCAAGCTGGAGACGGGATAACCCTGGATGACATTTCCGAGCTCTCTGGCAATGACCCTGCAACAAAGCCCTTCGTCGCCGACTGTATCATCGCCAACCCACCAAGCTTCGCCCATATTCATTGCGCAGAGAAGCTAGGCATCGCTCTCCACATCATGTTCACCATGCCATATTCTCCCACTCAGGCCTTTCCCCATCCACTGGCCAACATCCAATCCTCCAACGCCGACCCTCAACTCACAAATTACATAAGTTATTCCATGATCGAACTCCTTTCGTGGCAAGCCCTAGGCGACATCATCAACAGATTTCGCGCCAAGTGTCTCGGCTTGGATCCCATTAGTATGATCTGGGGTCCAGGGGCACTCCAGCGTCTCAAGATTCCTCACACCTACTGTTGGTCTCCAGCCTTGATACCCAAGCCGAAGGACTGGGGTTCCCACCTATCAGTATCCGGGTTTTATCTTCTCAACTTGGCCTCCAACTACACCCCTACTCCTGAGCTGCAGGCATTTCTCGACGCCGGTCCACCTCCCATCTACATTGGATTCGGGAGCATCGTTCTGGACGATCCCAATGCGATGACAAAGCTAATATTTGAAGCCGCCAGGAAGACTGGCCAACGAGTCCTCCTTTCCAAAGGTTGGGGAGGCATGGGCGCGGACGAGCTTCGTATCCCTGATGGCGTCTTCATGCTTGGCAACGTGCCCCATGACTGGCTTTTCAAGCAAGTTTCGTGCGTCGTACATCATGGAGGTGCAGGAACCACATCAGCAGGCATCGCTGCAGGTCGGCCAACTATAGTCATCCCTTTCTTCGGAGACCAACCTTTCTGGGGTGCCATGGTCGCGCGAGCAGGCGCCGGCCCTGACCCGATCCCTCACAAACAACTGACGACGGACAAGCTAGCCGAAGCCATCAACTTCTGCCTGAAACCTTCAAGCCTGGAACGTGCCAGAGAACTTGCAGACAAGATGGCGGCAGAGCGAGGCACCGACATGGGAGCTCAGTCATTCCATCAACATCTCGATGTTGACCGTCTCCGTTGCACCCTTGCCCCATCTCGACCAGCTGCATGGCGCATCAAGCGCACTCAGATCAGGTTAAGCGCATTCGCAGCCTGCACTTTAGCGAATGCAAATCTTCTGGATTTCCGTGAATTGAAGCTCTTTCGGCCACAAGAGCATTACACTGACGAGGGTCCTTTGGAGCCAATATCGGGAGGTACCATGGCATTTGCTGGGTCAGTTGGTAGCATGTTGATGGGACTAGTTGATTTTCCCTCGGAGACTCTAAAAGCCTTGAACATGTCGTCTGGGCCCAGCCGGAGGCAAACCTCAACAGCGACCATGAACGGGCAGGAATCTCTTGCCCGTGTTCGGAGCTCCCCTGGTTCGTCATCTTCAATTTCCAACGTTGCATCAAGCTCCATGTCGGATGGCAAGGGCCATGATATGCTACGCCAGACTGGCGCGCACACGAGCAAAGGCCTCGGCCGTATCGTAAAGGCAATCGTTCAAGGGCCCATGGATATCTCAGTGAGCTTCACCAAAGGACTCCACAACGTCCCCAAGCTTCTAGGAGACAACACAGTGCGCCCTCAAGAGCAAGTCAGCGACTTCAAATCTGGTGCCAGGGCAGCAGGGAGAGAGTTTGGCCTTGGCTGGTACGATGGTGTCACCGGCCTGTTTACTCAACCCTGGAGAGGCGCTCAGAAAGAGGGTGCCAGTGGTTTTTTCAAGGGCGTCGGTAAAGGGGTTGGAGGGTTCATAGCCAAGCCGTGTGCAGGCGTCTTTGGCATCCCTGGTTATGTCATGAAGGGGGTACACAAAGAAGTGCAGAAGTTGTTTGGTAGCAATGTACAGAACTACATCATTGCATCCAGGACGGCTCAGGGATACGACGAATGGATGAAGAGCTCTAATGCAGAGAAGGAGGATGTCATTGTTCGGTGGAAGTTGATTCAGAAGTACATAAAGAAGAAACTCGACCCTGAAATGGTGCGAGATCTCCTAGAGGCATAACAGAATGAAGGCATCTATAGGCCAATATTCCTTATGGCTTACCGTCCCACCACTTCGCCAAAAATTCCTCTGCTTGGGTAAACTCATAGTCAGGCAACAGCTGGTTCCACTCATCGGAGCAGTCAACTTCGCCGGCGTCAAGGGCCAAAAGCATGCAGCGAGAAACCATTTCCCCCCAAGCGTCGGCATTTTCCGGTCCGACAGCAGGGTGCTCGATCTTGAGCTTCCAATCACTCTTGACGATTCCAGCCTTGAGATCTTCAGCCCGGAGCTCTTCGACTTTGAAAGGACCGCGTATCTTTTCTCCGAGGCCAATGAGCTGTCCGATCGTGATGCTGTTGCCTCGGATGCCTCCCACGGTCGGCCAGATACCCTCGTAGTCGATGGCCTTGGTGACAACCTGAACAATATCCTGGACCGTGGTGAGGGAGATTCGGGCGTCTTCGCTTCCCTCCAGGATGAGTGCCCGCCGCTTCTCAAAGCTAATGGTGTACTCCAGAGGAATGACATATCTAGTGGACCTATAAGGGAAGACTAGCTCGTCTAGAAAGAGTCCTGGCTGGAAAAGCGAGTATTCGAGGACCTAAGGCCATACAATCAGTCTAAGCTTTATATGGAACACATTTTAAAGAATCAGTAAAGTTTACTTTTTTGTGCTTGTTGAGTGTCTCGAGATACTCGCGGACTATGCCCTTGGTTTCATACCATGGAAAATTCTCGAAACTCGACCTATGCACAGATGACTAATTAGAAGCTGCCATGGGCTTTCCGTTTCATGCTAACTCACGAGAACCATTCACTAGGGGCGAACCTCCTAACCCCAGCTGCAGCGCATGCATCAATGAGGTTCTTCTGGGCGACTCCACCCGCATCTAAGTGTGCAACGATGAAGGAGAGGACTGTATGAACGCCCTGAAGCACACCCTTCAGTTGGTTTGGGTCCTGGTAGTCTGCCTTGATCCATTTTACGCCCGGCAGAGACCCGTCAGAAGGAATATCCTAGTTCATGGTCAGCGGGGTTGATCCAGAGGATTGGTGTTATTCAGAGCCATGCCTTTCTGGATAAGAGTAGAATTTCATGCTTCCCAGCCGCAACAAGACCATCTATAACCTCTCGGCCGAGGTCTAATTAGAAGATTAGTCCTGTAATCTTTCATCAAGGTACTGACAGGAGGATCATACTTCCGGTGCCGCCTGCGATAGCAATCTTGACCATTGTCTCTTTAGATAAAGAAGTGATTTCGTGTTTTAGTATACCTGTAAAAAGAATGGATCTAGATTCAATCTCTCAAGGTAAGTATTCATGTTCTTCCTATCATACTTATAACACATTGATGTCCCAGTTGTTGGATTGACGGGGCATGCACACTCCGCCGAGATTTCGGCCGAATCCTCCACTAGACGGAAAAGTATGTGTTAACGTTACCTCGTCTCTTGTACGACAATTATTATTAATGCGATACGGTTCGTCAACCACTCCGCCGTCTCAATTACTAGCAACCATAAACACATTGTTTTCGCCGAACCATGCTAGACGGCAGTGCTTGTTCCGCCGAGTTTGTGTCGAATTCATCGCTCCAGCCATCACCTCCGAGACCAACCTCCTGGTAGCGTCGTTCTCAAAGCTTCGACTTCATCACGTTTCCCGGCCACTATGGACACTGCCACCTCCCTCCCTGTATTGGAGTACCCTAGTCCATCGGCGGTCGAAGTCCAAGCCCCGAGAAAGAGGCTTCGTGTCCGTAAGGGCACAAAGAGTTGCTGGGAATGCAAGCGGCGGAAGATCCGCTGCACGTTTGCAGCGTCCGCCGATGTGCGTCGTACAGGATGCAGGCGTCGTCGGACGGCATGCGTCAGCCAGGAGTTCCCGGACGGACATCCCACTTTCATTTCCGCCGACAGCGATGGACCGCCGGCGTACAGAGATAGACTCGGCCGCTTGGAAGCCTCCGTTGAGCTGCTGGTCAAGACTTCCGGGGCCAATGTCCGCAACAGAAGTGACTCAGCCAGTCCTTCCCGCGGCGTCCTTCAGGATACCTCTAGGACTGTCTCAACTGACACTTTGCCCCAAGTGGGTGTCATATCTTCAGAGACCCCAGTGTGGACCTCGCCCATCTCGCTCGCGGGAGAAGTGGCAGCGACAGGCAAACTGGATGAAATATCGCGTGCTCTTGCTGCGACTTGGCCAAAGCCACACGAAATCGAGATGATCTTAAGTGAGCCACTTAGCGACGGCACATCCTTTTTGGAAATACTTCACAAGATCGGCTACATTCCCAACGCTGTGTCTGGCGAGGGCTCTCCCCCACGAGGCACGCCGCTGATACCGCGGCCGCGAGATATCCTGCAACTACCACCGCCGGGATTACACCCTGTTCTCATTGTAAAGAAAATTCTCCTCCTGGGCCTCTACATCCAGAGCATACAGCTTCATGCCAAGTTTCACGATACCATGGTCCGAATGGTGGAAGGCGCCATTTGCCTACTAGCGACTAGGGACGAGCTCACGTGCTCTCTGGAAGGTATCGAGTGCGTTACTTTAGAATGTCTTTATCATGAGGGGGGCGGGAACCTTAGCCGCGCGTGGCTCTCAGTCCGTCGAGCTGTGGCTATGGCCCAGATAATGGGCCTCCGCCGCGGTAGTGCCACGAGCATATTGTTAGAGGCTCCAGAGCAAGAGACGCGAGAGCGAATCGACCCCGAGCACTTATGGCTTCGAGTCGTGCAAACAGACCGCTACATCTCCTTGATGCTGGGACTGCCGCATAGTTTACCTGAGAGTGTCCTCGCCCACCCTGAGTCGATGGAGCGATGCACCCCAATAGAGCGGATGCGGCGCCTTGATGCGGTGGCAGGAGGACGCATCCTGGCACGCAATCAAGACGACATTGAAGACGGAGTGGCCGAGACACGTGAGATTGATCAACTGCTCCAAAGGTCGTCAGAGATCATGCCGCCTCAATGGTGGCTGTCTGGCAGCGAGGCCGCTACCTACAACTCCGACCCAAGGGAACAAGATGATGAACTACGCATCTTGGAAACCACGGTCCGTATCACGGACCAGCTCATCCACTACCAGCTGCTTGTTCAACTTCACTTCCCCTACCTCCTCTACTCCTCCGCCCAAAGCAAGTACGACTACAGCAAGATGACAGCCGTCCACGCAAGCCGTGAGCTCCTTCGCCGCTTTCTCGCCTTTCGCGTTATTTATCCCGTCAGCTCATATTGCCACGGTCTCGAATTCAGCACTTTCATCGCAATAGCGGTTTTGTGTCTCGCTCACTTGGGGGCACCGCACCAGGTTCTTGCCGCGGGGGTTGCCACCCAGGGCAGCGTGCTATGCTGTCTGGGACACCAGCGGCCGTCTGACCGGGGAATGATGGAGCGTGCGGTTGAGAATATGGAGAAGATGGCCACTGCGCGTGATAATATTCTTGTAAAGAAGGCTGTCACGATCCTACGGCATCTCCTTGTAATTGAGGCTGATGTTGCAGCCGGTGGGTGGTACAGCGTGGACTCCTCGCCCGCCGAGACACACGATAATGAAGAGCAGTTTGGCAAGCTCAGCGAGGACGGCAACGTGCTGAACATCTTCATCCCGTACTTCGGCACCGTCAAGATCCATCGCAGCAGGAGTGACACATTTATTTCACCACTGATGCCACCGCTACCAAGGGGCCAGAACGAGCACGCGGAGTCTCACACACCAAAAGCTACCAGAAAGACCAGCCATCCCGCTATCTTCAGCCTCAACAAAGACTCGCAGGGCGCGCAGGCTCCTATGCCTATGTCTGAGTTTGAGACCGGGGTGGGCGATTGGACTTTGCAGGGCATAGACTTGAGCTTTCTCGGTAACCTCGCGCCGACTGGGGCGGGAGTGGTAGAGGCAAGGCCATGGGTCTCATGAGACGGTGCTGCTAATCAATTGGTGAAGGCCTATTACACCATCTAGGTAGCCCTTAAGTCGGTTGGAAGACCATACCAAAGGCAACAAAGATCAGATACACGCAAGGGGAGCATTGCGATTTAAGAAAAAGCCGGAGCAATTGATGGCGCAGAGTACAAGGGAGCAGAGGCAGGGCAGCAAGCAGGCGTCAGATATGGATCTATGCCAGAAACTCGACGAATAGTTTGAGCCAACAAGAAAAAGATCTAAAAACATAGCTCGGAATGAGGGAGCATCGCATGATCCGCTCCACCCTCGTGTCACAGACATTGTTGTCAGTTTCCAACTCCGATGCCGTAGAATCGTCAAGACCATCCATACCGTCCGATCGCTCAACCAGTACATTCGAAACTCGAACAAGAATGGAAGTATGTGGAAACATCACAAAATTTGAGTAAAAGTGCATTAACATTACAACAGGTCGTTTACAGTATATGACAGACTCTTCCCAGAGTCGGCTAAATATCTACAGAGACTGAAGTGTTGCCTCTATATCGTATCGTCGGTTGAAGATGAGGCTCCTGAACCGTTTGATCTCCTCCTTTCCCCTGAGATCCTTGTGACCAGCCTCAACTTGGACTTTGTCGAGGGTTTCTTATTCATCGACTTGTCTGAATCGCCATGCCCCTTTCCCCTCGAATCATTGGTCGCCTTTGATGCGGCGGTTGAACCAGTTGGTGTCGGGCGAGTCGTCGCCGTCTTTGACTTTCTCGAATTCTTTGAGCTTGTGCCTTTTTCCGTGTGCTCTCCCTTCTCACCCTTCCCTCCCTTATCTCCCTTCTCGGGTGCCTTGGTTGACTTTCCCTTCTTATGATCCTCAGTCTTCGATACTGAGGCGGTTGCGGTAGCCGAGGATGAGAAAGACTTTGTCAAGGTTTTCTTCCCCTTGGAGTCTTCCCGGCTCTTGCTCTCCTTCCTGTCATCAAAGTGCTTGGTCTCTCTTCCCTTCCTCGAGTCCTCCGTCTTGGTGACGGATGAGGATGAAGTGACACTGGTCAAGATTGAGGTCTTCCTCTTGCTGACATCATCGTCATCCTTCCCTTTGCCCTTACCCTTGTTCTTGTTCTTGTCATCACCACCACCATTGTTCTTCTTTCCACCATCAGAGTCCTCACCCTTTCTCCTCTTGAAGACAGGGGCGACAGTCACCTCAGGCTCCAAATCCCTACGAGTCTTTTTTGCCACACGAACAAGAGTCGAAGTCGACTTCGTCTTGGATGTCGTTGTCTTCTTTGCCTGAACCTTTGCCGTAGTTGTCTTTTTGGCTGCCACTTTGACAACCTTGGAGGTTGTGGTAGTTCGAGTGGTAGATTTCGCTTGCACCTTGGCCTGGACGGGCTTCGAGGTCGTCTGTGCCTTGGCCTTGACCGCTACCTGATGGCTGGTGGTGGGCTTGGCTTTGACATTGACGGCCTTTGAAGATGAGGTCTTCTTTGCCTGTACAGCGACTCTAGCTGTAGAGGTCTGCTTGGCTTTCTGAACAACCACCTTGGATGTTGATGTCTCGCCTTTAACAGCCGGGCGGACGGTAGTAGTAGTCTTGGTCTTGATATTAACCACCTTGGATGTTGTCGTTTTGGCCTTCACGTTGGCCACCTTGGACGTCGTCGTCGCCTTTGCCTTGGCATTGACGACCTTGGACGTTGTTGACTTGGCTTTGACGTTTGCTACCTTGGAAGTGGTTGTCTTTGCCTTCACATTAGCCAACTTGGAAGAGGCTGTCGCTTTGCCGTTGGCATTGACCGCCTTTGATGTCGTAGTCGCTTTGTGCAAGGTTGTGGGAGAAACGTCCTGAACCTTGGCCTGAACAGGTTTGGCACTGTTCTTGACGGTATTGACCTTGTAGACGTTGAGTCTGTTGGCCGCACCACACTTTTGCCCCTTGTTGCCCTTGCAAACCACGTTACATTCCTTCTCAGGCGCCTCAACGCTACCGCTCGAAGGCCCAGCATTGCTGCAGTAGCAATCCTGACCATTTTGCACTCCCATGAAGGCGAGGCCTTTGTTGGCGCAGTAGTTCGCGCACACCTCAACCGTCATCTTTCTGTTAGACGTCTTAGCCTTGCCCAGCGCTAAGCCCTTCTTGCCTTCGGTGTAGCAGCCGAGGTACTGGGGTTGGATGTTGAAGCTTTCGGGGCTGGCCATTGGCGTGTAGAGGGTGTTGTTCCAGATGGAGATGCGATTACCGGCACCACACTTCTGTGAGGCATCACCGGCACAGGGCATCCTGCAATCGCCGTCGGGTGCAATGGAAGATTGAGTCTTGGGCGCATAGCCACAGTAGCACTCTCGCCCATACTCCATTCCGAAGAGAGGGTAGTTGAGCTTCTTGCAAAAGGCGAAGCATGTGTCAAGCGACACAGAAGAACCGGTGAAGACGGCACCAGGCAGTGTCCGGCCACCAGCACCTCCATCGGTATAGCAGCCAGTGTAGATGGCTGCGCCGTTGAAGGCGGTAACGGGCCCAGCTGACTTCTCAGGTTGGGTGATCTTCCATACACTCAGCCTGTTGCCAGCTCCACAGTAACTGAAGATGTTGCCCTTGCACTGCATAGAGCACTGGGAGATATCGGGGATGTTGTCGCCGCCAATCGTGTTGCCACAGTAGCACTCTTGAGAATACTCAGTTCCAGCATAGAGATAACCACCTGCTTGGCAGAAGGCGACACACATCTCGTTGGTCATGCCAACGGTATCTGAGGTACGATCCGACGAGAGGGCGCGACCGCCTGAAGGCTCAGAGTAGCATCCTTGGTATGTAGCTGTGTTGTTGGCGATCTTGGTCGAGCCGACGACCAGTTGAACAGGAGGCGTATAAGATGTATCGTTCCAGACAGTGAGCAGGTTCGGTCCTCCGCAGTACTGCGTCATGTTGCCACTGCAAATCATCTTGGGTGCTGCTGCGCAAATGGACGCCTTCACGTATGAAGCACCATTCGTCAGCGCGCTTGCGCAGTAACATTCGCGACCATTCTCCATACCCGCGAGAGGGTATCCTTGCTCCTTGCAAGCGGCAGTACAGTAGTTGATGGTCATGATATCAGAGGTCACGGCGTACTTGTTCAGCGCACGAGCGTTCACCCCCTCTGCCGCGCAGCCAAGGTATGCCCAAGATCCAATCTTGTCACCTGGCGAAGGGTTGTACCACTTGCCAATTCCCATATCACCAAGGTCATTGAAGGGTGGCTGAGTAGCACAGATGCCTTGGGGTGCTTTGGCAGGGCCGCTTGTGACCTGGTTGCAGCCAGGGAGCTGATCAAGCATTCCACGTACAGTCTCGTTGACGATCGGGGGCATCTCAGGGCAGTTGTCGCTGAAGAAAGGAGTCTGCGACGAGGCCAAGATTGGACACTTGGAAATGGCTCCCCCAATGGCGTCGTTGTTGATGCAAGACTTGATGGCGCCCTTGAGAACCGACATATCCCAACCGTTGAGAAAGTCGCCGTGAAACCCGTATCCAGTCGTGTCACCCTGGGCAAAGACAAACTTGCCACCCTTGCTCTTGTCGATGTTGTTGACTCCGTAGATGACCTCGAGGAACAGGTGAGGGAGCATGCGAGGATGTGATGGCGGGCAAATGCCGTTGTCAATCTGTGACAAGTATGCGACGTGACTTTGATCGGACTGGTAGTCACCTCCGTTCCAGCAAGTCTGAAAGTGAACTTGCGCTCGCATGCCGTTGTCGCAGTCCGTCTTCCACATAAAGTTGCGCTCCTTGGAAGGACCAGAGCTGTCCAAGCAAGCAAAGCTGATACGCTCTGCCACTGGTCGGCCCTTGTATCCAGTCTTGCTGTATGTCATCGTCTTCGTATCTGCCGATCTAGCGGTGCTGTCTCCCGAAAGCATCTTGAATCCAGGAGGGAATGGCTCAATGTTAGACCTGTTCTCGCCGCGGCCGAGATAGTACACAACAGTGCCGCCATTAGGAACCAGCTGAAAGCTGCCGTTCGAGTGTTGATAAAAGAGCTGCGGTGTCCAGTACGCCGACTTGTCATCTTGAACCTCGCAGGAGCTGCATCGCGAAGCTTGTAGGTCGTCGTAGGTGGCCGAGACACCAAAGTTGCTGGCACCCGAGACCTTGTGAAGATGCGCAGCGACACGTCCAGGAGCAATGATGGGATCAACTCGCCCTGTCTGGATGATGCTGCACGACATGCGCCAGTAGGCATCGGCCAAGGTAGCGATGATCAAGAGACCCAAAAGGGTCTTTGTGTTGCAGTTGACCATGTTGTTAAGGGTGTGGCGGTTGAAGTAGAACAGGGAATGGGGGTTCGCAGGTCCTTGTTCGACAGGACACCCGTTGTGAAGCAAAGAAACTCTAACGGTTACAGGAGAAACATCAGCCCAGTCGAACGGGTTGGGATCATCCAAGATATACCATGTTGGGAGGAGATGGTTTGGGGCTATCACAACATCCGACCTACCGGTAGCCGGTGGCGGCCGATATCGAGGAGACGCGTCCAGATCGGACCCTCTTGGAGGGACCCTTGAGCCTCAGTCTCGGAAAGTAAAACCACATGGGAACTCTAGGCCACGGGGCGGAGCAACATCTTGTCGGAGGCTCCCTTCATTCCAGAGCCCAGCATTCCAGTCAACCCAAAGCATGCCAACGAGTCAGTAGACTAGACCTACCTAGACCTAATTCGACGGTCTGGATAGCTTCAAGGAAACTTTAAAGGGTACCTGACATGCGCTACTGGCGCAGGCACCCGCAGGAGCTGCAGCTTGATCCACGCCATCATCGGGACGCCTCGAAAACTTTATTACGACAGCTCGATGACGATGATTTGATGGTCCCTGAGAATCGGTCGCGTGTGGGCGAGGGGAATATGAACCTTGCATACCAGTCAACCTTTAAGTTTCGATAACTGTTAATCCAGGCACAGGTTTCCCCGCTTGAAGCGTGGCCGCGATGGTCGGAGATTCTTCTGATACTGCATCGGCATTACACATAAGATGGGAGGGCCCTTCAAGGGTCCAGCCCGGGTTTGTTAAGATAATAGCCGATGGACCAGAACACTGCAGGTGGACTAAACGTTGCCCTTGCATAGGATGTTGCCAAACAGTCTCGGATAGCAGTCACCTGAAGATCAAAAGGATGATGCAAGTGACAGGGAGAGCAGCGATATGGACACAGAACGGATATACGATCATGGGGATGAACGGAAAGGTAGGTGCCATCTGGGGGCTTCGGACGAGCCTATCGGAACTGAGCCAAACCAAGAACAGGTGTTCCTGGCCACTATCTAGGCGATGAGGATGTGATGCGAGAGGTGCGTGTCCTCTTGGGGGTCACTAGCTCCCAGTCGGTTCCTCCCTAACGTCAAGATTAAGTTTATTGGCAGCAGTCATTGGTCTAGCGTAGTTGGTCTGGATGACATGTTGCTGAGACGAGACAAAACGACACCAGTCGCTAAGGCGGGACTGTCCTCCATCCTAGCGATATCAGGATATCACGCCGACGGTGTGGGGGGAAGCTAGAGGTCCTCTGGGCTTGAGTGCTTTTTCTTGCCCATGATTCAAGGTTGGAGTAAGTAGTTGGCTATTGTTGTGGCATTGCGAGTAAGGGAGCTTGGGACGCGATTGCTTCAACCACGTGCCAAGTGGGTAACACGGGTCGCAGGGTTTGTTGCAAAATGATTAGCGAGGAACCTGTCTTCGATAGAGCACCATTACGCCATAGTGGTCTTATCTGCATGCTTGGGACTTGTTGGCAAGAATAAGCTAACGTACGTGGTGGGATCTTGAGGATGCGCTGAGTGAGATGGATGAAGTTTAAGTCAGTGGGTGGGTAAGATGGGTCATGAGGGTTGATGGAAGTTTGAATGGATGAGTAATGGAGCCGAGACACTCAGGTTCGATCGTCAATTGTGCGAGAAGCTATTCCCGCTCATTTACGCCAAGCATTGTCCTCAAATCACCTACATTAGAGTCACTGTCGGTCCAATGCTGGCTGGATGAAGAGAAACGTGCATGTTAACTTGGATGAATAAAGTGAAAGGAATATCCTTGATGCAAGCACAACTAACAATGGAAACAGACAACAGTTACTCCATAGTTACGTGTAAATGTACATGACATAGGTTGGATATGCGAGCTGTCGATCACTGAATTGTCCACAACAATAATGGACGGTGATGCAAACCCACAGCAGAATAAAAGCTTCAAAGAAGCGAGCGACAGTCATGTTATATCTTTCAACCTTGAGGCCCCCCTGCATGTTTTGATTAAAGGGCCTCAAATCCCTTCCACAGGCGAATCGCTCCCTTGTCAGTCCCTGTCCCCTTGTCCAAGTCGGGGAATGGTCACCCGTGGTCACCCACTCTCCCGATGCTCGCGGATTGGAGGTTAGGCGACCTGTCGCGCCACTGCCGACAGCATCTCTGCCCATTTGCAATCTTTGGAGAGAGAGAGTTGAACCGTTTAGCATCTCTTGATCTTTGTGTCAAAGAGTTGGCGCTGACGGCATCAATTCGAAGCTGACGGGAGGGGTACTTGGCTGCACCGCTGATTTTCGCTGGCGTCAGAGGTACCTTTTTGGTCTTTGCAGCAACCTGAACATCCAATCTCCAGCTCCAAAATTATTGCCCCAAACCTTGACACCTACATACAACTTGGAACCAACATTTGTCACGTCACGTCACCTCCAAGCATAGCATCCCTTTCTGCGTGCCTCTTGTTCGTGTCACTCTCTTCCATTCTCTTTCGGGCGGATCGGAGTATCTTTCGATTTCCTACAGCGGCATCTCGACCCCTCGCGACTCCCCTCCTTGTTCCATCGTTGCCAGCTCTAGCTGGACCTCTCAACTGACGAAAGCTATCACAACATACCATCGACCGAACAAGCTTCAATACACGCGCTCGCCCCTCTCATCCTGTCCTTACCTCTTCGAATGCGCGTTTCTGGCCATACTGCGCATGTGCCGCCGCGACTGCCCGAAAGCAATACGCCACTGTCACTGGGAGACGCTCCCGCCGCCATCAATATCCCACCGCTGCTCGACTTGACCCGATCACCGCCTCCCGATTCCCGCTCCGACGACGCCAACTAGATCCCGTCTCCCTCCCCCGGCGTGGCCAGGCGGCGTGGAGGGATGCAGGCAGTCAAAGGACAGGCCGAGCTGGTGCGCAAGGCCAAGGTGCGTTGACTAGGTCTCCCAACATGGAGCTCCGTTGGCCTTCGGATGGAATGCAGCTCTAACCCTCTTGAATAGCTTGCCCGCTCGTATCAGGAGCTTCTCGAGTACGATATCCCCGTTCACCTCGCCGTCTCAACCACTAATATCTTGCCCGTAGTGAATTCTCCAGCAAGGATCTCAAATCCGTCGGCTCCTATACTCTCGGTCGGTTGATTGGAAAGGGATCATTTGGCAAGGTTTACCTCGCCTCCCACAAGCTCACCAATGGCTCCAAGGTCCGCAACGGCTCGAAACAATACACGAACGAACGAAGCTAATCTTTGACAAGGTCGTCCTCAAGTCCGCCAACAAGGGCGACTCCAACCTTGCTCGTGAGATCCATCACCATCGACAGTTTATACATCCACACATTGCGAGGTTGTACGAGGTTATTGTGACGGAGAACATGGTTTGGATGGTTCTCGAGTACTGTTCCGGTATGCACAATATCCCCGAGGCCACTCCCTTCCTCTGCTAATGCTCCCAGGCGACGAACTCTACAACCACCTCCTCGAACACGGTCCGCTACCCGTCCAAAAAGTCCAAAAGATCTTTACACAGCTCGTCGGCGCCGTCTGCTACGTCCATAACCACTCATGCGTTCACCGCGATCTCAAGCTCGAAAACATCCTCTTCGACAAACATGAAAATGTCAAGCTGGTCGACTTTGGGTTCACAAGAGAGTATGAGGGTAGGACCAACCACCTCCAGACTTTCTGTGGTACCATCTGCTATTCAGCACCCGAGATGCTCAAGGGCGAGAAATATGCTGGCGAAAAGGTGGATGTTTGGAGTCTCGGTGTGATTCTATATGCTCTACTCTGCGGCGAACTTCCCTTCGACGACGATGACGATAACGTTACCCGAACCAAGATCCTGACCGAGGAACCCAAATTTCCCGATCATCTTCCAGCTGATGCAGTCCCGCTGATCAAGGCACTCTTGTCCAAGAGACCGCTCCTACGTCCAACATTGCCAGACATCCTCGCCGACCCGTTCCTCGCCGAGCATGCCCCTACCCAACGAGCTATTCTCGATGTCCAACAGTCGCCTCCGTTCTCGACTCCCTTGGAGAAGGATTGTTTGCAGAGGATGCGAAGCGCTGGTGTCAACATTGACGCTGTGATTGAAAGTGTGCTCGCCCAAAAATGCGATACTCTTGCTGGATGGTGGGCTCTCCTTCTCGAAAAGGAGCAGCGCAAGATGCGGAGAAAGGAGGCCAAGAGGAAAGAGAGGGAAGCTGAAAGCCGCAGCATACGACGTTTGTCCGCAGCATCGAGCCGATTGGAACGGATAGCTCCCATCCTACATGAGGTAGACGAGTCTAATGGCATGTCACGACACATGAGGCTAGAGCACTCGGGATCGGGATCACGAAGCCGAGGGAGGAGCGAGCGGAGGAGCGCCCATTACGTGGACTATGTGGTATCGGATCTCCCTCAACTACTCGAAGTTGGAAAAGAACCAGGAGGAGCAAACGCCGACGGTGATCATCCTCCTCCGCCCATCGACAAGGACTCGATCAGATCAGTTTCGACCTCACGACAGCGCCGGCCTATTCCACCTCCTAAGGAGGGCCTAATACGCAGTGCTCGATCACGAGGCTCGACTCTTCATCTCGTTACGACATCGGATGCGCTGGGTACGGATGGTGGCAGTGCTCAGAGCCAGCAGAGCCAGGCAAGCGGTTCCGAAAAAACACGAAGAAAGCCTAGCCTTGCTTTCATAACCCACTGGAAGAATATGACACACTGGTTGGCGGAGAACACGACAAGGAGAAGCAAACGTGGACACGAGAGGCGGACAAGTCGGAGCACCCCCGACCTGCATAAGAAAGAGGGCAGTGCCACCAGCAGTAAGGATGGGAGCTCACGGCCACAAACTAGCAAGTACCCGGCTTCCGGCTCACCGGGGACACAGCCAACAGCCGGGCTGCCCAAGGGAGTCGTGGCTAACGGCCATGTGGCGAGAACACATCAGGCCGGAAGCAGTGTTCAGAGGACGATCTCTGGAGGGTTGACGTCTCCTACCTACCCCCCGCCACGTATCACTACGGGGTCGTCGTACAAGCGACAGTCGTTGTCACCTCACCCTGACCCGAGGTCGACGATTCGGCGGTCGTCAGCTGGACTACGAGGCCGGAAGTCAACATCATCCTCTGTGTCGTCGGTTCGATCAATCCACCATCATCATCATACCCACTCAAAGGCATCGTCCACCAGCTCGGCAGCTTCTTTCTACATCCATGTCGAAAACGCCTCTTCAGCGAGGCCATTCACCTCATCATTCTGTCAAGGTTCTCCCAGCAACGCCTACTTCTGTGTCGTTTCCATCAAATATCCGTCTTGTTCGAGCGACACCACCTCCATTGAGCATCTTTAACGAAGGCATGCCATCTGGTCCCCCACAGGCACCCGGATCGCCGAACCCCTTCTCTTCTGGCATCATGTTTGCCAAGCGGAAGCGCAACTTGTTCAAGGGGCCGACACTTAACTTTGCTGGATCTTCACAGGGTCAACGCAACAGTGGATCCGGTTCGCATTCCCGAAGTGCGAGTGCCTCTGGACTGGGACGTCGATCTGGAGAAATCACCATTCAAGAGGAGGATGAGGGATCCGGAGAGGACGATGATATCGAAGAAGTCGATGTCTTTAGTCCGGTCATCGGGGGTCCAGGGGAAAAGATCGAAGAGCAAATCTTTGAAGAGCATGAAACACCAAAACTGGAACCGGCGCCCACCATCATCGAGAAGAAGCCAGAGGTTGCGGTCTCGACAACAGCCGAAACCTCGACTTCAGTAGCTGCTGGGAAAGCTCCCGCGGCATAAACGAGATAGAAGTACGTTCGCCAGCACATGAGAAGAGCAGATGGTGTGGGGGTTCCAACGACTTGACGAAAGGAATATTATAATTACCTGGAATTGGCAAGTGAGCATTGTTATTTTTTATCCATGGGGGTTCTCGAAAAAGCTTCCTCGGCACTAGACGCCGTTTTACACCTTGTTTTTGTTGTTTCTTTGTTCCTCTGCTTCGCTACTCGAGCTTTGTCGACTTCCATCATCATTACCAGTTGGCATGGATGGACTGGACTGTTGTACAATACCTAGTCATGGATACCTCTTTTGTTATATATGCGACCACGGAATGATAGAGGCTCAAGAGCCATTCCTTGTTTCGTTTTGAGTCGACTATCCGTTCAGAAGCCAAGTGACATTATTGCAAGTGAAACGAACAGGTCAATTTCGTCAAACTATAAAAGCGCATACGTATCAGTCATGGATCTCTACTACGATCTCTATGCAACCGAAATCCTATAACCTTGCTATAACATCCCAAAGTGGCATCTTGTCCCAAGAGCACCTCGTATCTCCAGCCGAAAATGACACCGTTACTCCGAGAAGCCCCAAACCCAAGACACAGCCAACTCCTCAGTTGGAGTACGACTGGCTCCGTCTCCTGGACTTCTTGCTCATAATGGCCTCACGCTCCTCACGGAGGGTGACCCAGATCCAGAACCAGGTCATGGTCTCGATAAAGATGAATGTAAAGAACAGACGGTTCTTGAGCATGTCGCCGCCCCAGCCAGCAGGACGGTAGGATGGGTTGTGTGAACTCGGGTGGGAAAGGCGGCTGCGAGAGGAGGAGTCGTACATGGGAGAGGAGGGGCCGAAGATGTAGATGTAGACGACGAAGCCGAGGGAGAGGAACGATCGCAAGGGAGCTAGGGAGATGTTAGCTAGGTTGATTGTAGTTTGGTGCGAGGGACGGACCTTGAGTTCCCCAGTGAAACACTAGGCAGACCTCATCAGGCATGGAGAGGGAAACGAGATCGCTGAAACCGATAAAGATGAGGACGGCGGCGAGGAAAGCGAGGGGGGGACTTTGTATTTCGAAGCCTCTGGCGAAGGGCTGTGTCTGTTAGCTTTGTCCCATCTGTGCCTCAGCGCAGTGTAGAGAAAGGCATACCATTCCCATGCTCTCTCCGAGCATGTATACTAGGGCTTGTCCATCGAGGGAGCTCGGGTTGGTGAGGAAGAAGTAGGCGAGGGTGAGGTGGAAGAGGGAGACGGAGGTGATGATGGTTTTGGCGGATATGAGCGCCATGATGGCAGATCGATCGAGATGGCTTTAAAGTCGAGGGTTTTCTTTAGGCAAGGGTTCGGGATCGTCTCGTTCAAGGCGCCAAGATGTTGTTGAGTCCCAAGGGTAGCTGTTCGTCTCGGCACTTCGAAGTTGTAGCTCGTGAAAGGAGGGGAACAACGAAACAAAACTGCGGAGGCTAAAATATAGATCCGAGGGTCAAAGACAGACTAGAAGCGAGTGAAGGTAGGTCACACTTGATGTCTGTCTGTCCGTCTGCGTGTGGTCACGCTGTACTTTTATCCGCTGCGAATGAATGAACGCATGCGATGCGCGATGGATAAAAGCTAGGGTGGCCTACTTTCGGTAGTGCTAGCTAGACCTTCCAGCGGAGGCTGCGTCACATGGCGCGCTCAAACAATCGTGGGGAGTTTCGTATGGTCTTGGCCAATTAGATCCCCAGGGGACCTGTGGCGCAGAGCGGAAAGCTTAATGCGAGAGATGTGTTGTGGCTGTGCGTGGCTGGTGAGAAGCCCCAACAAGGCCTACAAGCTGAGCTAGGACTTGAGCTGTGAAGCATCATCTCAGATCGTATATCGGCATTTCTTCTTTCACGAGGGGCTTGCGTTTACGCTTCATTTCTTTTCCTTCTCTCATTTCCTTCTCTTATACCTAAACTATAAGACCTTTCGCGACGACGACAACTTCTTCATTCTCCCATCATGGCAGACTCATCTGACGCTTCACCACTGCATAAGCAAAAACACATCAAGTACTGGCAACGCTGCCACAAGACATACCTCCCATCTCCTTACACGGCATACGACTCAACCCGTCTCACATTTGCCACCTTTACAATCTCGGCCCTAGATCTGCTGGACGCACCCCTGACGCCCGCGGATCGCACAGCCATCCGTCGCTGGGTTCTGAGTCTGCAGCATCCCGATGGAGGCTTCTGCGGGAGCTCGACCCACGCTCTGCAAGGGCAGGATGCATCAAAGGGAACTGCAAACATTGCGGCTACATTTTTCGCGCTCATTTTGTTAGGTCTCGCAGCGGAGAATGAGGATGAGGCAAGCGCTGCGTTCAAGGACGTTGAGAGGACGAAACTGCTCAGGTGGTTGAAGGGATTGCAGAGAGAAGATGGTAGTTTCGGTCAGAATATCTGGGATGGACAGATCGTGGGTGGGAGGGATATGAGGCACAGTTACCTGGCGAGTTGTATTCGATGGATGCTGAGGGGGGATGTTAAGGAGGGTGAGGATGCTTGGGTTGAGGATGTCAACGTTGATGAGATGATTGCCCATATTCGAAGAGGACAGGTAGGTCACCTCTTTCTTAGAAATACATTCATACTGACAATTTTCAGACCTATGATGGCGGAGTTGCCGAATCCTCACAGCACGAATCCCACGGTACGCTCACACGCTCACTTTGACCATCTCAAGCTAACTTCCCCAGCCGGATACGCATACTGCGCAATCGGCGCTCTATCCCTCCTCGACCGTCCACTAGACTCTACCTCCGTCCATCCCCCTGAGAGCGCTCTCAAGCAGGGGATTCCCAACCGTGAAGGACTCCTCCAGTTCCTCGCCTCCAGGCAGTTCGCCTACCTCGCCAAGGAAGAAGAGGAGGACGAAGTAGAGGAGAATTTCCTAGAGAGCGAGCTTGGAGAGACCAACTATGGACATGTTGGTTTCAACGGACGGTGGAACAAGAAGGCTGATACGTGCTATTGTTGGTGGGTTGGCGGTACACTCGCAGTAAGTCCCCTTCTCTGTTACTACAGACACCATACTCACAGGTTAGATGCTCGGCAACTCATCCATCATCAACGCCCCTCCCTCCCGGCGTTATATCCTCGACATCACACAGCACCAAATCGGCGGCTTCTCCAAGGCCGTAGGAGGACCACCCGACATGTACCACGCATACCTAGGTCTCGCGGCGTTGTCTACCATGGGCGAAACTGACCTGAAAGAGTTTGATGTTGGACTTTGCTGTAGTATGGATACGACAAGAAAGATCCAAAGGGCGAGGGATGGGTTGGTTGAGAGTGTCAGGGGGGAGAGGAAGGGATGGGGGGATGATGGGTTCTGGTAGACGCTGTATATGAATGGTACATGACTCTCTTCGGTGTCGCTTGTTCGAACAGAATGTTGATACTACTTGTGATGAATCAAGTCAAAGCCAGCAGAATTGTCAAAAGTGAAAGTACAAGGTTGATGATGGATATCAGGTAAGTCTCATGAGGTGGACTTGGCATCGATAACCCAATTTCTCTTTTGCTCCAGAGGCACAGAGTATCAGACAACGTAGCAAAAAATGCGTCTTAAATCAACCTTGACATCAAGCTTAACATTGCATCACACCAAACCTCCTATTGTTCTCTAAAGTTCATTGCAAAGTCCCAAGTTAACCATCACAAATATGAGATTGGGTTACCCTATGGCTAGATACTCACCTTTGCGGACTGAGTAAGCACGAAATATTCAGAGCGAGCCTCCCATATTTAAACATCTGGTTCTTTAAACTCTAGGGTTATTACCGTCAGATTAAATAAAGCCTTGCTTATAAATATGTGTTGAAGAGTGAAATAGATCTCTAATTAGGTACGGAGGAATTCCGCAGTGGATCTAGGGTCACTCGCTAACTACGTCATCAGGATTCTTGGTGTTTCAACAGACGAGATGGAAGATAGATTAGCGATGTTTAGCGATAGAAGAGAGTGAACATGAACATGGCCATGATAATAAAAAGACCCAAAGATACGGCAGCCAGCGAGCAATAGTATAGGAGAAACTGAGTAGACACGAATAGAGAACCTATTAAAGAACAGAGGTTTACAAATAAGCTTGATCTCAACCCTGAATGTCTCGCATCACCAAAAGGCCCACACAAAACGCCAAGACCCCGATCATTCCGGGGCACCCCTGTCACCCTTCAGCTATTTATCAATCACCGAATCCCCTCAATCCCCTCATCGGGCATCAAACATGGCGTGGTTCAAGGAAGCTCTCACAAAGGCGGTGCAGCAGGCGAGCGAGGAGTATCAGAGGGAGAGGGCGAGGCAGCAACAAGGTCAACAGCAGAGTTCACCTGGAGGTTCTGGGCAGCGACAACCTCAATCTCAGTACCAGCAGCCTCAGTCGCCTTATGGACAACCTCAGGCTCAGTATCAGCAACAGTATCAGCAACCTCAGCCCCAACAGCAATATCAATATCAACAACCGCAGTATCAGCACGTTCCGCCCCCGCCGCCATATGGTCCGACCAGTCCCCAGCAGCCTCAAGGTCTAGCGCAGATCCAGGCACAGGCTGAAGCACAATTACAAGCTTACAGAGCGCAAGTAGCCCGAGATCAAGCCGAGGCCGAAGCACAAGTACAAGCTGCTCAAGCCCAAGTAGCCCGAGAGCAGGCCGAAGCAGAGGCTCAACTACAAGCTTACAGAGCCCAGGCAGCCCGAGAAGAAGCCCAGGCTGAAGCTCAATTACAAGCTTACACAGCCCAAGCCGCCAAAGAACAAGCCGAGGCCGAAGCTCAATTACAAGTTGCTCGAGCCCAAGCGGACCGAGAGCAGGCCGAAGCAGAGGCTCAACTACAAGCTTACAGAGCCCAAGCAGCCCGAGAAGAAGCCCAGGCAGAGGCTCAACTACAAGCCGCCAAAGCTCAAGCGGCTCAGGAGCAGGCACGAGCCCAAGCCCAACTCGAAGCTGCCCAGGCTCAGGCCCTCCAGGAGATCGAACGTTCTCGGGTTGCTCAGGATGAAGCAACGAAGCAGCTCGAGGCGCAATGGCGCGAAGCAGAGAGGCTGGCAGCACAGTATAAGGCCCAGTACGAAGCGCAGATGAAGCACGCAGAGGAGGAAATGGCCAGGCTGAATCTAGAAGCAGAGAAGCAACAGCGGCAAGCACAAGATGAACTGGCTGTGTTGAAGGCAGAGGAGGCTAAGCAGCAGCAACGCGCCGAGGAAGAGATTATAAGGGAGCAGCAGAGACTCCTGGACGAGATTCAGAAAGCCAAGGAGGAAACAGAAGTTGCGCCGCCGCTGCCGAGGAGGCCGGTTTCCACGGTTGGAGCAAGTCAACCGCCTCCTCCCAGCCATCGAAACTCATATTTGTCGCCTGCTCCAGGTGCACCGAGTCATCCACCACCGAGTCCTTCACAGGCGCAGTATGTGCCTCCACCACCTCCAGGACCGCCCCCTATTCAAACGACAAGCCCGAGTCACC
Organism: Fusarium sp. FW16.1; assembly: GCA_017654865.1. NCBI lineage: Eukaryota > Fungi > Ascomycota > Sordariomycetes > Hypocreales > Nectriaceae > Fusarium > Fusarium sp. FW16.1. The sequence goes on along the minus strand of JADNRB010000002.1, from coordinate 4,330,668 downwards.
AGAATCGGCAGAGCGTCTACCTATCTCCAACTTCAGGGCCGACAATTCAGTTGCCATCGGATCCGTCGCCACAACAGGCCCCTTACTATCCTCCACCTCCGCCGAGTCCCTCCCAGCAGCAATACCATGCTCAATACAGTCCTTCTCAGCCAGCTCCTCCAGCTCAGCAGGGAACTTTTCAGTCGCCATCATTGCCACCTAGAATATCTCCAGAGCAGCCAGTAGTGAACCCTTCGCAGCAGCAGGTCCCTCATTATCCACCACCCCCACCAAGTCCTTCACAGCCCCAAACTCAGGCCCCATACGCTTCAGCTCCCCCGCCGCCTCAGACAAACCTAGGTCAAGGAGAGAGCAGGGACTCGCATCCTTCACCAGCCCCAAGTCAGGGGGTGACAAGTCCTTCACAGACCCCTTACTATCCGCCTCCTCCACCAAGTCTCCCACCTCGAGAACAGACAAACCTAGCCCAGGATGATCAAAACTTGCATCCATCACCGGCTCCAAATCAAGGGGTGACGAGTCCTTCCCAAGCTCCTTACTTTTCACCACCACCAGACTCTTCCAGTCAGCCAGCACACAGTCCTCAACAGCAACCTCAAGCTTCACCCCATGTCTCCCAGCCTAGACGAGAGGCCACTCCTACTCGCACCAAAACACCTCGCGTCCACACACCGGGACCACCACAAGAACACGCCTCCGGCGCAAAGCCACTCCCGCAATGCTCCTCAGCCCCAACATCAGCACCACAGCATTGGTTCTTTCACCCTACGGTACCCGAGTTCACCATTTGCGCATGTTGCTACATCAAACACATCTACGACTCCAGATTCCGGGACTCCTTCACAAAGGTGTACTGTGATGACAAGGAACAACGCAGGTGTCGCTTCTTATCACGACGTCTCAAAGAAACACTCTTCCCTGAAGCCATCAACTCAGGTAGTCTGGATGAGTGTGTGACCTTTATGAAGAAACGAATGACCATCAGAGACTGCCTCGAACAAACCCAGACAGAAGGAGATTCTTGGTACACGACGCCCGATATCCCCAACAGCACCCTCTGTCAAGCCTGCTTCGAGGACGGCGTCAGCGGGACATCCTTTGCAAAGCACTACCAGCTCCAGGCCGTCCAGGGAGCGTGCTACTGCGACTCAACAGTCTGGTTCCTCAAACGCAAGTTACCAGAGTACCTCAAAGAGGATAACTGGGCAAAATTTGCAGAGGAGATGAGCGTAAGGGTGACATTACCACCATGTCCACAGATGGAAGACATCAAGGCAAACGACCGTCAATGGTACAAGCCCAAGCTCAATCACGGACCTTCTAGTCTCCAGGCATGCGTGACCTGCTTCTTTGACTACTTTTACCGGTCCGAGGATGAAGATTTGTTTGAGCAGGTCACTGGAGGAGACTTTGGGACGCGGTGCACAATGGGCCAGGTCAACCTCCTCATCCCAATGCGTCAGGCACTCGCCGACGAGGATAGGAGCCTCTTCTGGAAAGCCGCCTTTGAAGTCGACAAGCATCCCTTCTGCCACAAAGAAGGCATCAAGGGCGGAACTTGGTACACGTTGCCCGGCGATACTCCAGGTTGGGGAATATGCGGCGCCTGCTACGAAGGCGTCATAAAGACCGTCGGCGGGTCACGTTGGTTCATCCGAGACAAAGAAGTATCGCAAGATGAGACGTATCTCTGCTGCTTCAACATGAACCACGTCCGCGTACAGGGGAGTCTCGAAGCCTACGACAACGCCCACAATCTAGGTGACTGGAAGCTCCTGGCCGATTATGCTGCAAAATGGACAAACGTGAGGCCATGTCCTCGAGCAAAGCTCAAGTCTGGCAAGAACCGTCCGTGGTGGGGATGGGGTATGTTGGCCATCTGCGAAGAATGCTATCTCAACTTTGCCCAGGGGACAGCGTTCGAACCTCGATTTGCACTCAAGGGCGCGAGGGAGCCGGATAACGAGAGGATGTGTGATCTCTTCTCGCCTCGCATGAGGGGATTGTACACCGAAGCCTGCAAGACGGGTGATCTCGAGGGCCTACTTGCAATTGCAGAGCAAAGGCACGTTATCTACACGCAGACAATCATGCAGGCCGAGCAGATCCTGGTACAACAACGGTTAGCAGTGATGAAGGCTCAATATCTGGGTCAACAGGGGACTTTTTACAAAAGTCTAGGCTGGTCGCAAGATGCAGTCATGGGCCATAGTTACACGGTAGGAAACTCGTACGCCGGGTACGGACACGCGAACTCGTACGTGATGCAAGGCCATGCCTACGATCGACAAGCCAGCGAGATGAGATCTCAAGTTGGAGGAGGTAGTGTCCTTCAAGTTGGCATGTTAGAAGCGAGGTGGAAAGAAGTCGAGTGACGCGATCCTTGTCTTTTGAATGATACACTTTGGATACATTCTATAACCATACACGGCTTGCTCAACGTCAATGTCATCAAGACGGTGAACAATCCCATTTTTAAACGCCATGATACTTAAAAGACCAATTCCCACACATCCAAGGTCGACATGGCAACTCTGAGGCCCATCCATGACGCCGCCTTTCCCAAGATCAAATACCGTCCATCCCAGCTAAACGCCGCAGTAGTAGCATAGCCACTCTGGAACTTGATAGTGTACAGCACGCGACCTGAATATAGGTCGCTCACGTCAACGCCATCATCAGTTCGGCAGCACAGGAAGCGGCAGTCGGGAGATATGGCCATCGGCCAACCCTCGCGTGTCCTGCGGCTGCTAAGCTCAAACGACTCGAGAGCTTGTGTCCCGTGGTTCCAGTGGAAGACGGTATCGCCCCAAATGGACACGATAATATCGCCTTGAGGTGCGACGCCCAAGAACATGGGCTTCTTCCATGTGTCAGTCTCGAGCTTGGCTATAGCCTTGCGAGTCTCCGTGTCAGTCAAGCGGATCATTCCATCGCGAGACTGAGTGACCAGTATCTTGCTATCAGGAGTGAAAACAGCATGCGTCACCTCGTCCTGATGACAGGGTATCACGACCGATGTCTTATTGAAGTTGAGGCAATCCAAGAGCCCAACTCGGCCCCGGGTCGTACCCACAGCAAGCCATTTCCCATCCTGAGAAAAGCCCAATGGCTTTGAGCCAGGCCACTTGGGCATGGATACCCTCCTCCCATTGATGTAGTCGCCAAGGTGAATGACAGGCTTCTTGAAGGTTTTGCCATCGTGACTCTGGGGGTTAAGCATTCGACCATCCTCCTCGCTGAGATACGCCCACTGACGCGCATTCCTCGAGAAAACCATGTTGACTCCATGCTGGTTCTGCAAGCACGAGACCTGGTTCGCATTGATGTCGTAGAAGCGAGTGGGCGACTCCATGGTGCACACGGCAATGGTGGGCTTGTCGTTGCGAACGAGGTACGCCACCTCAATCACCTCATGATTGGAGAGCTCCTTCTTCGCCAAATGTCGAAGACTGATACGGAGGGGACTTGGATTTGTGATGCCAATAGCATTGTATTCGGGGATGGGGGGTTCATCAACTTCAGACGAGCCGGTTGTTCTAGGGATGTCAGCCACGGCATGTCTCCAATATGAGTCAATACTTACTCGGGGGCTGTGGCAAGAGTCGCATTGCTAGAGTTTTGTCTAAGACTTTCGCCAAATGACGGTGGAGGTCCCGATGGAGGTCCCAGTCGAGGAGGTGGTGATATCGATGGTGGAGGTGCCTCTGGTGGCATGTCTGGTGCTGCTGTTGAGGTCTGCTCAATGTACTCTTGAATGGCATCGGCAAACTCGGAAAGTGTTGGCCTCTGACTCTGCACACGATAGTCTTCACTATCTGAGTCTTCCTCCACTCGCGATCGCAGGGACACTGCTTCCTGCAGGATCTGGGAGCTGCTGTACCCAGGGAGTTCTCGTCGACCGTCGTGGGGCTCAGAATTGATGGCCCTGAACATGTTAGCCGTGACCAATTGAGCTAGAGGATGGAGCTTCTTACAGTAGTATCCCATCCAATCCAAGATTCATGGCAATTCTCAAGCTTTCGGCCAATCGAGCCAGAGGCGACAGCCTTTCGGCCGTGTGCTCCAGCCAAGCCGGGGTCCTGTCCTCAGGCTTCCTCCCAGGTTCCAGCGCATCATCCATCTCCTCCAAAAGAGCGCTCGCATTCTCAACAACTCCCCTCAATGCAGCCTCGAGGCGTTGGGGGAGTGTCGCAGTGCCCGTATCGAGGGATTCGGCATTGTGGTGCAGCAGTCGCGAGACCATCTGGAGCTCGGCCAGCTCGCGTGAGAGTGACGCAAGGTCCAAGCGGGCCGAGGGGTAGTAGATGACAAAATCGCGGAGAGCATCGATAGCGCGAGCCGTCGCAGTCTGAAGGGTGCCGCAGAGGGCAGAGATTGACGCTGTGGGTGGTGTTGAGGTGGCCATGATGAGGCTATCGACAGAGCCTCGTCGCTCTTTTTGGGGAGAGAATCAAATGGTGATGTTTGCGACAGAAGATGTTTGACGACAAGGCTGAAGGGAGAGACTAAACAAAACAAAACAAATACCGGAAGACGTCGGAACCAGAATCTATTGGCTCTTAAGGCTCATTCTCACCAAAAGACGAGGCTGAGGTTTGAAGAAAAGAATTTTCCATCCATGAAAAAAAGATGATGACTTTCGGGATATAGCATCAGAGCCAAGACAAAGCAAAGTCCGGGGTCGGATGAGGTGGTTACGACGCTACGGAGGCGGGGACTTTCCCTTTTGCAGTCGCAGTCGCAGTCGCAGTCATTAATTGGGGGACGTCGCAGACGCAGGCGCGATTCCGCGGCCGTGAAACCTCTCTACCGTGTCTGAATGGACAATTTCAAGTTGTGTAACATTGTCCTCTTTGAGGTAGCGTTATAATTGTACAGACTCGGTCCAATTCATTCTCTTCAATATCTGCCAAGCCAAGCGCGGGGTGGGAAATCCCTTCCTCGGGGCCCCGACCTTCGGAACTTGCCCCGATGGAGGGGAAGATTTGCAATTAGAGCGGTTTTCGGATCATGGCATGATGGCCCAGAGGTACCCATGTTGACATAGGGCGTAGAACAATAGCCATAGAGGAATAGATGTTAGTGAGAGGATATAATAATGAGAGCCGGAGAGAGACTAGAGTCGTGTACAGTATCCAAGTACACCCGTCAAAGTCCATCGCTCTAGGGTGAGCCGGCCAACTTCGGCATCTTCTTCGGGATCCAAGACCAAAACGGAGCCAACGGAGAGATTGCCACATGGCAGCCTCTGATCAACCTCCGAAGATCCATTTTCAACGTCGAGAAACCGTTTCTTCCGTTTATCAGCCAGTGTCGCCCTGACCGAGCCCAACCACTGCAATCAGCCCATCACCGGTGAACTCGGCTCAGTTATCAGGGACGAGCACCATCTTACGCCAGACTCCTAGAACACGAAAGAGGTATTATCTTTCCCGCTTATGAACATGGATTATGGATGTTCATGATCGACTGCACAGTAGCTCGGCGGCAGGCATCGTAAGACGATCCCCTCGGAGAAAGACTGAGGCATTATAGGTAGGTAGGTACATAGATTGGCCTGAAGGGATTCTTTCTCGTCTTGGTCTTTTTGCCACTTTGCTGATGCAGCCGTGGCGGGATCAAGACGAATACAGGAGAGGCGGTGGCCTCGAAGTCCAAGTTATTCGTCAAGTCACGAGCTGCGTTGCAGAAATCCAGACCTTGGATGCATGGCCATGGTAAGGATTGGTTTCTTGGTGGGTGTGACAAGTGCAGCTGAAAGAGCATGCATCAGCCACGATCAAACAGCTGGCATACTGTGGCTGAGTGGCTAGTGGAGATCGAGGCTTGTGCGACACGCACTCAGGCACTCTCTGACTCTCTCTCACCCACATCGAGACTCTTCCGCCTTATCGTGGAACACACATTGACTCGATGGGAGCTCACAACAAGATGATCCTTGCAAACTGTCGGGATCGTCAACTTCTATTGTCATCCGGCCATCCGTCGTCACCGTCACCGTCTTCCCGTCTCTGCCGTGTCCCTTCCCAGCCACTCTCTTCGTCTCCTCGTCTGCCCCAGCCCCGTCCTCCCTTTGATAGGGTCTTGAGCACACCACATGTCGCGACCTTAATCGCCGAACAGGCCCTCCCCCTCCCATCCTCCAGGCCCGCACGGGGAAGCGATAGGGTCGCTGTCAAGCGCTGGCTTTCTGGGCCTCCCAGACGGTGCACATGTCTCCCCTGGTCACTCCGCGCTACCGCTGCACAGGCGCCCGACCAAGAGGGAGGTGTAGACAGGGTCGGGCCAATCGGCAGCGTCTCCAGGACCCAAGGTGAGCTGGGCTTTTGGGCGAGGTCATGGTCGAGGGGGGGCACCGGGGCAGGAAGTGTGGTGAGACCATTCTGATGGCGACGTCTCGCCAGGTTCAGGTAGACGTTTCATCGGGGGTAGTTTTCACGGAGGAGACAGTCTACTCTGGACAAGACACGGCACAGGCAAGATTTCATCATCCAAAGCTTCTGTAGTATCCAGACCATGCGGACGGCCATGCGAGCCGACGTAGGCGAAAGCAGGTTGTCGTTGCAGTTTGTTACCAATCCGCAGGGCCAACTTGACGGCCATCTTGATCCATGCAGGACCAACTGCAGAGCGATCATCATCGTGCAGATGGGATGAGATGAGAGACGACAGGACGGGAGCTGTCACTGTGACAGTAGCAGCAGATGATGCTCCTCGACCGAGTTTTGGTTTCCTTCTCCTTCTATTCGCTTGCATCTGGAGGCTACTGTACCTGAGAATCATCCATACCCAACCCAACCGGTTTGCCGCCTTGGGAACTGATGCCTCGTTTTTACCCTTAATATCCCATCCCCTTCTTCTCGTGAACCTGGGTTTTCCCTGCCATCTTCTTTCTCTCTCCCTTTCTTCACCGACAAGTCCACCGCCTCTCTCAACTCCATCGCTGAGCTCCCTCCCAAAAAAAGCCCTTTTTTTCTGTGGACCCAATCCCCTTCTCTCTCTTCCCCGGCGCCACCGCCAGCAAGGTCCCTCCTCTTCGTGGGTACATGGTCCGTTTAGCTGGGCCCTAGCGAGCTAGCCCCCCTAGCTTGTTCCCTGCCACAGGCTCACAGCGCTACCCTTCCCGGGAGGCCGCTGTAACATAGGCGCTGGGCTACCTCTGGGAGGCCCTCGTCTCGCTGAAGGTCTCAAGTACCGGCTCTGAGGAGTACAAACTTGACCGACCTCTCTGCTCCCCCCCGCTTCTGATCGTCAACCACATTTTTCCGTCTCTTCAGTCTCTCCACCTGGATCCCACTTTTGCGGGAACTCAAGCAACAACTCACCTCATCCCACGCTCCCACGCGGGACCGGGTGTAATTCATTCTTCTCTTGCTTGCCTTGCTCCGGTAAAGGGATCCTAGTCATCACGTTCAAGACAAGCCTTTACAAGGCCGGATCTTGCTTGCATTGACGCTAGATTCGCACAACCTCAGCTCCTTGCCGTCTCACACACGCACCCTCTTTCTTCTCTTTACCGAGATAGAGAGACCGTTACGGACAAAAGAAGGAGCTGGTCTCCTCCTTTCTTGATTACTTACATATCAAGCGCCCCATTCGCATCTGTCGTGCTTCCTCCTGCACGACAAGTCTAGCCTTAGCCTCTCTTGACCGCGACAAGACACTATCACTCAGAGAGTGCGACCTCAGCTTGACCGCCCATCATGCCCGCGCTTGAGCAGACAATCACCATCGTTAACAACTCCGGCAAGATCATCAAGACCGTTAGTCTCCCACCCAAAGCTTCCCGATCTGTACTAATCGTTCTGCAGGGCAAACAGCTCTACTCTATCTTTAAGGACGCCCAAGGCACTTACAAGGAGAAGAAGGCCGAGATCAAGTCGGAAAAGGCCCTCCAGCGCTCCCAGTCCTTTGACCCTCAAGGCCTTCCACCTCAGCAGCCCAGATACATCGACGATGACGCCCACTATCGCGCTCCCCAACAGCCAAGATACATCGATGATGGCGACCGCTATTACCCTCCCCGCGCCTTCGACCAGCGCAGCCAAGCCAGCTCCCGTCGCAGTGGCCGATCGCGAAGCGTAACCTCTCAATCCCGTCGCCCTCGAGACGACTACTACGATACCCGCAGCCGACCTGCCCTGACCATGGATAACCTCAAGACACACAGCGAGGTCTCCAGTGTGACCCCGAGCCGAGCGCCTCCTCGCACCTACCAGAACCCATACGCCGAGACCATTCCCATGGATCTCGCTCTCCCCCCACAGAGCCAGCTTGCCCGAGTCGAGATGCGCAGCGTGGCGCCCTCTGCCTACGGCCCTGGTGGCGGTGCTATGGTGCAGCGCAACCGATCGACAGGAGAACTGGTCAAGATGAAGCCTCACAAGGAAATCGACATGGATCTCGCATATGGCAACATTCCTCCAGATCTGGCAGACCGCACCGACCTGGACCCTCAGTACGGCAACGAGAAGGAGGCCAAGGCCCTGGTACACCGTGTTGAGGGACTCCTCACCGAAGCCAAGTGCCTTCACCATTCCGCGACTACCACTATGGCCCAGCTCCAGAAGGACCCCGATTCCGCGGCCGCTGTTGCGCTCTCTCTTGCAGAGCTGTCCAAACTGGTCAAGAAGTCATCACCGGCATTTTTGATGCTTCTCAAGAGTGGATCCCCAGCAGTCTTCTCCCTTCTCTCATCACCCCACTTCCTTATCGGCTCGAGTATCGCGGTCGGTGTGACGGTCGTCTGTTTTGGAGGATGGAAGATTGTCCAGAGAGTCAAGGAGCAACAGGCGGCGAGAGGAGCTCTCATGTATGAGCCCATGGACCGCCCTGCACCAATGCGAACACAGAGCGAGTATGCGCCGAGACGAGCGCCAACTGAGTACAGTGCGGGTATGGATGAGGCACTTATTATTGAGGATGATCTCAGCGAAGTCAGCTCTATTGAGACCTGGAGAAGAGGTATCGTGCCATTTGGCGAGGATGAGACAGCCGATATGGAACTCATCACACCATTGGCCAACAAGGAGAACGTTGATCGCTACGGAGATGATTTCGACGTCAAGTCACGACGCAGCACCCGAACGACCAAGACCAACAAGACGAGTAAGACAACCGATAGCCACCGAAGCCATCGCAGTCACCGAAGCGATGCAAGTGAGCGGAGTCACCGCAGCCACCGCAGCCGACGCGATGATGAGAGCATCGCAGACAGTGAGCGCAGTCACCGCTCAAGCAGGAGCAAGCGCTCCGAGAGAATCGAGACACGATCGATCGACAGCCGAGATAGCCGAAGTCGCAAGGACGATATGAACGTTGTTCTCCGACCCAAGTCACACCGCAACAGCAACAACATGCTCAAGGCTTTGTTCAAGAGCAAGGAGAAGAAGGAGCGAGAGCTCGTCATGGCTTAGAGCGACTGGGGTCTACTGGCGCTTTTAAGGTGTTTCTTTTTTTCTTCTACATGAGATTTTGCATACTTGTTTTGGCGCATAGAAGAGAAGACTAGCCGGTTATGACATGCCGCGTCATCGCGACAGACGAGACAAAGAGTTTTGGATATGAATGGATGTTTAACAAATCATGGGTGAGAGAAGCCCTTACTACAAGCGATTTATCTTTTTTTATTACGATTCTACGAGAGATCTCTGGCACACGCCGGAAGACATTTATTTGGAACTACTACAGGCATATGGCATTGGATGGAAGGACATGGAACTGTTTGCATTTACAGTATTTGGGCTCTGGTGTTGTTTTTGTTCTCATCACTCTCTACAGGCAGTGGGCGTATGTACAATCAATCAATCAATCAATCAATCAATCAATCAATCAATCAATCAATCAATCAATCAATGGATGCATGGGGAGCTTGTGCTTGCCAAAACACTTATCTGTTCATCACCGCGTTACCCTTAGAGTGAAGCTTGTTGAGATGAGCATTTGTCTATCGGCCCGTTGTCTGTTGCTTGCAAGTGATGCCTGAGTGTCGCTCAAGTGAGTGAGGCTTGAGCCACGACCGTTTGAGGGACTTGCTCAACTGCATGCTTCTGGAAGCGGATGTTGGGCACACCAAGTTGGCCATTTGCACACCACTCATGACAACTACAATAGGCACATGTCTTTAGAAAAGCCTTCATTGCAATCTCATCGTGATTTTAGATGCATACCATCAGAGGAGTTGAGGGGGTTTGTCGATCCATCATCTTAGGGGGTTGTCCCAACAAGCTTCCCACCTGTTTCTGTCTTGAGAGTTCAAACACGGGGTTTCCATGGCAAAGAGCAACTTGAGTGTCAGTCATCATTTTCCCTTTTATTCTGGTTCAGACCGGTCTGGAAACTTGTCACGAAAGACTAGTATAAGATGTGCGAGAGGCAGCTGCTCTGACTGGTATAAATACCCTCTATCCCTCCCCAATCTCATCTCCTCTTCACTCCCCCATCACTTTCTTGTTTTCGCTTTATACTATCTATACCTAGTATACATATATAAACAGAGCTCGAGTCTTGTCTGACATCGCCAGGTAATGCCTTCTACCTCCAAGACCATCTGAGAGTGGCTCACTGACTTTTCCCTTAGGAATTCACTATCGCCCCGGGACTACCTGGGCTGTGCCTCCTCCCATCGGGGCAACACAGGAGCGACTGTTCTTGTGCCTTTCTTTCCCGTACCCTGTTTTATATACCTTCTCATCTGGAACAACACTACATCATCAGCACACCCATCCTGTTCGACTGGCCTCCTGGTCCCGAGTTGGTTCTTCTTCAAGAAGTGTTGGTATTATATAGGGACAAAGCCTGTCCGAGGACTCCGACAATAGGGACGATGAATACGAAGGAGATGAATGGCTGGCTCTCTGGTCGGTAACAAATACGGAAAGTAGGTGCCCTCCCCTCTCCAGGGCCATCTTGTAGTCACTCGCTGATCTCTACTCAGCCCATGACCGTTCCCATATCACTTGGGGGTGGCCGCAAGTTGGGCGAGGCAGGAACATTTCCTCCTGCTCAGCGTATTCACAGCCACGATGAACAAAAGTCTGGATAATCTCAGATGCAGCATCCAAGAATTGGTGAGTTGTAATATTGCCTGAAGATTGGATTGCCATGGCTTACTGGATGATACATGACGACGATGCAGATACAACCTGAGGCCATAAGCCACGATACAATTCACTGACCACCGATACACGACCACTGACCGCTTTTCTCTCCGACATCCCGTCTATATACCTTTCGCAAAGAGTCAAGCCTCGTTGGCCAAGAATTTGTCCCCCTTGCAACCCTCAGGGTCTTGCGTGGGTCTTGCGAGAAAGAGGCCTGGTACTGAGTGTCATGACCTCTCAACTATCTTATTATCTGGGCGACTGTGACTAGTACACCTGGGATAGATTGCCCAGCCTGATGATGGCCAGTATGGTAGGTGGCCTCCCGTCTACAAATGTACCTTGTAGTTAGTTGCTCACTGGTCCTTTTCACAGGGATTTTGGTCGCTCATGCACGCTTCTGGCTCCATGGGGAGCCCTGTTCTTTCGATCTTGGCCAGTGATTGGTTCTGTGCTGTGTGTCCTATGTATCGTCACCGCTGAGCCAAGTCTCACTGTCGTCCAAAGGAAACACGCCCCAGGGTTTGTTTCTTTCGTTCAAGGTACAGACGCATTACCGGCACAAGTTTCATGACAGTCAGACAGAATCCGAGTGCGATGATGCTCGAAGGGTCCGAGGCAGAGAGGCTAAGTGAGTTACTGGAAACATGGTTGAGACGAAAAATGACGAAAGGTTGAACGGTTCGGTCTTCAAAACAATCGAATCATTCGTCCTTTCATCGAGCGAGACGTAACCTCGGTGGTTCTCGTTGTTTTTACTTCCTATATACTCTGCCTGCAAGATTTCGACAACGAGGCGCCAAATCACCGACGGACGAACAGCATTATTCGGGACCTTCGGGGTCGGTGAAGACGGGTCTGGCTATCTGATCTTTCATCTGGACCGACATCAACATGGCTTGGGCCCTATCGCCGATCGGTCCAACCCAGATATACACATCTTCTCTTCATCGTCAAGCCACCAAGTTGACTTACTCTCTAACCGTGCCTCAAACCATCCTTGGTCCATTCACAGATCACAAGGCAACCACCACTCCTATATACTTCCTCCAGAAAAAAAGTTCGCCTCCGATCTTCTGGCTTATTCTCTATATACTCTGACCGGACCTCACTCTAACCGATTGGACCCTTGGCGCATTTTCACCACACCTGGGGGTCTAGGGTTAAGCTTTACTAGCTGGAAGTCGCATATATACGATGCCTTCACCATGAGCGAGTTTTCTCCGACACCCGAGAGAAGATTCCTCAAAGGCCTAGCCAGCACATGATCTGGACAGTTGCTACGGCATCGTGTGGATAGCTAACCGCTGCTATCATTTCTCTTGGCGTCCTACTATTTTGCATTCTCTTCTCTTCTTTCGTCTACCTTCCAAGTGCCCCGAGTCGGTCACAAGCAGCCACTGTTTGTCGGCCTCCCTATATATAATGCACGACTCCTTTTTCGCGTCCCATCAAGCCATCCTATTAGCAACCTGGTGAACATGACAGACAGGCCATGTGGAATTACGAAGAAACTCGATACAGGATCTAAGAAGATACGTTTGTGCACCATTCATGCCAACCCTAAGTCAACGAGCTGAGAGCTCTGGCTGTCACATCTTTTTACATACTATTGACTCTTGGTTTGATGAACGAACAATCCGGCAGCAACTCGACTCCATCAGATTATTGGTGCAGAGTAGAGGACCCAACAGCTGTATCGACAAACGTCAAGCGATAAGACCTCTCCCTTGCCATCCTTCGCAGTGCAACCGTGCCGCACTCGGCCAAGGACCTGGGGCTTAGGAAGAATTGCGTCTTTGCGAGCGTCGTCTCATTGATTGAGTCTGAGCTTGCTATATGACTACGAGCTTGCTCCTGTGAGAAGACTTGGCCGATCAGAGATTTGGCTGGTCTTTGGCGCTGTTGTGGCTCCTCCCTACCTACTTATATACAACACTCTCGACAGAAGCAACCCACTCGCTAGACAGCGACGAGGAAGATCTATCAATCTGGATCAGAGCCGGGTCGTCATGAAATGGAAAAACCCGAAAAAGCATATGCCGTGGCTCTGGGTGCACGTCTTCACAACTATAACTATATATCTTGGGTGTCTCTGTTGGTGCCTCGTTGTTCGCTTCTTCCCAAGACTGAAAGGTCCGAGATGGCTGTGTAGATTACCACATCCAAGGCACATTCAACTCTCAACGAACCTGGCCAGAGGGCTCATTATCCCATGCAGCTTCGTGAGGCTCGGCATAAGACGTCCACTGCGGGTGATAGATGTCATCTCGGCGCTTGCCCTTGCCTTGACAGACAGTATGTGGGACCATCCTGGCTTGCCACATTTTGTTTCCAGTTCATTGCCTGATATATATACATTTTCTCAAGGCCAGTCCAGAGACTTGTGACAAGCAGCACAGTCTATCCCTTTAGCTGGCAGCCATGAACTATTGAGAAACAAGCCATGCGGACATGAGAGACAACTCTAAAGCACCTCTGTTGCTTCTTTTCCCTAGTTTTTCCATTGATCTTGAACAAGACCCACACGAATTCGAGGAACTGCAGGTCTATCGAAGCGGATCAAGACCACGGGGAACGACATGCTGTTGTATATACCCCCTCTTTCGTCGCAACTTCGGAACCCCAGACACCGAAGTCAAATTCGGGCACTCCCCGCCCTTCATATATATATCAGGATGCCATGGGGCATAGCGACCACGATCGACATGAACAGAATGTGAACGATCGACTAGTCTGCTCTACCCAGCAGATTCAAACGCCGTCCTTCCTCATAGCACTCGCTGCAATGAGAGATGATGTGGCTTCGCGTTCCTCACAATCCTTTGTGAATGGAGACCTGATCAATAAGTCCATGCTCTAGTTGGCCTTCCGGATGTTCAGCCCAGAGAAACTCTTCTGCTTCTCGGTGACAGGCACTCCTGGCAAGGGATAGGATCCGACTGGCCAAAATGCCATGGAACTGAAGTGTCTGGAAGGGGATACAGGTCATTAACCACGTCCATCGATGTCGGTTCTGGATAGTCCTCTAGTTTCAGATCTCGCTCATTGCAGCCGGGACATCTCGAGATCGTTGAGCATCGACTATATATAACCGTCTCTGCCTGCTTCGCACACAACTCCCACACGGGACATCATCGGGACTACGAAGTGTCAACTCATACTTGAATATAGTATAAGGTTCTGGTCCTGTTGTATATACTATTGGGGTATCTGGTAGAGGCAGTTGCAAACATTGACCTGACTGCTCCGTCGAGATGATCAAGGAAATAACCATGAAGCGTTCGATCGAACCCTGATTCTCCTCAATTTTTTAAGATTTATGACTTACGACTCAAGCTACTCCTCATCGATGGCTCATTGACCACGGGATCCCTGAATCTCTACTCACCCACCTGACCGCCGTTGGAACCATGCGAGGATTTCCGGTTCCTGGTTCCCTACCAGCCGTTTATCGTTTGGGGCAGATTTCCTCCTCGTCAGGATCCATAACCGAAGACTCTTAGAAGTGTGGTGGGATAGACAGAGGCACTGGGTACATGACCGGTCGTGGATTGAGACTGGGCTTACACTGGGTACCCGGAGTGGTCTTCGGGGGCGAAGACGATCGAACCTACTCAACAAAAACTGGTTTCCTGGTGCGTCCGCCTACCTCAGCGTCCTGTCCCCCTTTTCTCAAGGGCTACGACCAACAAATGTGGTGCCTCGATTCCCTACCAGAGAATACCTCTAGCCGACGATGCTGCGCTTTGAGCGGAAGTTGGCGCCGGGTCCATGTTTGAAACCTGTTTACACCATCTTTTAGATGCTGTGTTGCAACATTTGGAGCACAAACAGAAGAAGGGACGAACAGCTCTGTTATATATACAAGACAGAACGAAAACCGTGAACATGACGGATGATGACCTTTCGGTCGGGTTGGGGATCAAGCTCATGATATTACCAACTTCGTCAATGGCGGCGCATCGGGGTCTGATGTGATTTACTATCCACCTTTGGGTTGTCCTGGCTTTGTTTGGCAGCAAGCGACCCCCCTCAGAGGAGTCCATATATATCCCCGGACATGAGATCACTTCGCGCATTCTGTCCGAGGAGCAAGTGGATGATCAATTCGACACCGCTGCCGCCGCTCACAAGCCTCATTCATCAAAAAGAGTCGGAGAAAATGGCTTCATCGCGTACAAATCCGCAAACAAATCTCGGAGTAAATATCAGTTGAACACAGCCTGTGGCGATCTCCCTACTTGTATCATGGCCCGCCTAGGAGCGTGGTTCTGGGAGATATCCAAGGTATATACTATAACTCACCCGACTCATCGGACATGATGAGATTCAAGACCTCGTGTGGATTCTGGAGGGCGAATGTTGCTTTGCGGAACGCTCACTTCCAACGCAATTCCGCGTTGGGTTCGGCCCTGGATGAAGTGACACAGCCCAAAAGAGCATGCCAATTTGTACAAGACTCAGACATCTATTGGTCGTACATACATACCAATCTTCTACTCTCATACAGATTCAGGGAGCTGGTGACAAGATACTGCCGAGTTTCAGTGGTCCTTCTTGAGAGGGGATGTATCCCCGCGACCACCCGTGTCGCCTGGCGGATGAGGTTGAGCTTCTGATGTCCCTTTCAGTGCAAGGGCTTCGATTGAGTTTCATGGCCGACACAAACGGCTGGTCGTGGCTGGTCTGGGAATACGATGGCGGGTGTGGGCAGATACTCTCCGGCGTGTTAGACATGAGGCGATACATCGGGGAAGTCATGCGAAAGGTTTAATACTGGTCTATCTCTGGACGAAGCCTTGGTCAGGATTCGAAGGCGTTTCGAATGGTACAAGGTAGAAGAAGAGTCCCCCTTACAAGTTGGACAGCTATATATATACCTGGACGTCTTCGTTTCTTAGAAAGACTCCGATCGTTGCCAGCCATGAGCGCTCCCATCGAAAATGAAGACAGCCACACACGATGGCTCCATCTTCTCCAACAACTCCGCAACGGAGATCACCTGGTCCCGGCACAAAGAGAATTGTCGTAAATAGGAGACCCTGCGGAGATTCCATGAAAAGCAGCGGCCAAGGCGAAACTAGGACAATTACGGTGGTGGATAAACATGTTCAACCATGACGATAGCGAAACACCACAACACCAAAACTCACATCACGACTCAATCTTTAGATAACAATTTTATTCACTCCCAAGATAACCCGCTTCTCCACTAAAGCTCCTATAAAACATGGCTTTTGTCTTTTATCGACCCATCAACACGAATAACGTGATGACATCCATTCATGCCTCTCTCTCCCTCTGTGAAAAAGCCATCAACGTTGACAAGGCATTGACAACCCCAGAAATAATAACAAAAGGTATATAAATCCATTCCCCCACGTCCATGGATCCCAAAACATTAACAAAAACGCCGACCCGCCCTTCCATGCATGCAGTCACTTCGTAACCATGTGTGTATGCGTAAAGTAAAACTATGCGACACCATCAACGCCAGAGGCTGTTTGTTTCGTCAGTCGTCCATGGCATGCGGCGGCCCAACTGTCGTGGATCCATCCATCCATGCAATCCTTCCTGTCTGCCTTTAATACCACTCACGGTTGGTAACCTGGCAGGACTCCCTAAGTTTCATCCTCGATCATAGCTCGGACCTCGGGCTCGTTGAGCAGGATACGCTTGCCAAGTTCCTCCGGGGGCTTGCCATCTCGAACAGCTCCAAAGTCGAGAATCTGTATCATGTTAGTTACTATTCTTCAACACTATCGTGGACTTCAACATACCTCGACATAAGTCAGCTGGTCCCGCTGGACAGCAGCCACACATCGTCTCTCGTCAAACTTGACCTGCCAGACACCACTAAGATCGCTCAGCAGGTCCTGGACACACTCGCCAGTTCGGACGTCCCACATCTTGACCGTCTTCTCGCTGCCGCTAATAACCTTGCGGCCATCGTGCTGGAAACAGGTGATAGCCCCAGTATGTGCCATAAGAGTATTACGGCATCTGCCATTCTCGGGATCCCAGATACGGAGGGTCGAGTCAGCTGCTGCCGACACCAGTCGCTCATCTCGGAGATCAAGTAGACCGACGAGCAAGCTATGCCCCTCAAGTGTGTACAGGCAGGCACCTGTAGCAAGATCCCAGATTTTGACCAGGGAGTCCATCGAGCCAGAAATGCATCGGTTGCGTTCATGGTCAAGGACAACCGAGTACACCTTCTGCGAATGTCCGTGGAGTACGTGAAGAGCCTCGCCAGTGCTGATCCGCCAGACACGGACGGTGCTATCGTAAGATCCACTGACGAGAGTGTCGCCATGAGCAGAGATGGCTCGGACCGAGTGGGTGTGGCCAGCGAGGACGCGAATGAAGTAAGGGCAGTCCGACTCGTGAGCTGGGGGCCCTGTTTGGATGTATCGACGAGACCCGACCTCTGGAAGACGCCAGACTCTAAGTTGGCTGTCTCGGGAACCGGTGATGATCAGAGGCTTCTCGGGTTGCATAATGGGGCTGCCGCTGGAATCTCTGCCCGTCTCAGTAGGCATCAGGATCTGCAGGCAACGCACAGTGCTAGTGTGCCCATAGAAGACCTGCTGACAGAGCCCCCGTTCGATATCCCACACGCGAACAGATCGATCGGTACTACCAGAAACGAGCATGTTGCCTTCGTACTGCAAGGCCCAGACACCACCCTCATGGCCCTCCAGCTTCTTGCGGAGCTTGCCAGTCTTGGTGTCGTAGATGTGAATGAGGGTATCATCGCTACCAGTAATGATCTTGTCCTCGTCGAACTGGAGGCAAGTGATGACGTGACGGGGGTGAGCAGCGAACGCGACATGCCCGGGCTTCACCTCGCCGCTGGTCCAACTCTTACGGATCATGTGGTGACGGCGGTACAAAGACTTGAAGAGGTGCAGCTCGCGGAGACTGGGCAGTCCAAGCTGGGGGTCAGGCACGGCGGCGGCTGCGGCATTAGCAGCAGACAGAGGGCCCTCCGACTTGTGCTGTTTGGCCTCAGGCTGGGCCTTGTCGTCACGGGTCACTGCCTCCTGAGCGCTGGCGCGTCGCTTGGATCTCTCGGCAGCCGAATAAGTGTTGAGAGCTCTCTTCCGCTTGGAAGCCCGCGACTTGGAAGCTGTTTCTTGTCGGAGGTTTCGAGTGAGCTCGTGCTCAGTCGAAGTCAGTCGGTTTCGCATGCTCAGGTCCTTCTCATAGCCGGAAGCACCAACGGGATCCTGCCAGCCCCAGCCCTGAAGGATGGCCTTCTGAAGCTCGCCGGGAGGCAGAGTGTAGCCATCACGGTCAAACAGCTCCTTCCAGCCAGTCTCGTTTCGGTCGACAATGTTACGCCAGTGCTTGGAAACCTGAGCGGCTCGGCAGAGATCGCGGTGGTCGAGGTGGGACAAGACGGTGTAGCCAAGTTCGAGTGGCAACTGTCGAAGAAAGTCGCACTTGAGAGCAGGGTTGACAGCGTTGGCAACAACGCGGAGGGTAGGTCGGGGGCAGCGGCGAAGGAACTGGTACATCATGAAGGTCTTCATCTCCGTCTTCATGGAATCGAAAGCCTCCAGCAGGGTTTGCGTGTCGACTACAAGAGGCTGACCAGACGAATCGGTTCGGGTAAGGGCATAGTTGTCATGAGATTGGCCAGCGCGGACCAGGGCTGTCGAAGTACCGTCCTCGGTCAACTGTGATTCATCAACCCAGGTGGACGGGTCCGTGTGGGAGGTCTGGAAGCTGGACTGGGGGTCTTCCTCGTCTTGGTCGGCGGTGTGTAGCTGAGCGGCTGCAAGCGTCGGAGACAATCTAGGACTAGGGAGACTGGCATCCTGAGCGGTAACAACATCGATGCTCGGCCGGGGGTTGAATGGTCTTAGCGGCTGGTGGAGAGATCCATCGACGTCAGCGAAAGGCTCAGCGTCGGCATCAGTAATCGGTGGGGTGGCCACATTGCTGCTGAAGACTGTGTGGGAGTCGCTCTCTACGGGGCTGGTGGCCTCGTAGTGAGGACTTTGTGCGGACGAGGATGCCTCTGGTGAGTGATGTCGTTCGAGGTGAAGCGATCGTCTTCGAGCTGACCGATCGGCTGCTCCAACGACTTCTGATGTATCAGGAGTGGCCAGGAAGCCCGAAGAGCCTCGGGGTAATCTTTCTGTGGGATCACGGCGGCTGGAGCTGTGGGCAATGGAGCGTCGGAGCTTATCCGACACGGCGTTGAGCTGGGTGGATCGAGCAGGTCGTCGAGAAGGGTTCGAAGTCGGGGCAGAAGAATCGGGAGACTCGATAGGACTTGTCCGAGATGCACGAGCGCGGCGAGGGTAGCCTTCTGATGGGGACTGGGATCGATGCTTGGGTATCCGGGTGAGGGGAAGGTTCTCTTGAGGGGACTCAGCCTTGAGGCTTGGAGTACATCTTTCGTTGGTATACCGGGTCATCTTCAACGTGTTAGTGGCGCACTTCGTGGTGAATTTATTCCATTTTCCAGGCAAGCCACCGTCCAAATAAAGTAGGAAATCGCAAAACGTACCTGCTGGCCCATAGACCGCTCCTCGTCGTCGTCTTCGACCTCATTTGTTCCAGGCATGTTGTACGAGAACTGAATCAACTCGGGAGGTGTAGGCTTCATTGCGAGCGGATATTCCTTGGTATCGAGGTTCTCGAGAGGGACAGGATCGCGAACAAATACGTGTGGGAACTTTCGGGTGAGGCGAGTCGTGGTTGTAACGGTCTTTGTCTCGACGCACTCACTCACTTCGAGCTGGAAGCGACGAGAGCGGTTCTGGGAGCCTTCCGAGATGTTCACCGAGACTGTTTGCGTAGGTTTAGGATGCCGAGGCTCGAGGGCCTGGCTTGATGGTGAAGGTGTCATGGTTCGTGTTTGTGCAGATGTTTGTCGTGACTGGCACGATTGGGTTGTCGAGTACGCGGCTCGGCAACGTGCCTAGATGGACAGAAAGGGTAAGTGAATGCACTTTCGTCGAAATCGACAAACGTAGACGATGAAGAAGACCCAATAAGATCCAAAACGTTTTCCATGCAGCGTGGAAGTGCGTACTTGTATGTGTCAGGTTGCCAGTGGTAGGATGGCAATGAATGGCCGACCAACGGAGCGTCTCACACGGGCCGACGATCGAATATGTACCGTGAAATGCGACCGATATCGAACACGTCGACGATGAACGAAATATGGGATCGAGTTGACCCCAAGATGTGCGAGGGACGAAGAAGAGTCTTCAGAAACCGGGGGGCAAGCCAGATATCGACCACGATGTCGACGCTGGGAGGCTCCGGAGATGTAAGCAGGCCTCGGGGCCCGGGGGGCGAAGAAGGGGACCACACGATCAAGATGTGGAACCGGGGATATCGAAGCCGATGGAGAAGATCGTAGGGAGGACGGTCGAGGGAAGGGTTGGAGACGGTCTCGTCACACGCGTGCGTTGGGTTGCGTGCGCGAAAGGCTAAGGCTGGGGGAGGAGAGAGAAGGGCAAGGGCGAGCAGAACAAGGGAGCGGTTCGGCGATGCAGGAGAAGAAGGGGAAATGAAGAAAAAAGGAGAGAAGAAAACAACAAGAGAAACCACGAAAGACCAACCCAATTTCTGTCTGTCCTGTCCTGTCCTGTTGGGTTCGTGAGTTGCTGACAGAACGAGGCTTTGGTGAGAGGGAAGATCTGGTGGTGCAGGCTGATGTGACGGAGGAGTTGGTCTCTCTCTGGGTCTCTCTCTGGTCGATGTGGGTTTCCACTTGCTTGGTGGAACTGGCACTGGGAGGCGCGGGGCTAGACCGCTGTAGGTCTAGCGCAGGGAGGGTACAACAAGCACCGCATTCCCCTCTGAGAGGCGGTTCTTTCACAGGGTCTAGCCTGACGCTACGGGGACGCCATTGGTTGAGAGTGCAGCTGCATTCAGGGAAGGGGGCCGAGAGTGAGAGTCCACTGTACTGGCACTGGTAGTGGCCATGCCGCTCCACACGTCTTCCAAGGGGTTTTCCTGGGTTGAGGAGGTACCGGTACATTTCAAGGCAGTGCCCGCCAACTTTTTCTGCTGCCGACTCGTACGCTGCAGGGCCTTTGTACCTACTCAATGACAATGGCCTGTCGTTTTTTTCTACCAATACGCGGTCCAGTCTCTGATGCAGGAGAAGGAAGACGCGACAGGGTTCGGCCAACAAAACATCAAGCCTGTATTTTTTGCGTCGTAAGAAGCCCGACCTGACCTGGGGCTCGGCTAAGGCTATGTATGATACGGCTACGGCCGAGACTCGATTCCTTGGAAGCAAGCAAGCCTGGATGGAGCCTGGGGGTGATTGATTTTTGGGTTAGTCAGCTTCAAACCCTCGATTCCAGACGGGGATATTTTGTGGCTTCAAGTGGCTGAGTCTTTGTCGATCGGAAACCTTTTCTTGGAATTTTGAATTCTTCCGTAGAACACTTTGAATGGATCTTTGTTCTTCCAAAGAGGGGAAATTATCGGTTTTTTTTCCTTCCTCAAAAAGAGGCTTCATATGCATTCAATTATCCCCTTTGAGATGGAAATCTCCGTTTACAGAGTGCCCTGTGCCCTCTTCGGCAGCGCCGCTTTTCTTTGATTGTGACTTGTCCCGATTTAGGCCACGATGAGTCTCAACATCTTTCTTCCTTTTCCTCTTGCAAAATAAGTAAATTCGAGGCTTCATTACACTGCCCCTTCACGTGACCACCTCCGAGTTTCACCAGTCCCCCGTATCCGGGTCGGCGGCGGGGCGCAGTGCCGTTCTGAATCCGGGGAGGGGTTTATATTAAGACACAGGAGGCTCGTCTGTGGGGATTGGAGATGGGAACAGGGAGCCTCAATCGATGCACTCAGCAAGACGGTCAGTATTAAAATTGGTTTGCTGTCATTTATTGACGAGGGAGAGAATGTCAACAGATCGACATTGCACGAACCTGAAACCTCCTCCTGGCCTGTCAACCCTCGCTTTTGTCCCATGATGGAGACCCGGGCCTGGTAGGGCTCTTTCCAGGGCTCTGGTCCAACGCGACGCTCCCTGGTTCCCTGGTTCGTCTCGCTCCTCGGCCAATAACCCATTCTGTCTCACCGAGAACCGGTTATCTCAAGGGAATCTCGCTCCCCTTGGGAAAAGCTCCCGTGCCCTCTCGTGCCTCTCCCGCTGGTTATTTTCCGTCGCCAGAATGCCTCGGGAATAGCCCGGTCCGGATCGGCGCCCGTCTTCGGCCGCAGCCGATTTGGTCGATTCTCCGCCACATGGCCTGTCGTCTGTTGGGAATTTCTTTTTTCGCCTCCTCACGTGCCCGCATCATGGGTTAGTCAGCATCATCCTCATGACCAGAACAGGCATGCCGTCGGCGGAACCGAGGTGTCGCACCGGATCATCCATTCTTTTGGCGAGTACCGTTGCGCGTGGCCCGATGAAGTGAAGCTCTTTGATGTGAAGATGGTCAGGCAATTTGATCCTTTGGAATATGATCTAGACGTGCTTATGCCGTGATCATCAGCTGGAATAATTACAGGTTTGCCATCAGAGAGTGACCTGCCATCAAGGCCTGTTCACGCAGTGTACCCCACATCTTTCATCCCGACTTGACGTTATGGCGATACCCTCAGAGAGACGAGATGACCCGCTATTCACGAACAGAGATGACGATGTATATGATTGACATATACCATGACCACTATGCCAGTAAAACATCGCTTTTGCTCAACACATTCTGTACCCAATCATCTACACCCATCCCATCATGCCAATGCCAAATGCTATATATGGTATCCAATATCCCAAACAAATGCGCTCCCAAATCCAACCCATCCAAGATGCAACCACGCCTTATGAGATATAAACCGGCATTCGACTACCCAACAGTTCCCCCTTGCTCACCTGCACGTCGAGCTTATTAAAGTCGTGCAGCATCAACCAGCAAATCATCCGGAACATGAGCGTGCACCACACGTCATCATGTGACACCTCCTGAATACTCAACGGGAGGAGGCTCTGCTTCTCATGATCCTCGGTCAGCGCCACAGATTCACCTGCAGCGCTGCGGGGCCTCTCTGCCAGGGACGACCGTCCGTTCGGGATGGATGTGGTCAGCGGCGACGGCACCTCGTTGACCGTTTGTGGTGGCGCCGGCCGCGTCGGCGAGGGCCCTCGCTCAGTGCCGCGGATGCTGCTCGCCAGGGTTTGTCCGGTGCCTTGTCGTCGGAAGCCGAATCCTGGAGGAGCTCCCGCGGGAGGGGCGACGAGACTCGCCCTTCGGTGGTCCGTTGATCGTGTTGCCCGGCTGATGACGCTGGGACGGATGACGTAAAAGTAGACTTCCATAAAAATGTGCTGTCGCTCGTCCGGGCTGGCTTCGTGCATGTCCTCAAACCCATTGGGTGTGACTCTGGGTTGTCCGTCCCGTCGCGAGCCTTGTACCAAGGGGCTCCAATCAGCATGTAGAGAAGAGTTGTCTGAGCGGTCATCACCGTTCAGGAGACGGAGCACCTCTTGGATGTGAGACCGCAAAACGTCTTGAACAATTTCCCGGCGCGCTGTCTGTACCTCCGTCTCGTGACCGGCCTTCCCTAATTGAAGCTCTGGTGGTGGTGTCATGGCGTCAGCCTCCTTGGCTGTCAGAACACGGTCGCAGTCGTCGATAGCTTCGTGAAGTGCCTTGAGCAAGCACATCTTCTTCCTGAGGTCCTGGTCCTTGTGGAGTTCCAGAATGTTCTCGGTGTGTCTCCTGATTCTCTCGATAAGATTCATATTCCGGTGTACTACAGGTAATCCTTCAGGGACCAGGTCCCGATACGCCTCCATCACCTTGATAAGTGATACTGAACGCTTGTCCCAGCGATCCGGTGTCGGGTTCGGGATATGAGTGTACATGGTGTCCTTGATGTGAAACGTGCGACTCAACATGCCTAGAATCTCAAACGATACTGAATTCAGTTAGAAGGAGTTATCCGTGATGAGCACCATGACTTACCGGGGAACAAATGCGAAGTATGCTTTTCAGGGTCCTTGAACGCCCGGACAGCATTGTTATTGCACCCAATGCGAACCAGAGTCTGAGAAATCTCGCCCTGAGTTGCCAGCTGAAGGAAAGCCAAGTTCTCAGGGTCGTCCTCGGGAAACCGTAGACGTCGCTTATCCAGCGTCACGCTGTAAATGGTTGACACATAGCCAAAGCAGAGCTCCTTGACCTCGTCAACTGGAATCACTCGGTTGGCTTCGAAGCGACTCCTGCCATAGATGCTAAAGTTGAACATCAGGCCAAGATCGGCCACCTTTTCTCCCAGGACCATGAAGCCATTGCCTTCAGCACGATAGCGGTCTCGCTTCCGGTCAAACTCTTTCCAGTAGATGCCCAGGGCAGCCACCATCTCGACCAGATGGCACATGGTAGTGGTAGCATATGGGCGAGCAATGGTAGAAGGCATTGTATCCCAGCTCTTGCGTTTACGCTGAAGAGCCACTGTCAATGTATGGGCCTCATTCAAGGTGGGAGGTTTCTCGGCGAGGTTGTTCAGCGGCGTCTGGTCAGTCGGAGGTCCGATCTCCTTCTTCATCTCGTCGTACTGGCTCTTCTGCCAGTTTTCTGACTCGTGTTCCATGCGCTGTATGGCGCTGAGGAGCAATGTCCAGGAGGCACGCTCATTGTCGGCGGTATGAACGCGTTCTCTGGGTGTCTTTTGGGCATATTCGTTCCGCTCGTTGATATCCAGCTCTGACCAGGTGTTTTCCAGACTCTGTTCTGTTCCATCGAGGAAATAGATTTCAGCACCGAGGATAGGACCATGCTTGTTGTCTGGAGGGGAGACAAAGATGACGGGGGCCTCAAATTCGACCTCGAAGCGGAGCTCGTCCCAGGAGAAGCGACGTGACTTGCTCAGGGCCCATTTCCCCATGACTTTCTCATTGCATTGAGAGTATCCAGCAGCAGAGGCGTAGTATTGTTGCATGACCTGCATGAAGGTCGCTACCAGAGCAACCAGGGAGATGATGAGAGCCACGATGGCCACAATGACCTCAGGGTCGTCATCGGTTTTGGACGCCATGGTGTAGGTATTCGCAGGTTCCGATTCGCAAGTCTGGTTCGATATCGAGGCTTCTAGCAATGGACGGCACGTTTAGGGGTCGAGAGGGTGTTTCTAACGGTCTAGGGAGGTATACTGCAGCTCCAACGATCGACAATGGGAGGTCCGATCTCAAGGCGCAAATCGAGGAGCAAAAGGGTCAAACCGCGACGATAGGGAAAAACGATTCGTGAAGCAGTCGTCGCGATGGCACAGCATTCGCAGAGCAGTACCAAGAGCGAGACCTGCTGAATATCAATCAAGGCCAAGCCATCATGCAGCTGCAGCAGAAAAAAGGTAGAGTCAGGAGGGCTCGAGAGATCAACGGCAAAGAGAGAAGAGCGCAGAGCCTCGTTTGAACATCCAATTCTCCATGTCCCCTAATCCCCCAGCTTCCCAGGACACGGCCCGCAGAACGGAGCAGGGGGTTGCCAGAGAAGCGCCACAAGGCTCAAGATGACCCAGGGCGTTATTGGATCGACAGGCTAATTGGGCTCCAGCTGTGTGCTGCCCTGGTTCGCAAACGGGCCGCACGGGGTCGAGGGTGCAGGGAGGCGGAGCATGATATTGGGGTCCGACGCTGCAGGAGGAGTCGGAATTCGAGGATAAACAAGGCAGAAGAGGCATCACGGCTGTGGCAAGGCGAGATGGAAGATGTAGTTGAATTGACCAAGGGATGAAACCTTTGACCTGAACACGTTCATGACCCGACGGGATGACGTCGCAGTGGGAGCATCCATATCCAATGCGCCAAAGTTTAGCGGTTTGGCCCTGGAACGGGTCCATTCCAGTGGACGCGGGGCTCGGGCGCTAATGGAGTCAAACTGCGCCCACCAACGATAGACGTACTCTGGTGAACTTGATCATGGATTACGCTTCTTAACAGACACGTTAAAGATCAGGTCATGCAGGGTTTGTTTATTGGTGAATGTATGACTCGTGAGATTATCTCTGATGGACTCTTCCACCTAGGACAATATCTAAGTCATCGTTACAACGGCTTGCAACATGACTTTTCGCCAAGCGTAAGCCCTTTCAGCCTCTCAGCAAGTGTCGCACTCAAGCCAAAAAGATGGGAAATTCTCTGACACTTTCATCTCCCAAGGACAAGGAACCCTCTTCCTCGCTTCTGTAGGCCCCTGTCTGGCCCCCAATGCAACGGCGGCAAGCGTGTGCATCAATGGAGGCCATCTTCCACAAACATGGCAGGTCTTTATCAGTGTGGCCGTCTTCTTCTGTCTTGTGCCGCGTATTGGCATTGTGGCTTAGCAAACGTTTGCCTAGCTTTAATGGAGTAACTGAAGCGAATGTCTCAGCTCTTCTCCGAGATCTTTCTTATCTTGTCAAATGTAAGCTTAACTTTCCCTTTCACGTCTAAACCAGGCATACTTCATAGACTCGGTGAGCCAATTCATACACACATATGCAGCTGATGCCTGGAGATGGCCTCAACACGCAACGCGTGTGTCTACAACTTGCCGCTCCGCCCAAAATTCCGCTCCCCATCAACAGCCAAGGCGACATGATTGCTCAGCGCCACGACATCCCCCGCCCTGTCAAAGATGACCACCTCGGCGTCGTATCTCCCGTTCCGCACCACCTTGGCAGCCACGCGGATCCTCAGCCACTCCTCGCCCTCCTTTGGAAGCGCCTTCTTCACCTCGAGGCTCATGGTGACCGTCGGATACCAGAATTTCTTGTCAAACGCGAATCCTCCCTCGGGGATTGGTGCGTCTGGGTCCATCGGTCGGAACGTCTCGACGAGGAGTGGCGGGCCTGCGTCGGCGACGTAGCCTAGAGATGAGGTTGTGAAGCGCTCACCGCTGGCCATGCGCATCCACAAGTCGTACGTAGCCGGGAGTGGGCTTTCTTTCTTAGGTGTGTAGAGCTCCACATTGTCAAAGATTCGTAAAAAGTCCATAATCACGAGCTGTAACTTTTTCCAGTTCGGATCCCCATCAGTTGAGAGTCTCTCCAACTCCGCAGGCGGAGGAGGGTCCTTGAGCTCGAAGCCCGTCGGCAAGTTGACGCCCTGTTCGAGTTCAAGCCTCGTATTGGTAATGTACGCCACAGCCATCTTCTTGGACTTGTCAGAAATCCACGGGCTGGTAGAAGTGAGGCCCTCTTGGTATAGTGTAACGTGAACCACAGACGTGGCACGGCCTGTTTTGACCTCCTCAACGACCAATACAGCTGGCCCAGCGTGCGTCGCGTTGAGGAATTGCCAATGCCCCGCAAAGGGATCTGGCTGATTCCTCGGCGTCAAATACGCGCTTGCGACACGGAGAAAGATGGACGCGACATAGCCGCCGTTGGGGACTGTTGACGTGTGAGTTATGCCTGTCAAATGAGTAGTGGCGTCTACCTGTTCCGACGCAGAATGGCTTGGTGAGATTGGCTGCAAAGGTGGTTGCATCGAGCTGTGTCACCCGCGAGTCTATCTCGAGCGATGGATGTTTTGTCATTTTATAGATATCACTGTGTAACTGACTATGCGATATGCAACTCGATTAAGAAGTATCTGACTATTTATTGTCTCGCTCGGCCCTGATCGAACTTCAGCTGCTCGACATCATTCGGGGTGACAGCCGAGCCGAGGCATTGCACCATTGGAGCGGGTTACAAGGATGCCGAGATCTGGAACCGACACTTTGTTACTATCCTGGTTATACAGTCTTGACTATTCGTACCTGCCTATCTTCATTTGCCTATAATGTACCTGGCATAATCGCAGATAAAGCAGCACCTCTTCACTCCTACAGAATAGCTGCTGCAGTCCCCTTAATAGCCTCCCTCTCTGCCTCATTGAGCTCAAACTTGCCATGCCCAATAACGGCCTGAAGAAAATCAACCCGAGCCGCCTCAGACTCGAGCACCTTCTCAAAGACCTTCTCACCATTGCGCCTCAGCTTAGCTGTGTTGCCCTCAAGTATCAGCTGGCCGTCCAGCGGAACATTCCTGCATTGGTCCGCGTTCAACACCTTAAGTGTACCGTTTTCGTCGACGACTACATCCTCAGAGGTCACGAACCGTGTAGCAATTAACCTCTGGACAAAGATGCTTGTTAGAGTCGTCGACGGCTTGAGGTTCATGATCTGAATGTCCTCAGGGAGGAATTCAACGTCAGTGAAGCAGTACATGGGCGTCCAGTTGGCTGTAGGCTCCAGCTTCTGCTCGTAAATCCAGAACATGGCTTCCTGATTTATCGCCTGGGGTAGAGGAGCATGTCTGAGTCTCATCTTGGCCTGGCCCAGGTGGTCAACCTCATCCTCGGTACCGTCCATGCCGAGAGGGAGGATTGGGCCATTTGAGCCGAAGCCGACGTCCGCCACGAACTTGTTCCCGTGGACGGTGACAATGTTGACACAGTGGTCAAAGCCCCCGAACCTTCCGAGATTAGGATTGTACACTCTCGAGCCGGCCATGTAAGCGTCGAAGCCGAGGTTTAGTAAAATGGTGTTGAACAAGGTGTTTTGCTCCATGCAGTATCCGCCACGTCCCCGAACCACCATCTTATCGAATAGGAACTTTGGTTCGACATTGATGACGCGGTGCCATGAGTAGTGCAGGGAGACGTTCTCAAAGGGAACACTTCTCAGGTGGAATCTTTGGAGGAGGAAGAGAGTCTTCAACTGCTCAGTCGGAGACAGCGACTTCAAGACGTCTCTGTCCAGGGTAGCGCGAGACTCTCGAGGCAAACGGATGCGATCAAAGTATTGATCCAGTTGAGCCTTGCCCAGCTCGTAGTATTTGGAGTCTCCCATGTTTGTGTAGATAGTTCTTTGTGTCTCAATGTCGAAGGGAGATCATATTCATGACGACATTACTTGGATTAAATAGTCCTGGGCTCCATCTGAAGGCTTCTGACTTGTCCAAATTAGGGCATGGCCAGAACAAGTGGAACAAGTTGCTTAGAGAGCTTCATTATTAATGTCCGTATTATATATATTTACAATCAATCACCTCTATTTGAAGCCAAGAATTGATTCCATCACTTGGATTGTCTCCCGTCTTGGCGTTGTCTCGTAAGCCGGGGAGATTTGCCCGACTTTACCTTGATTCGCTGGTCGAAGTTGAGTTTGAAGCTTACTTGCGTACCTGGACAGTGTACCTTCACGCGTTTCGTATTGAGCATGAACAAGAGGTTACGACTGTACTATCCTAGATTAAGAAAAAGGGCGATATGTAATATCACTAGGGACTATGATATTCTTATATTCTGCGGATTATTTCATGGATTTTGTTGCATTTCTGCAGGCATCCATCCTCCGGTGATCAAATGTTGATGCCGGTGTCTTACCTGGGTACCCTTCCCGTCATTCTACCAGCTTTTGGGTGCTGACCACTTAACAAAGAACGGCGATGATTCACTTTCCCGATATCGGCCTTTCTCAGGCCTATCATCTAGAGTAAATTACTACGAAGGATATTATGAACTGAGGATGGAATGATTGCTGAGCTTACCCTATGCATCTGGAGGATCCATCCGTGGGTTCATGTGATGGGATGGAGAGTGTTTGGCATCAATCTCGCCAACAAAGAGGGTTAAAATCTATCTTTGTATAACTGAATAATGTATCCACAGCTCTATCTAATCCAAAGTCCCTTTGAGCTGATACTGTCAAGATATTGCCTTGTGATCTGCCCTACGAAACCATCTCCTACGCCAATCTGGGGTCGCCTCCACTGTAATAAACTAGCATTCAGCCTTACGGCCCCTAGAACGTTTCTCGTTTAGCGGGGTCAATGCCTAGGCTTCCCTGGTGGGCATTGGATGGATCTCTGGGACCTTGGTCAAAGGCGCAGCACAGGGGTTCATTTAAACCTTCCATCACTCCAAGGCCTCCGACTCACCGGCCAACTTGATGGAAGCTCAAACCGGCCTGAGTCACCGGCAACAAACACCTTCCGACTAGTGAATGTGGAAATGAGAAGGCACGATAGAGGTGAATGTCAAGATGGCTATAAAGGCCTTCAATTACTCCGCTGAGGAGTCTCTTGCTCTCCAGATCATCATCATCAACCATGGCAAAGACTCGTGGTCCTCACGACCTCTTGGTCGTCCTTGACGCTACAGCATCTATGGGCGAGTTTATTCACGCCCTCAATAAGTCCCTTCCCGAGATCATCAGCTTATCCGCTCTCACCGGCTGCTTCGAGCGCATCGGCGTCGTTGCTTATCGCGACTACTGTGGCGGCGAACTCACCGAATGGTCCGGCTGGTGCTCCCCCTCAGGCGCCGTCTCTGGTCCCGATATCGTCTCCCAGGATGACGTCCTGTCCATGGCCCGAGGTATCGTAGCTGACTGCGGTGGTGACTGGCCCGAAGCGACCAAGACCGGCCTTGCGCTGGCGTACCAGAAAATGCGAGAGGACGCCACGACCGTTATGCTCCTTTACAGCGACGCTCCTCCTCATTTCGCGTCGACCAAGGGATCAAACTACAAGAAGGAGAAGACAGTACTGCAGAAGATGGACAGCTATGGCGGAACGGGCTTCCTCTTTGCCGATTGGGTATCAGCTGCTTCGACCCTTAGAACCGGGCCCAAGAAGGCCGTCGTCTTCTCTATCTTGACCGAGTGTAACCCCAGTTCATGGAGCGCCTATCTGTATTTGTCTGCCGTCACAGGAGGCGCCTTCTTCTCAGCGACTATCACGGCTGAAAACATCTCGCGGTTGACCCTGGGATTTCTTCTGACGTGGATGGGTGCGGGCAAGGCAGTCGAGGGGGACACCACCATCGTCGGTAGCATCAAGCATTACCTGGTCGCCGATGACATCCTCAAGGCCAAGTCCGAGGTACACTCCTTGCTCGACAAGTACTACGTCACCGGATATACCCGAGACTGCTCCAAGAAGCCAGTCACCACCAACATCAAGGACACTACACTCGCTCTCAAGGATATGCCCACACTCCTCAAGGCACGAGGTCCCAGCGTGCGTAACTTTGCCAAGCGCTACATCGAGGACGAGGGCTACAAGAAGCTGGCTGTGGAGCAGCTCCGGCGCATCATCGCATCCAACGTGTCGACTGTTTCTGTCAACCCCATCTTCGGCACCCTTTGGCGAACTGTCTGCAACGATCGCACTAGTGAGCATCGCGATGAGCTCATCACCATGTTTGGACTTGAGGTTAGCCGTATCGCAGATGCTAATGAAAAGGCACGCATGAAGGCTTGGTTGGAGGAGTCTTACAACTATGCCGCCGAGATC
The DNA here is from genome assembly GCA_017654865.1 of Fusarium sp. FW16.1. NCBI lineage: Eukaryota > Fungi > Ascomycota > Sordariomycetes > Hypocreales > Nectriaceae > Fusarium > Fusarium sp. FW16.1. Next base: position 4,299,295 of record JADNRB010000002.1, on the reverse strand, counting down.
CAGGAGCAGATTGCGGCTGTCCCTGAGGAGGATCAGTTCCCTGTGGTGTACCTTGACCCAACTGAGGATTTCACTTCAGCCCCTGGCGCTGAAGGCGAGGACAACCGTCCCTTGAACGAGTTCACCCGAGCAGAGCTTCTCGAGATCGGACGATCTTGTGACTACCGCATTCTTCGACGATTGGGCAAGGTCTTGACTCGTCTCAATTATGTCGACAAGAAGGAGAATCTTCCTGCCCATATCAAGGCCGCTGATCCCGCCGAGGTCCCTCAGATTCCTATGGCACTCGCGGATCCCAAGTACAATCGCAAGTTCTGGAAGATCTTGCTTCACGCAGTCCTTCCTGGCACCATGATTACCTCGCGTCCAGCCGCTGTCCTTGCAGCACTCGCTCTTCGGATGGGAATCGCTCCTCTACGTGAAGTGGCTGACCAGGAGCTCATGTCCTTCTCTGACAAGTGGAACACGATCGATATTCCTGAGACATGGAATACTGGATGCCTTAGCCTTCTGCTCGATGCGGACCGAGACTACGAGAAGCGAGTATCCGAGGGAATTACACAGCGCCCTAACGCAGAGTCTGTTATCTTGAAGGAAGCGGACCGGAAGCTGTTCAAGACCTTGGTGGACTACAAGATGCTCGAGATGAACCTCAAGACGACCCTGCAGGCCAAAATTGGTTGGCGCCCCGAGATGACCAAGGTCGCTCTGGGCCCCGTCGTCCTTTGCAAGACTTGCAAGTTCCCTCGCTCAGTTACCATGATGAGCAAGCGAGGAGTCTGTGGGTTCTGCTCTCTCAGGGCAACCAAGTGCCAGTGCCAGGCCTGCACCCGTAGCGAGGACTTTCAGGACCGGGTTAATGCAAACGTGTCCAAGGACCACGACGAAACGTCTATGGGCACCTGGGTAGAGTGCTGTCGATCCGAGTGTCGAGCTCAGTATGTCGTCTACAACCCTAAGGCACTTCGTGTTCGTCCCAAGTGCTTCTACTGCCGACACAATAATGGAAAGGGGACGGCGGGTGCAGCTCCGTTGGTTGAGTGTCACAAGTGTCTCAACCGAGTGATTTGGCCCGAGGAATATCGCCCTAAGAACCTGGACCTGGCTAAGTTTGAGTGTTCGGCCTGTGCTTCCAACGTCGTCACCATCATCAGCCAGGATACCACCGCTCAGGCCCTTGCTAAGGAGAACGGTACCAAGTGGATCTTGCGAAACGATGATAAAGCCATCGCTGAGACCTTCAACGGACGGTCTCTGTTCTACACTGCGTCGCACTGCGACCTCGCTCACCTCCCTGAGAAGGTCGAGGTCATTCCCGAGCAGGACACAAGCTCCCTTACCATCGCCGGCAAACTCGTGCGAAACCAGGACGAGGTCAAGGCTTCATTGCAGCACTGGGTTCTCTCACGACGCACCGAGGCAGGCGTATGCAGTCTTTGCTTCTCTGACTTCCGAAAGGACTTCCTCAAGCGTGCTTGTGGTCGAAGTGGCTGCGACCAGCTCATCTGCAACGGTTGCTCCAAGGACTGGTACGGCATCAACGCTCGGGGACGTACCATCAACGTTGCTGCTCTCTCTTGTCCCTTCTGTCGACGCCGCCCTGCCCCTAAGATAGTTGCGGCATTTGATCTCACGCACCTGGGCGACCTACGCAAGGCAGTCGACGACGCCGGCTCTTGGGTATACGCCTGGTGCGCCGGCTGTGACTTCGCAAAGCAGTACGTCGAGAGAGCATGTGCCGCTGGTGCTCCCCCCGAACTGGTCGACTGGCGATGCGACGACTGCGCCAAAGGAGAGAAGAAGCTGGCCTCGAGAGAGTGTCCTGGCTGTGGAGTCGTGACGCAGAAGGTTGGAGGCTGTGACCACATCAGCTGTCCTTGCGGAGCTCACTGGTGTTATGCTTGCGGAGCGCAGAAGGAGTATAACACGATTTATTCACACATTGCAAAGGAGCATGGGGGGTTGTTTGTTGAGGGTGATGATGATGAGGAGGACTGGGTGAATGATGAGTATGCTTGAGGAGATACTGTCTATGAGTGAGATGTAAGGCGTTTTCAGTTTCTAGCATTCGCAGCAATGGATATTGAGTTTCTCAAAACGTCTAGGCCTCCATGTTATGCGGGCGTGCCATTGTGTCGCAGAACAGTGCTTGGCGTCCCTATTGGTGACCGCTCTCTGTCCACCATCTATATCGCCTCCGTGACTTCCAAGATTCGCGATTGACAACGCTTGAATCGTCTCATGACTCAAAGTCACAATGAAGACTAGGTTTTTAGGAAAATTGGTTTGGCTATTGTTCGATGCAACATTCAACTTTGCTCTGCATGAATGCCCTCACTCCCAGACTCGGCCACATTGAACTGTAGTTATGGCCAAGCATGAGGCCAACTAGTTGAAAAAAACGCCCGATGAAACACTGTACCAGTGAAACTATTTTCAACTGGCGCGTCGATCCTTGTGCCGCCTTCGCCCATGCATTCTTCCTGCAAGGCGTACTGCTTGCCCAGAGCCTGGTTTCAGTTCACTGAGAGATATCTACCGAAATTTTCTTGACATTCAACTTTCATGATTTCTCACCTAAACTTTCAACAATGACCCGACTGCATTGGATCTTCTCAGCCATCATTTCTGGAGCTAGAGCCGACGATGATGATGGCCTCTCTGACTTCTCCAACAACCTGGCCACTGACCTGGCCCCCCTCCTCGTCTTGTTTGGCGATGCTGTAACCAAACAGTTCCTAAGCGAGAGCACCTCATACCTCGACTATCTGATCTTTGCCATGGGACCGATCGGCATCTTGACCGCCATGGTGTCCACCATTCGCGTTTGCGGCCACTCGTCTCTCCGCGCCTTTATTGGAAGGTCGCAAGAAGGGGAGGGGGCGGTGGAGGCTGAGCTGTGCACCTCTACAAGCCGAGACGTATGTGAGCTCTTTAATCGAGGCGGCATAGCCCGTGTCCTCGGCCGCCCCAATTTCCTCGAGCTTGTGTATGCCCCCAGGGCAGGCACCGAATGGTCTGGTCACTTCTTTCGACACGGTGAAGTCTCCGGCGGCAGATCTTTGAACATCTCTCGGTTATATTTTGAGGGAGCCTCCAAAGTTGGCTCCTCGACTGGTTGGAGACGAACCGAAGGCACCGTTCTCGAGCGATCAACGAAAAAACAGACCTCAACCGAGGACTTTGCCCCGAACCCCAATCTCTCCCTCAATGTGGGCATTGTCAAGCGACCGAAATGGGTCTACATGGTCATAGCAACGACTGGCATATCCCTTCAAGTCGGAGTCTTGGTTCTCGCCGGCGTGGGTGTCTGGGTTCTCGGATGGAATCTCAACGGGGGTCGCACCTCAGCCTCGAGGCACTATGCACCAGTCATGTTCATTGCTGGGACGGTTCTCATGTGTCTCGGCATGTGGAGCTGTGCTTATCTCATCGGCCAGACTACACAAGAAGTTTGCTTTCGACGGTGTGATCCAGACTCATCAGATAATATCCCCGACGACTCGCATTTCATAGCCTCCAAGAAGCTTTGGTCAATCGTTCCCAAAATCTCACTACCTGGCTTCTTATCTGGCTTCTCTCATAGAAGAATAAGATTCGATCAAGGCGCTGCCCAGCAGCCAAAATCACGAATGTTTTGGCTACAACCTGGTCCGCAGGTCATAGGAGACCAAAGTTTCGACTCATTCGGCTACGTCGAGGACCCAGCAAACCCAGTCCAGGTCTGGATGTCATCCAAAAAAGAATTTCACGACAACTTTGAGGTGGGGACCTACTTTGCCGTATCTGCCGTGCTGGTTGGGTACATTGTCCAGTTCATCGGCCTCCGCGGCATGAAGGCTTGGGTATCCCTTGCGCAACTCGGCATCTGCGTGGTCATGAGTATCCTTCGGGGTTACCTCAGGATGCAGCGGCTTGACAAGGGGTCAAATCAGTTGGCGGATAAGCTCGACATCATTTCCGGGCATGAGCTAGACTGGCTTTCAAATCAAATTGTACCACAGGAGTTGGAATGGACTGTCAACGCGCGCTGCGCTAAAAGTCCTAGAGAGGACTCCAGTGATGATAGATACCCTGCGCCACGAACCTCAGCCGACCCCAGCCCAAGGGAAGAACATGAAGCCTCCTTTCACAGACTTTTTACTATTCGGAAGCGCCTAGCTCAACTGACAGGCCAAGCTTCTCCGGATGAGATCCTGGATTCTAAATGTCAAAAGTGGAAAGATGAGTTTGTCAAGGTGCGAGCGAAAGCACGACAAATATCGGCGGCCATCTGTCAAGTAGCTGAGAAGCAGTTACCCGAGACTACCATGCCAGACAGATGGGGAAAGCGCCAAATATATCACCTACCAATTCCCATGGTGGCTTATAACCCACGTCTGAACGAGCATTGTCGAACCGACCTTGGCGTGGACTTACAACTGCTGCCAGCACAGAGACAACCCGTCTGGGAATTGGACCCAGCAGAGATAGAGGCAATTCTAGGTCATTGCATGTGGGAGTTAATCGATGACCCCCTTCTCAAATCCGACGATCTTATGTCCTGGGAAAAGGGGGGAAATATCCCCGTCCACAGGATAATCTCACTTACCCCAGACCATGCAAGTACTGACGAAGACGTCGCTGGGATGAAGGGTGAGATGAGCCTCTGGTCTGCCAGGTTTTCTGACGCGGTTCAAGAGAACATCCAGCTCGGGGGCCAGCCTTGGTACAGTCTGAAGTCTCTGTGGGCGGCGACCCCCCAGTCCTCGCCAATGGACACACGCTTTTGTAGGGTCCAGCAGGAAAAGGCTCCGGGCAGGTATCTTAGACGGTTTTGTGGCTGGAATTCAGTTCAAGAAACCCTTCAGCTAGGTTGTGAGGGCGCATTCAGAGCCGTGGTAGTCGAGACCAACCGTGACAAGGTGTCACTCCTCGATATTATCGCCCAGGATCTATTTACTGCCCTCCTAGTTTCACTAGCTCCTTACATGGCCATTCCTCAGACAAGCATCGTCACGGAGGATGGTATTGCGCACCTGGAGAACTCGACCGTCAACGACTTGGTGGATGCATTCACAGAGAATGGCCTCAGTTCTCGCGAAATTGCGCTCTTTTGCATCATCCCAGCTCTTCGAGAGCGACTTCTCTTGCCGCCGCCTCAAGATCTCTTGAACACGATCATCAATATGAGATGCAGTATTCCTGGATCTCCAGATCCAATTCTGTGTCTGAAATGGAGCTGTGCCCTCTTCAGCCCCTTGGATGGGAAAGAAAGCAGAGTGTTTGCGCAAGCCTTGCGGGCTGTGGGGGAACTCTATCGCACTTCGTTCAGAAATACTTGGCTAGACATCATAAATTGTCCCTCTGTTCAAGATGTCCTAGTTGATTGGATGCATCGCACTTACAGTGGCCGAGCCCGGAATGACTCGGCTGTGAAAGAGATATTGGAGTGCTATCGAGACATTGCCCAGAGGCTTGCACAAATTGCTGAAACGAGGGCATATTCTGAACTCGGCGAGAATGAAGAGAAAGGAACCCTCGTCCGACTTTCGCAGGCTCTTGAACATGGAAACCGAACAGAAACGTTGTATCATCTCTGTTTCATCAGCCCAAGAGCGTTCTGCTCCGACAATCTACAGTCAGCCTTACCACTCGCCGCCCGCAATGGATGGAGCGAAGTAGTCAAGGACATGCTGGATCTGCGGGCTGACCCCAATAGTAGAGATAAGAATGGGAGGTCTGCAGTCTCTCATGCTGCTGAACTTGGATTTGAGCACCTTGTCATGTATTATGCCGCAGAGAATGGGAATGAGAGTGTCTTCAACCTTGTGGTCAGCCAAGGACCTGCTGATATTAATAGCACAAACGAAGATGGCCACAATGCATTGTGGGCTGCCTCCAAGGAAGGCCACAAAACCATCATGGAGGACCTTTTGAATCGAGGCGTCAGCCCTGACTGTCGCAAGGGGGAGTATGAGAAAGCACCATTATTTTACGCAGCCCGTTATGGTTACACAGCTCTCGCTCTGGAAATGCTTGACAAGATGTCGAAGTTGGAAGACGCCGAGACAGGACGCGGGTTGTTGGCAGTGGCTGAGGCCAACGGTTACACAGAACTCATCGACAAGTTGCGTGGCAAAGTAACTGATGTTTCATGAATTAAGTACTGGCATGGGGTCTTTTTTCTCGACTATGTCAGTAGCTGGAATCTATGGGTCTGGAAGATGGGTATCATGTATAGATGGAGCGGCTGAATAAAAGGAGATCCTTGGGAGGGTAAGAAAGATTGCTTCGTACAATGATTGTAGAGGAGACGTACATTTGGGATATAAACTTGCTATTTATATTCGTGTATGTGTATAGACTTCTGGTTTGGTCGAACGGCGCCGCAGTTCGTAGGTAGACCTCGTGCAAACCATAATAGGGCGGATTATGCAAGCCTCGAAGCCCCTGGGGAGCATCGTATCCTTCCACATGAACTTCATTCGTTTGTAAGAAGCCCATGAAAGCGGGTATGCGTCTGTGGGACACTTGTCGGTCTCTATGGACGGTCGTGGGCAGAATACCCTATTGCCTTTTACCTGGGTTTGGCTACCTATCACTGGTGTATCATTTGTGAAGCTGGAGAAAGGAAGATTTAAGGGCTATCAAAGACTACACATACTCTTTGACTAGAATGATTGATAGGTTATGAAAATGGCCCCACGTTCTCATCATGACTGCTGAAGTATTGTGCAGAAGGCTAGAGTTTTGTTGAAGAGCAACAGATATATCTTCAAAAAGGTGGCTGTGACTCGCTTAATAGCCCTAAGGTTCCGGCGATGTACGTATCCATTAGTCTCGGAGTCTTTTCGATTACTGAAACATGTCACCATCACATTCTTTGATAACTCGCTAGTCATGGACCCAGACAGTTCTTTAGGGAATCGCAAGCCGATCCTCGTAGGCAGCTACCGTGTTGCCTCTCCAATCCTTCGTCTTGGTCCCCTTGTGACTCGTCCTGGCTTCTTTCCGAAGCTGCAGAGCTATATTGCTCCCATCAGAGACGCAACCGTACAGTGTCTGGAAGTTTGGTGCAACATCCGGGCCGACGAACGGGACCTTCAACAAGTACAAGCTTGTTTGCACAATTAAGGATGATGCTCACGTCACCGGCACACCAAGATGCTACTCCGAAGAGTTTATCATTGCTGAGGACGACATGTCTAGCCAGGGGCAGAGCGGTTGGTTCTGCGGACCTGAGACTCGAGGTCCGTGGTCTTTGACGCTGGTGGTCAAACGATTGGGCTACTGTTCGGTGAACAGGTACCGAGTCAGACGGCATGGTATGGGCTCGTAACGCCTATTGAGGATGTTTTTGAAGATATCAAGGCTTCTTCGGAAGGGTAGACTGAGTATATCCGTATTGCGAGCTCCCGATCCTAAGGCCGCGTTGTTCCTTCGATGCTATTCTTAGTACCCATGATAATACCTTCATAATTCTGTGTAATAGTACTCAATAATTAATACAAAAAGATCCAAGTTTGATCTTGCTATCTTAGAGTCTTTTCTAACTCCCAGTCAAGGGATCTTCATCCGTTGTTTAGATCCTCTTCGCAGCATGGGTATTATCCGAGGTTAGATCTCATGATAGAGGGTCCCTGACTTGCATGGGCTGGACCCATCGAGATCGCAATGTTTGAGTTACGATAAACCCTTGTTAAATCCCGTCTTCATCTTTTAAACCCGAGCCAAAATCGAAGGGTCACCGTCATCAAGCCCAACCGCGACTCGAAAGACATGGCCGTTTCGGGTCGTCGGCAAAAAGTCTGGACAAGCGAGGTCGAGAGCGTCTGTGAATGATTGGCAAAATGGGCACAGACACAAACCAAGTTGGCGAGAAAGAGCAAGGATACCCATCCTTCGGTTGAGTTGGCGAGCTTACGCAGGTTTCATCGCGTCTCTTCTTGAGGCACAGGGCTGACTCTAGGCAAGGATCTTGGAATCGAGAATGGGGACAAGGCCAAGTATAAGATGGCTTTGTTGCTACAAGTTGGTTCCAAATTTGTCTTCAATCTCTGACTGCTGAGTCTAGCTTTTCTTCTTGACCTTCGCTACCCACACTTACAAGATGCGTTTCCTCTCCGATGACCGAGAGATCGACTCTAAGGCAGCTCAAATGCAAGTTCTCTGCCTGGGCCTCTCACGCTGCGCAACATCGTCACTCCAGGCAGCCCTCGAATCTGATGTCTTGAACGTGGGCCCTTGCATGCACATGGCGCACATTGCACCCCATGCCGACCGAGAACAGATCGTCATTGACGCCATCAACGAGGATGATACCGAGAAGAGGCAGAAGCTGCTTCACAAGATCTACGACGGGTACGCATCGTCATGCGACTTCCCTGGGTGGCTATTCGTGCCTGATCTTATGGATATGTACCCCGACGCAGTCGTGGTCTTGAACACAAGGAAATCATCGCAGGCGTGGGCAGAGAGCATCGGTAACAGCCACTCCTTCTTTGGCTCGCGATGGTACTATTGGCCCACGTTTCTCTGGAAGACAGACCGACTTCACTATGCGATTCACCGAACCAGCTACGCTTGGATCCAGCGTCGCTTCGGCATCGCAGACATGTTCACGGCCGAGTTCTACGAGCGATACAACGACTGGGTGCGCGAAGAAGCCAAGAAGCGAGGAAAACGGGTGCTGGAATGGCAGGCAGCAGACGGCTGGGAGCCTTTGTGCGAATTGATCGGCAAGGAGCCGCCAAAGGACAAGAGGGTATTTCCTCATCTGAATGATGCGAACCAGATGACGTTTGTGAAGCGTATATTGGTAGGAAGGGGGTTGGTTGCTTGGGTGGCTTTGTTTGGAGTCGCCTGGGGTGGATGGAAGTCCTGGCCTTGGGTATTGGAGAAGCTGGCTTCCTTCAGAGGATGAATGCAACTTCTGACGATATACGATAGTAATGAACATATATTGTCTTGTGATTTTGCGAGGTCCATTGCTTTCATCAAGTCAAATCGTGACAGAATACCTGAGGTTCAACAACCGATGCCAAGGGTAGTTGTGCAGATGCTGATAACATGCCATTGGACAACAAAGATGTGACTTGCAGTTGAAGGTCTATAGCTCACCTTAGTCATAGGGTTTGGAATCAGCCCCGAAGGAGCTGAGAAGGATTCCAAGTAGTGTTGACAAGAGTAATATTGAGTAACATCGAGTATTCCTTCCTGGTCTGGTAAGAAGTCGTGTTGAATCATCTCTGGTTCGCGCCTCAGCCAATAGTCTCCTTCTCGGTCCGTCATCTGGAAAGCGTAGCCTCCAGTTCAATGCACAATGCCAAAATAATGCCATGCACAAGCATTCCAGGCGTCCAACTCGCATGAAGACGCCGTTTCAGGACGAGGTTCGTGGCGGAGGCGCAGACCAACGAAAACGGTGCTGACTAAGGCCATGACGCGGTCCCCTGGCCAGGGTGAGATCCTACAGCTCGTAACGTGATAACGGTCCGTATGTCAGCGGAGAGGATTCATCTATTGCCTCTTTATCTCTCTTCCTCTTGAATCAAGATCATCAACCTACGATATACCATCATCTCGAACCTATACATCAAGTCCCTCCCGAAACATCCGCAACCATGTCCCGGTTCTCCCGCTACGACACCGACGAGGAACGCCTCCCCGAAGGCATGGAGCGAGTCGGCTACGATGCTGACGAGCAAGTCTACACATTTCGTGATGCCGATGGCAGCTACTGGGAGAGCGCCCCAGGCAACCAGTACGGTCGCCTTACAAAGGTCGGGGAATCCCGTATCCCCGAGGACCACGAGCCCTTCATCGTCTCAGAGCAGAACAAGAAGCTGTCATGGCGGAACGAGATGCGGCCATTCCTCAACTTTATGATGCTCATCGGCCTGTGCCTGTTTGGCATGTTCTGGTTCTTCCACACCTCCGGAGGTACACCAGCCGAGGAGGGCATGCCTCTGCCAGACTGCCCGGGTACCACGACACCCTACTGGATCAAGAGTGGCGATACGTGCTGGGAGATTGCGAAATCGCACAGCATCAGTGTGGATGACCTGCTGAAGGAGAATACTGAGATTTCCTGTGATGCCCTCAAGCCTGAGCATCGGATTTGCCTGCCTAAGAGGGGCTCTAAGGATATGGAGACCAATGAGGAGCCCAAGGGCAAGGAAGAGAAGGAGGCCTAAGCGACAAAGACGGTGCGATAGAGGCTGGTATAGCTCTCGGTATGAGCTGGAAAGGGATCAGGACACGGCGCTGGGCCAGAAACCGTTGGGTATGGTAACAAGTTATTGGTACTTTTCGCGTTCAGATAAGGGACCTGGAATAGGTAGGATAACGGAGGAAAGGGCAGACTGTTTACTACCGTGAGCTGTAAGCATCTGCGTACACATCTGGATAGGCAGCACTTTGATCGTGTAGGCTCTGTTTTGGCGTTGCAGGCATGGCGTTGATTGCTTGAGTAAATGCTTATCGATTCGTCTTTGGTGTGCTCCTTTCAGACTTCTGTGAAGCAAGCAAACATCCTTGTCACCTGAGCAGATGACACTCCAAGTTCACTGAGCTAATGTAAAGAAAGCTAGCTGCAACCTTCGGCCCATGTGTGCAGCTTGGGTGGTTGCTAGGCAGAATTAAAAGCAAGGCACCCAGCGCGAAGAGGGACATGACCGACGTGTACCGATAATTGTGCATGGGATAATTTATCTTAATAGGCAACAAAGAAAGTCGGCAAATGTGCCCAAGCTTGCCGAGAGTTACATGGGTTTTGAGGGCGCGAAATGAGGGCAAGCAAGGGATTGTTTAGGCCGCCATGGATGTTGACGACAAACGAGGACACCAAGTTTTCGTGTCTTGTGTTGGTACAGAGGCATAATAATGCAATATCTACACCACCACAACTTGTCTAGTAGTACTCTAGAATCATTCCATCTTCTTATCGACCGTTTATTCGCCCCCTCTTAAGCGGTGAAGCTTTAAAGAACTCTTCAATCGGCACCAGTTTAACTCGCAAAGGAAATCATCACCAGAAAAAAAAGAGGCCCCGCGCCAAGTGGGAATAAACGAGGGGCAGCTCCAGCAGGGACCTTCCATTTTCTGTGCCACTCAGAGCGGGGCAATTTTTTTTTTTCCTGTCTTTTTTCTCAACCGTAATTTGAGATTCGGGCCCAAATAAATTTTCCTGGACGCGGGTCCTTCCCCTCGCGTTTCTTCCTCCCTTCATCATCACCACACACCAAAAGCCTTCGGGTTATCTTCACTTCTCTGTCTTTTTCGTTGCAGAGAAAAAGAAGCCATGGACAAGGGGAAGCTTGCCCAGTTGCTCGAGGGGAGCCAAGTCCGTGAGTCCTTCTCGCGTCAGCCATCGTCAGCTTCATAGCTGTTGATGCGCTGTCCCCTCTTGTTTGCAAAGAAAACACGTCGCTGATTTGACCTCCCTCGCAGCCAACACGGAGCAGGTCAAGGCCGTCACTGCCGAGCTCCAGAAGAACTACTACTCCCAGCCCGAGTCGTTGCTCGCCCTCGTCGAAGTCTCCCTCACCCATGGCGACGCCGGCGTTCGACAGCTCGCCTCGGTCCAGGCCCTGCGCCTAGTCCCCAAGTACTGGGAGAAGACTGCTCAGGACCAGCGACAGCTTGCCCGCAACCACCTTCTCGAGGGCACCCTCAAGGAGCAGTCCGCTGGTGTCCGTCACTCGCTCGCCCGTCTCGTCGCTGGCATCGTCAGCGCCGACATGGAGAATGGTGAGGGTGAGGACTTCCTCCGACAGCTTCTCCCCCTCAACAACAACGACAATGTCGTTGCTCGCGAGGTCGGTTCGTTCCTCCTCTACGCCATGCTTGAGGAGGACCCTACCCACTTCAGCGACCATACCCACCAGCTCCTTGAGCTCTTCCAGGCCCGCATTGAGGACCCTCAAAGCAAGGAGGTCCGCATCAACATCGTTCGCGCTATTGGTGCTATCCTCATGATCATCGAGCCCGAGGAGGACCAGGTGGCCCTCAAGGCCATGCAGGGCTTCGTTCCTAGCCTGGTCAACATCCTCAAGGCTACCGTCGAGGCCGAGGATGAGGAGAGCTACAAGATCGTCTTCGAGGTCTTCCACTCCTTCATCGCCTACGACTCCTCCCTCCTTGCCGTCCACCTCCGGGATCTGCTCCAGTTCATGATTGAGCTTGGTGCCAACTCCAACGCCGAGGACGACGCCCGATCTCAGGCTCTGGCCTTCCTCATCCAGTGTGTTCGCTACCGCCGCATGAAGATCCAGGCCATGAAGGACATGGGTGCCCAGCTCATGGTCAAGGCCATGCACATCATCACTGAGCTCGACTCTGACGATGAGGAGGAGGACATGTCCCCTGCCCGCACCGCCATCAGCCTCGTCGACACTCTGGCCAGCGAGCTTCCTCCTCGCCAGGTCATTGTTCCCCTCCTCGAGCAGTTCCCCAGCTTCGCTACCAACCAGAATCCCAAGTTCCGCATGGCTGCCATGCTCGCTCTTGGTAACGCTGCTGAGGGTGCCCCCGACTTCATCTCTACTCAGCTTGAGCCTCTCCTCCCCGCCATCATCAACCTTCTCTGCGATACCGAGACCCAGGTCCGACACGCCTCTCTTGTCGGTCTGATCCACCTCGCTGAGGAGATGGCCGATGAGATGGCTTCCCACCACGACCAGATCATCAGCGCGATCCTCAAGAACCTCGAGGCGGCCTCCCAGGCCGGTTCCGACAAGAAGAATGTTAGCATCATCCGCTGCTCTTGCGGTGCCCTCGACACCTTTGGCGACGGTATCGACACCAAGATCATGGCTCAGTACGGTCCCAACCTGATCCAGCCCATGGTCCGTCTCCTTGACCACGAGGACTTTGGTGTCAAGGCTGCTGCCGCCTCTGCCATTGGTGCTATTGCTTCCTCCATGGAGTCTGCCTTTGAGCCCTACTTCAAGGACGTCATGACCGCACTCGGCCGCTTTGTCGCCATCAAGGATGGTGAGGAGGCCCTCGACCTCCGAAGCTCTACCTGCGACAGCTTGGGACGTATCGCCATGGCTGTCGGCTCCGAGGCCTTCCAGCCTTACGTTATGGACCTGATGAAGGCTAGTGAGGAGGCTCTTAACCTCGACAACCCTCGCCTCAAGGAGACCAGCTTCATCCTCTGGTCTAACCTGTCTAAGGTTTACCACGAGCAGTTCGACCACTTCCTTGAGGGTGTCTTCAAGGGTCTCTTTGCCTCTCTCGAGCTCGAGGAGGAGGAGATTGAGCTTCCTGGTATCGATGCCAGCCAGCTCGGTGATGGTGCTATTGTTGTTGGTGGCAAGCGTGTCAAGGTCAAGGCTCCCGAGACCCAGGACGACGTCACCATTGCGACTGGTGGTGATGATGACTGGGATGATATCGAGGACCTTGAGGACTTCGATGCCGTCACTGCCGTTGCCCTTGAGCAGGAGATTGCTCTCGACGTTCTCGGTGATGTCATTTCCAACTCTTGCAACAGCTCCAACCTCGAGAAGTACGTCGAACAGACCCTCGCCAAGGTTACTCCCTTCGCCGAGCACACATACCAGGGCTGCCGAAAGACTGCCATCTCCACCCTCTGGCGCACCTACGCCCGCGTCTTCCAGGTCTGGGAGGAGGGCACCGGTGTCAAGTGGGAGGCTGGTTTCCCCGCCAAGCAGGCTCCCCCTGCTTCTCTCGTTGCCATGAGCCAGGCCCTGCACAAGGCCACCGCCAGCATCTGGGTTGAGGATGCCGAACGGTTAGTTGATCCCATTCCCTTTTTTTTTCCTGTTCTTGCCAAAAGGATGAATACCTTGCGTTATACCCAGCTCACTCAGAGCACTATGTGCGTTGCTGAGAAAGCGTCTAATCTACTTCTGATTCATGGCACTGTTACACACTTACTCTTGCATTCACTCTGCCAGAAGCATATGCTAACAGTTGAATAGTTCTGTTGTCACCGACATCAACCGCAACGTTGCTGCCACCCTCAAGGCCTGCGGTCCCGCCGTTCTCGGTAACGACAAGACCCTGCTCAACGAGATCATCACCATCACCAACCTCATCATCACTCGATCGCACCCCTGCCAGCAGGATCTCGGCGACGAGGAGGAGGAGCAGGACGTCGATGCCGGATCTTCCGAGTACGACTGGCTCGTCATTGACACTGCTCTCGATGTCGTTGTTGGCCTTGCCGCCGCCCTTGGTGCTGGTTTCTCCGAGCACTGGAAGATCTTTGAGAAGCCCGTTCTCAAGCTGGCCAGCTCTACCGAGGATCTGCACCGCTCGACCGCTGTCGGCACCATTGCCGAGATTACTAAGTATATCGGCGAGGGTGTGACTCCTTTCACCGAGTCCCTTGGTCAGGCTCTTGTCCGCCGTCTCACCGACCCCGATGCCCTGGCCAAGTCCAACGCCGCCTACGCTATCGGTCTGGTTGTGTTGAACTCTGCCGACACTGGCAAGACTTTCCCTCTGTACCCCCTCCTCTGGGAGAAGCTTGAGCCTCTTCTGACTGTCAACGAGATGCGCATGACCGACAACGTTGCCGGTGCTGTCTCTCGTATGATCATCAAGAACCCCGACAACGGCTTCGTTGCCCAGGCTCTGCCCGCCATTGTCAACGTCCTTCCCCTCCAGGAGGACTACGAGGAGAACGCCCCCATCTACCAGTGCATCTTCAACCTCTACCAGCAGTCCAACTCGACCGTCGAGCAGCTCACTCCTCAGCTGATTGGCATCTTCGAGAAGGTCCTCAGCCCTCCTGAGGATCAGCTCGAGCCTGAGACCCGACAGATTCTGCAGCAAATCGTTCAGATTCTGTACAAGGCCAAGGCTGACCTGTTGGCCAACAACCCCGGCCTTCTCAAGCTGGCTGGCATCCAGTAAACAAACAAAACAGTAAAATCACAAAAAGCAGCATCACGACTTGAATGAATCAAGATGGGGATGAAACACAACACGAGCCTACCGTGGAAGTAGGAACGAGGACATGACATGATTTTGATGAAAGACGTACATATCTGAGCACTGGGTTTGCTGGATAGAGTATATATGAGGGAGGGTTGGGCTTCATGCTGCAAGCATTGTTGAGGTGTTGGACTGGAAAAGGAAAAAGGGATAAAAAGGGCAATTGGGAATGCAAGCGATGTGGAATTATCAAGGATGGAAGGATAAAGAAAAAGGGGCTTGGGCATAGAGATGGGGTTTGATACCCACCGATCGTTTAGAGAATGATACCTCTCCGTATGGAACAAGATGTTCATATGTGCGCACACTCATAACCTGACACGACTGTGATACTTGGTGATAGTATGTGTCAGACTTGATATTATCATTATCGAGCCTTTCCTGAAGACTCTGTCAATCTCAAGTAGTATGTAGTCCGCATCAAGCAGACCTCCCAAACGCCATCCCATGAAAATCGTACCAGTAAGAAAAACTCCGTATATACACAGCATCACCATATCCTCTTTGCGACCATCTCGTACCGCATAACCGCCTCAAAATCATCCCTCTTCTTATCCGTTTTCTCAACCCTCTTTCCAGGTCCCTTGCCTCCCTTCAGGCCTTCATTCTTGTCTGCGTGTATCCACCGTTGTCTCTCCTCTCCGACTTCAACGTGTCCGAAGCCACCGATCCTTCTACCGCCAGGTGTGTCGTATGTTTCGGTGCGGCCTCGATGTTCGGCTTGCTTCATCTTGGCGTAGCGATTGCGAGAGTACTTGAGGAGAACCATGCCGAGGAGGAGTTTGAGGATCAGAAGGACTAGGAAAGCAATGAAGAAGACGACGATCATTGTCACGGCGGCGATGAAGTCGTCCGAGGTCCAGGAGTACCAGGGTCGTGAGTTAAGCGGTGATCCGTAGGGGTAACCATAGGTTGCGCGGCCGAGGGAGTCGCGGATGAGGGTGTCGAATCTGTTCAGGGCGGCAATCATGGCGGGTGATGATGGAGTTGCCGATTCCTCGGTCAAAGATGTTTGCGTTGACTCAGGCATGGGCATGGGCATGGGGAGGTGAGTGGAAAGAAGCATGTGGTAGGTCTGGACAGAGGCGCGGATAAAGAGGCATGAAAGTGGGATGACGGCAAGACCAAGACGACGAGTCAATGAAGGTGTCATGAAGGCCTAGAGGCAGGAGTCAGTACAGATACATGATACAGAGGACAGGAGACATACGTTGGTATAGTAGTCCTTGCACAGAATGTCGAGGATACGACTATAAAAGCCGGGCTTGATGTTGTTAAACTTGGTCACGTACGCATGCTTGACAGTATCAACAAGCATCTCACTCCCAATAACAATGAGAAAAGGTGACAAAACTTCACCAGACATGAGCCAAGACGGCAACACGGTGAAGCTATGAGGCAGAATAGACGGGTTATGCAGCGGCACAGTATTTGACTCGTCATAGCTCAGCTCAGAGCCAGCACCCGGAACGCTCAAGCCGCCGACTTCGACGACGTTGCGCATTCCGATGATGAGCAGCATGATCCAGAGTTGGAAGCGCTCGACAATGTCGGCACAGGTGAGCTGGAACAGATTGTCCTTCTCAAAGCGTTTAAAGACTGTGCTCTTGATCTCGACAAATTGGTTCGACAAGAGTAGTGTCAGGAGAGCGTTGGAATACGAGTTGACAGCCACGTTGAGAGTGATGACTTGGTAGTACAGCGCAACGGAATGCAGACAGCAATACGCAAGAGCAAGCAAAAACATGCCGGCTGGAAGAAGCACCTTGGACCTCCCAGACGCATTACGCGAGAGTGTCTCACTGCTGAACAGGCACTCGAGGATATCCTGACCCAGTGCAGAGAGCAGACGGTCACTGACCTCGAGGATGTTGTAAATGACATAGAGCTTGATGGCCGACTGGGCACGGATAAAGTGATACATGCGACTAGCGTCGAGCGTCATGAGCGCCATGGAGCTGCACACAATGACGGCGCCTTGTAGGAGGTCCGCCTTGTGAAAGGCCGAGAGATTCGAGGGCATCGATTTTGTCCTCCTATGACGAAAGGGGCCCTTTCGATGTGTGTTTCTCTTGATAGGTTTAAAGTGTCCGTTACCATTGGCAGAGTGATCTCCTGAAAGACCGCGAGGACGACTTTCACTGCGTGATCTGTCGTCGTCGGAAACATCACCGGCTCGGGTCCTTGAACGTCCACGTGCCCAGAGTCTACCCAGTCCAGACCATACAAAGTCGATGAGCCAGCGGACCTCTTTGAGGATGACATATCCCCACCAACGGACCAGCACGCCAAAGGCCAGCATGAACCGCATGGGGAGAATGGTAAAGTTGTAGAGCCAAGCGTCGAGACACGCGAGGGCTCCAAAGTTGAGAGTGCGCTCAAGGAATGGGGGTAGGAGCAGCACGTTCTTGAGGCGCTCAAACTTGACGGCGCTGGACTCATAAGGCACGTCGTAGGCGTGTGACTGGTGGATGTACAGCGGACTTGGTCGTTGAGCTGCTAGTTCGAGTTGCAGGTGTGTAGGGAGTGACATGGGAGGTAGGGGGATTATGGGCGGAATTGGCGATGGTGGTCGAAGGCCAGATGAATCAGTCTGTTGAATCGGAATAGCCGTTGCCGGGGTTGATCGTGGACCAAGAGTAGGAGATGTTCCACCGACACCATCAAGATTCAAGTGAAGAGCCGCGGGACGAACAGCAGGGTGGAAAGACGAGTATCTCCTTGGTGAAGCCGTCCCGCTCGAAGCCCCATCACCAACGAGCACACGACTCGTTGGAGGAGTCGACAAGGTCCTCGCCCCAGGCGAAGGCCTCCTCTGAATATCCCGATGCGCATCCCTCGGTGTCCACAATCCTGCAGAACGAGCCTCCACGGCGACACCGTTCGGCTGCAGCGCGGGAAACGTCTCGAGATCCCGCATCATCGACTGTCGCACCGACTGACGAATGGCCTCGCGCTGGTCAGCAAATCGAGAGACGGATTCCTGGTCGATTGACCTTCGTTGGGGCGGTGCTGGTGCTACAGGTAGGGAGTCGGGAGAGTTTGTGAGGCGTTGCATCTCGCTCGCCGATAGACGACGGACGTTAGGGTTTGTAGTGTTGCTTATGGTGCTGCTGCGGCTGGCTCGTCCAGAATGCACCGCCGTGTCCTGTTCTTTATCTGAGACGTACTTCTGAGCGTCGTCTGTTTGCTCAGTTTGTGTCCCGTCCTGCTCCTTCACTCTCTGCTGCCGTCGCTCCTCCTCCTCCTGATCCTCGTGCTCGTCATCTTCGATCGCAGGGTCCGAGATGGAGGAAGAGTTGGAGTCTGCTCGCCGAGGGCTCACGCTCCGATGCGAGCCCTCCTCAGAAGAGCGATCCTCGTCGGAAGGGATAGTGGGCAGTTTCTCAGCAGTCGACGTATGAGGAGAGGTCGCCGTCGTCGCTTCGTTCGCGCAAGTGGTGGACGTCGGAGAAGGAGACGGAGAGGGAGTCAGAAGCGGTGGGAAATGATGGGGCTTTGTCGAGTCGACGGAGGCGGCCATCACCAAGGCTTTTGGTCGTCAAGCATGGCTGCCTGTCGCGCGTCGAGTCTATGCACGTGTATCGCCGGCTGTTGTCGCAAGCGGCCAATCGATGATGCAGTCGAGATAGTGAATATTTGTCTCGGCGTCGGAATGGATTGGATCACGAATATTCAGCGAGAGGTGGTTGGTTGGGCGGTGTCAGAATGAATGATCCCCTGAAGCAGATGGGAAAAAGCCACTGAAACCTTGGGGGAGTGGGGTCCGTGGGAACAGGTGGAGATGGTTGCCGTCGCGGCTTGTGTCAGTGGCTAGAGCCCCTGGGGATGCCCTGAGCTTCAGGGCTTTTGTTTCGGGGGCGAGACAGGGTTGAACCATGAAGTGCCGGCTTGGAATGCCAAGGTCATGATGCCGGGAATGGAGTCTCGATCTATTGACTTTTAATTCTGTACCGTGGCTATTTGCTTCTTTAACTATTTACTACATCTTTCTCTTCAACTGCCCTTACAGAAGATGCTCGTCAAACCACGCCACAGCCTGGTAGAATGCATGCTCCTTGGCAAACTTCTCAACCTTGACGTTGGGATCTCCACGAACCGCAAATCCATGCACTACACCCGAGAATAGGTTAATCTGGAAAGGAAGACCAGTCTTGATGAGAATCTCCTCAGACTTGTATCGCATCTCGGTAGGGAAGATGGGGTCAGTCTGGGCTGCGGAGATGGAGAGGGGACCGGTGATGGCGGCGAGCTCTTCCTCCTCAACAAAGGAAGGATGGGCAAGGTAGCCGGCTTGGATGCCGTCCTTGTAGTGTCTCACGACATACTTGACGATGTTAGAATTCAATACAATATTTGAGAGAGAAATGCTCACCTTGGCGCCGAAGCAGTATCCCACACCTCCAATCTTGGTGATTCCCCGCTCCTTGAGCGCATTGATAGCATCCACGATAACAGGGTCAATAGACGGCGGCAGATGAGGGCTCTTGCCATCAGTACCGCCCTTGATCCAGCCCATGATGTCGAAATCCTCAGGCTTGGGGTCGGGCATCTTGTCGCCGTGGAAGAGGTCTGGGATCAATGTTGTGTAGCCGTTGGCGGCGTACTGGTCCGCCAGGAGCTTGCTGTTGGTGCAAATACCCCAGATGTCGGGGATGTAGACAATACCGACGCCCTCATGGTTCTTGTTGGCTGGAGGCGTAGCGAGGTAGGCCTGGGTGTTGTTGGCAATGGTGATGAGCTCGCCAGTGGTTTCACCTCTTTAGGATGTTAGTGAGTTCCGCTTGAGGAGATTGGAGTCCTACTGATGGCGCACGCCGACAGTGCAGCACTTGGCGGGTTGATTCGAAGCCATTGTATTCTATGATGTTGTGGTTTGTGTTGTTGAAAGCAAAATTCACTCGCCTCCTCCGAGGTTCTCTACCCGACTTATATCCTCCCCCATCCCGGACCCTCAGTGACGCAACCGAAACCCGAAATCTCGAGTTTCACCGCACAAAATAGGTATCCCACTCGCCGGACCAAACTGCCGTCTTTGCCCCGCCCACAGAAGAGCTTTCAATGCGTCCACGGGTCCCGCGGTGCCAATGCTTATCAATCCCTGACTATTGCGGTCCATGTGTGCTAATTGGTGCAATTCTCAGTTGTCGCCAACTGACCTAAAGTAGAAACCCCTGGATCTTGTCTGATTTGGTGCGATATCAAGGCAGTTCCGGAAGTCGGAACTGTAAATGCGGAACGGAACGCCACGGAACTCCGAATGATTAATGGCAGATGTTAGCCCGCTCGCGATACTAAAGAGTGGAACAGCGGCAAGGATACGAATCCTGGAAAGACTTGAGCCTCATATCTCTCGTGGTATCATTGAATGCTCCAATTACAAAGTATAATACAACCGGGTCTGTCGCTACTTTTGTCGAATGCCCTTGGGTTTCCGCTTCTTGAACACCACCGTCTGAACCCCCGATGCCGCTTCTTCTGGCTCGGGCTTGACTAGGGGTGCAACATCTGGCGCTTCTGCCTTGACGGCCGTCGTGTCTGGCGCCGTATCCCCATTCGTATCTTCCTCGGTCTTGACGTCCTTGGTATCCTCCTCTTCCTCCTTCTTAACCTCATCCTCGGTCGTCCTAGGTGTGAACGTTGATCCGCTCAGCAGCGCATCCAGTTCCTTATCCTCTTCTTGTGGCATCGCTTTCGAGTCTCGTCCCCATCGTCGAGGCTTCTTGAAAAGGCTACGCACAGCTTCCTCTTCCTCCTTTTCGTCTTCTGTTGCTTCTCGCTTCCTTACACCGATCGCGATCGATTCCACCTTGGCCTCTTCTTCTTCTTCGCTTTTCGTTTTGATAACTCGTGTATTCGTAACCGTCCACTGTCCAGGCATCGCCATCTCCGGTCGAAAGTCACTCGGTACTTCCACGCCCAGCTCAGCGAGCTGCTCCCTCTGCTTCTTCAACGACGCCTCAGACGGTGCGCTCGGGGGCGCGCGTGGCGCAGGTCTCGAGGAAGTCGCTGCCGATGATGAAGAAGATCCCGCGACGACACCATTTAGTCGCGCAACCTCCTGCCGGGCGCGTTCCTTCTCGCGCTCCTCTCGTTCGTGGCCGCGGTGCAGGTCGCGCAGGAAGCGCTTGAGATTGCCTTGATGCTTTGCGGTCGACTCATGGTTCTGGCGCTCGAGTTTCGTGTCGCGCACGTAGCAGGCACAGTGCTTGCACCAGTATTTCGGTGTTGATTTCCAGTATTCGGACATTTTGGCTGTGTTGTTATTGAATGACTGCCTGGAGATGTGTCTGTCGAGAAGTTGATGCTTGAGTTAGAATGATTATGTCATCCAAAACACCAGATCGATGGACCCACAGTAAAGCTGTAGGGTAAGCATACGGCTGACAGTCCGCTGAACGGGAATAATTCGAAGTGAATAGAACCAAAACGGTGATGCAGGTATTGTCATGATCATGGATGTATTTCTCTTGTGACTTTCAGAACCGCTTTTGGTAACCTTGTGGTTTCATCTTGGTAAGACGCACGCTTCGGAGGACGGGTGTTATCGCCCTACTAATATCGACACTAGCATCAGTCAAAATACCTAAGAAAGATGTTCAAGAATCCCCCATGACCACCAATGCAGAGCACAAAACTGTCTGTAATTGTACTTCCAATGAGAGCAAACAATTCCATTTTACTAGTCCGGATTGAAGTCCAATTTGACTTCCTGCTCGAGACCCAGCTAAGTTTCACTCAGTAACTTCAGGACTGTCAGCAAAAGAGCTAATCTCGCTTCTAACAAAGGAAATCTCATGGGTAAAGTAAGCCTAGGAGATGCTATGTTAAAGATTCGCATCTGTTAGTGTCTTTCGCTCCGTCATGTAAATGCCAAGCAACATTCTCAGTCATCAAGCTTTAGAGCATGCATCAACTATTACCCCCATCCCGACTAGTCTCACTACGAAGCTCGTTACATTGCTCCCAAGGCTCAACCCTGCTCAGCATTTGCCTTGGCGCCTGGTAATCGGACCAAGCGCCTGGATGATCGCCTGGCAGACCAGCATCAGGGACGACACAGACCCTGCCCATCACCCAATTGACGGACGACAATAGAGGCAACAGGACTCTTTGCTGCGCCGCAGATAACCGCTCTTAGACATTGCCTAAATGGGGTCTTGGGCAATCGGTGATTCGATGGCTCAGCTAATGTCGCAGCACGAGACAAGTCTTGTTATTGAGAGCCTGGGCTTTCCCAACGAGGAAAAAGCGACGAGCACTTGTTGTTAGCTCTGCCGCCGAGCCTCATCCAGTCGATGCCACACGACGCTAATCGCCAAGGAGGCCAAGGGATTGGAGGGCAAGCCAGGGACAGGCACGGAAAGTTATCTCGAGCTTTTAGCTAATCTCAACATCCATTGGAGAATCTCTGTAGTTTATTAATTTAATATGAAAGTAAGAATACTATGATTGATCGGGAATACTTGCTTCTTGGAGCGTGTAGAAGTAATCCTCGTGTCAGCACATTGTACGGCTTGGCTGCCTCTCTAAGGGATGCCCGCTGTCAAATCCTTCAAAGTCTCCAAGGTTACAACCATTTCACGCCAAGAGAAAAAGAGACAACCACATGGTACGATCCAATCTTGGACTCGGGTCAATTGCGAACATGTAACCTCTCCCGTGGGTCGGGAATGCAGCCGAAGTCCTCGGCTTTGGAAGCCGACCACTGGGCTCGTCAAACTCGGGAAGACAAAAGTTCGAAACGCACCATCTTTTTCTCCGTACCCACAGAGGAAAGATTCCGGGTGTTTTCTTGACACATCTTGCATGAACTACCTTGCTCAAAGGAAAAACTCTTCGAGACGATGGATCCGCTTTGCGCGCCTTTGCCGCACTCGAATCATGCTAGATGTCACGTGAGTGGCCAGGCATCGGTTTGTGACGGGACACGTGATTGGGTGGAGGAGAATGACTCGGCCGAACGACGTCATGGTGCTTCTTGTTTATTGCCGGTGGTGGCTTGGCGAGAACCTCAGGAACAAGGGTCACAACGTCAGCCATTGACATCAGTAAAAGGGCAAGCCGAGGAAGATGATTATCTGACTTTGGTTCCTGGCAGACTGCTCGCGGAGAAGCTTATCTATTCATCAACGGCCCCAAAGACACTCGAGCCTGACCTTGTTTGATGGAGACTCACTCGACTGATGATGACCCAAACCATCCATGGCCCATCCATTCATATCCTCCATGTGGAGACTCGTGTTGCGACGATATCCACCAGCTGGGGACAGATTCAGTTGGATCTCACTCTTCAGAAAAGGACCCATTTGAGTTTTACCCTGCTCGGCCCCTTATGACGTGATGACTTCTATCACTTTTCTCACGGCATGGGTTCTTTTCATCAAAGGATCCTGCCAAAGGTTCCACATCCTCCCACTAACAGGACTTAGTTCTCGTTATGAGTGTGTCGCTCTTCCCGTGCTGATCCCTCTCATAAAGGCCTGTCTGTCTGCTTCTCAAACGGGTTTTCTTCTCTCTTGTTTCCATCTATCCCCACATGTATTAACCCCAGACGTCTTTGGGGGTTTCAACTGTGGTAGGCCATCTCAACGAATCCTCAGCCACTCGACAACATGTCCTCTGACGAAAAGGACTCCTACAAGGGTGCTTCCAGCCCCAACCCGGAGCTTAGCAACAACAATGAAGGCGACAACGCCGACGGTCTTCACCGTCGTCTGAACAACCGTCAAATCCAGCTCATCGCCATCGGAGGTACCATCGGAACGGGTCTCTTTATCGGTATCGGCGCCGGTCTGGCCAAGGGTGGCCCCGGTAGTCTCCTCGTCTGCACGGCTCTCTACTCTTGCGTCCTGGCCCTCGTTAACAACTCGATCGCTGAGATGACCACCTACATGCCCGTGTCTGGCGGTTTCATCCGCCTTGCTGGTGCTTGGGTCGACGACGCTCTCGGGTTCATGGTCGGATGGAACTTTTTCTTCTACGAGGCTCTTCTGATACCATTTGAAATCGTCGCCCTGAATCTCGTGCTATCCTTTTGGAACGACAATATTACCAACGCCGGTCCGACTGCAGGATTCTGCGCTGCCATCATCATCTCATATGGGTAAGGACTGAACCATGAGTTGAATCCTGATGTTTATCGTCAAGGAAGCGCTCTACATGGTGTCGTCTCATACTTCTCCCGTGCTCCTTTCTGTGTGTATGCATGCTAAACTATGTGCCCCTATCTAGTGTGCTAAATGTCCTTGCTGTCGGTGTCTTTGGTGAAGCCGAGTTCTGGCTCTCTGCCGGCAAGGTGATCCTCATCTTGATCCTGTTCGCCTTCACATTCGTGACTATGGTCGGCGGAAACCCCCAGCACCACGCGTATGGTTTCACCTACTGGAAGGATGCGCATGATGCCTTTGCTACCTATCGCACTGAAGGTGACCTTGGACGTCTCGAGGGCTTCATGGGCGCCATGGCTGCCGCAGCCTTCTACGTTGTAGGCCCCGACTACATCTCCATGGTCGCTGCTGAGGCCAAGCACCCCAGCAGGTACATCAAGACGGCCTTCAAGACTGTCTACTTCCGCTTCGGTCTGTTCTTCATCGGTGCTGCCCTGACCTGCGGTATCGTGCTGGACCATAAGGACCCCAAGCTCGTGTCGGTCCACCTCGGTGACGGCGATAGCTCAACTGCTGCTGCTTCGCCTTATGTCATTGCTATGAAGAACATGGGTATCGATGTCCTTCCCCATGTCGTGAATGCGCTACTGTTCACGACCATCTACTCTGCCGGCAACACCTACACATACTGCGCCACCCGCTCGCTCTACAGTCTCGCCCTCGAGGGACGTGCCCCAGCTTTCCTTCGCAAGACGACCAAGAACGGTGTGCCCATCTACTGCTTTGCCGTCACCATGCTCTTCCCGCTGTTGTCATTCCTTCAACTTGACAGCAGCTCCTCCGAGGCCTTGAGTATCCTGCTGGCCCTCATCACGGGCGGAGGCATCGTGGACTACATTACTATGAGCATTACCTTTCTCTTTTATTACCGCGCCTGTAAGGTGCAGGGTGTCGACCGCAAGAAGATGCCCTACTACGGCTACTTCCAGCCCTACGGCGCCTGGATCGCCTTGGTCCTGCAGATCGTCGTTGTCTACACTTACGGATACACCTCTCTGGCTCCCTTCAACGCCAAGAACTTCTTCTCCAACTACACCATGCAAATCATCGCACCTTTCCTGTACCTCGGCTGGAAGCTGCTCAAGGGGACCAAGCTTGTCAAGGCTGAGGAGTGTGACCTTGTTTGGGAACGACCTGTGCTTGATGCATATGAGGAGAGGATGATGATCCTGGAGCCGCCGACGAGCTTCTGGACTGAGACGCGGGATATGTTCCGCTTTAAGCAGAAGAAGTCGGTGCCTGATGTGCATGTGTAAGACACAAAGCAACGTCAGGAGATGGAAACAAAAGATGAAGCATGCCGCGCTCTGGCTGAACGCTAGACGGAGGAGCTTTGGACCTACTGGCCAATTGTGCTTTGAAGAAGGCAACTGGACTTTGTTCAGTAGGCAAGCTAACAGCTCCTTTGGCTTCGGCGTATATGGGCATAACTGCTCCGCTTCGCGCTTCATGGAGGCTGCCGGGCGGTCTCTTTGGTGATACCCCAAAACCGTCGCTCCAACGATAGAGGTTTAGCGACCACGCAACTTGTATCTAGACTGCATTCTTTTAATAGACATAGAATACATATTATTTCACGAGTAATGTCCTGCCTCCCGATTGATATCATCCTTCCATGGTACGCGATGAACGCCATCTGAGTGAGGTGGATAGACACGATGAAATGCTGGACTGCAGTCTGCGGCAAAGTCATATAAAATGCTGCTCTCGGCCAGCGAACCATTTTTTATACGCTTTCACCAAGCGTCAGCCAGGTTCGCAATCTCTATCCGAGGTATGATTTTTGAAGGGGGGAGAGTGTGTTTGACACATCCACGACGACGACGGAGGAGGGGTGCATCTATCTTCCATAATTAGGTACTCATCAATATCTCTTCATAATTTTATGATGCAAATCATCGGATACGTGAGGTCAGATGATCTTTAGGTAAAGTCAGGGCTTAGTATAGTCTTTTCTACCTAATCCTTACAACCCTTATGCTTAGATGTACCTAAATATCATGTGTGCCAGAATTCTGCATAAAAGTCCGGCAAGGAGGACCACGCTCCTCGAAATCGGCTCGCCCAGGTCTAGGAAGCAGCCCACCGCATTGCGTAGTTGCCAAGAGCGGGTTTTACGCCGAGAAGGACGGGAACACAAAACCCCACGGCTAGGACGCCAAATAGCTTACTCGCTGGGGATGAGGTTTCTAGGGATGAACCTGGGGAGGAATCTGGGCCAAATCAATAATGGCGGCCTGACATCCTACGATAGTAGACAAATCAATCCTATGTTTCTAATTTTTCATGAAATGACTGTTGAACCCAGTTGAAAAGCAACGACCGGTTCGACAGGCCGTTAGCCAGATTGTTCCCAGAATGCCAACCCATGGGATTTTGTCGGCGGAAGCGTCTCCGGAGGGAACATCACCCGCAACCGCTCCCATCAAGATGGCGGAAGCCATTCCGCACAGCGTTTCTTTTGTCAGAACAAAGTAGCATCGTATTCAGATATAAAGAGTCTAGTAGCAATGCCTCGAGATTTTGGCCGGGTTTCCTTACGTGCTGTTCATCTTCTACCATGTCGCCTCATCTTATCCCTCTTCATGCTACCGAGCGCCTTTACGAACTGCTTAATAGTGCCTGTCGGACTGGTCTGCCCTGTACCAGTGTCACGGTCGTAAGTGCCACATCCGAGTTGTTTCATCAAGAGATAGTGTCAAGCATTGGCCAGGACGATGATGGGCAGTCGGTGCATAAACATGGATGTGACGATCGAATCTACTGGCTCGCCTCTTGCACGAAACTCGTTACGGCAATCGCCTGTATGCAGCTGGTGGAGCAGAAAAAGCTCGCATTAGATGATGGTAATCAACTGGAAGGACTTTGTCCCGAGTTGCGAGACGTCAAAGTCCTCGAGAGTGATGGGTCGATGGCGGAGAAGAACAAGAGCATCACACTGAGGATGTTGCTGACGCATACTTGTATGTATATCATCTTATTCAAATGTAGTCCCAGCTTCTGATCTCTTAAAGCCGGTTTCGGATACTCGTTCCTCAACAAGAAGCTCGACAAGTACAACGAATTCTCTGGACTGGCCCTGGACATGCATCAACCACTGGTACACCAACCAGGAGAGCGATTCGAATACGGAGTATGGAAATACCCTAGCATCCCCCTACTTCAAGCTTTTTGTCTAACTAGGAGTCCCAGATCAGTATGGATTGGGCAGGCATAGTCGTCGAGCGTGCCACGCAAACCAAGCTTGGTGACTACATGCAAAAGTACATATTTGAACCATCAGGTATCAAGGACATGTCTATTATCCCATCCAAGGACATGAAAGAACGCCTCGCTGGTTTCTGGCAGCGTGATGGAAAAGATCGTCTGAGCCAACGACAATACCCTCTGAGCAGACCCTTGGTCCCGGATCAGGCGTCAGACATGTTCCACAGTGGCGGCGCCGGGCTATGGGGGACCACTCACGAGTATAGTAGTAATGCGCCCTCCCAACCAGTCTTGATGGAAAACCAGTATCCTAACCATGCCGACAGAGCTTTTGAGGGTCCTGTTAAACAACGGGACCTCTCCCATTACCGGAAAAGCCATCCTCCAGCCCGACACGGTTAAGTTGACGTTTGAGAACCAACTGACTCGAGATCCTGACTTTGCTCGCACCAGCCTCCCGGCGGTGAAACCTGAGTTGGTGCACCCGACTGAGGAACTGTATCCGCTCTGCCCGAGCGGTGAGCCACAAGGATGGGGCCTCGGCTTCATGATATCACCGGGCGTGACCGGACGCTCTAGGCACACAGCCCATTGGTCTGGTTTGTCGAACTGTTTTTGGTGGTGTGATAGGGAAAAAGGAGTGGCAGGTATAGTTGCGTCTCAGCTGCTCCCCTTCCCTGATCTCAAGGCAGTGCAGCTGTGGGCAAATGTGGAGACGGCCGTCTATAACGGTCTCGAGCAGGGCTGAGGTTGGGTATTCTAGTCGAAGCCCGTAGGATGCGGTAACTAGGGGGCAATGTCTGCGGTCCCTTCGAAGAACGGAGCCAATGAAAACCAGTCCAACCCGTCTGTGTTTACCCAGCTGTTATCCTCTTCGTCGAGACCAAGGGAAAAGGTTGAAGGGACCTCCTTTCCAGTAATTAGATTGTGCTCCAAGTCACTAGAGACGGCAGGGTGATATCCCTCGGATGATGATAGAGACCCCTCAATTCTTCTACCCTCTTGATCCACTCCGTCATTATGGTAATTGCTGGTGTAGGTAAAAGGCTTATGCATACCGCTGTTGTAGGACGAGGCTTCCTGTTCTAGGAGTTCTAGGATTCTGATGCAGCGTGACGCAGACCGGCTTTGGGCTTGATACTCGCGAAGAAAGGTCAAACAGCGATTCCAGTCGGCCATCAGAGAGGGCTGCTCAATGCTGTTATACTTGGGCAAACACAGAGAGCTCAGAAGAAGAACAAGAGCGCAGCCGTGTATATCTACTGGGGTCAGCACTGGGGGCAAGTCTTGAGGGATACTAGACCTACAAAGTACGTTATACCAGGGCGGTGGTAGGAGGTGAGCCCGGGAGCGCGAGTTTTTTGTTATCAGATGAACAAGTTCTTGTGCAACAGACGCACATAGATTTCCCGTCTTTATCAGCATGCTTTGTCGCATGCTCGAATTAGCCGCACCAGACTGGGCCGAGTCGCATAGCTCCGACAGTGAAGGCCGTAGCAAGATCAAACGTACATACAAATATCTGCAATCATTAACCGGTGTGCAAGGGTTCTGATCAATAGACAGAAGTAACTTACCTTGCTTTGAGAACCGTAGCTTGTCGACAAAAAATGGTTGATCTTTTGGACCGTGGACCGCCCAGAGACGAGTTTTCGGTCGAGTAGCTATCGGCTTGCAAATGCGCCGGTAGGTTTCTGTTCCATTCATCGAGCTGGCCGTCCACGTCAAGTAGCTTTTGCAGCCCGGCGTTGCTGATCCCCTTGCGTTGTGAATCATCGGCTGCCTTTTGACCGGATACACCCTCATCCTCAGAGCCTTGGTGGTAAAAGGAAGTGAGAACTTGGCCTAGGATATCCTGCAGTTTGATGGCGTGAATATAGCATTCCACACGGCTGGGCATATCCATTGGTTGAGCTCCTGGACTATGGGGAGATCGCGTCAATAGTTCGTCATCGATGGACGATGGAAGCAAGAGTCGGCTGTGTGCGACACCTGAGTGTATCATGAGGGGGCGTCCATATGTGAGTGAGAGAATTCTGTCGTAGGAAGGTTAGAGGAGTGATGCTTGTACAGTCCGTAAGCACTCACCTGTCGAGTAACACACACCCAGTCCAAGCCCGCCGGCGCATTTCCTCCTCGAGCTGGCCAGCTTCTTGGTAGTTGATAGGGTCGCCTTCTTCCCGCTCTTCAGGCTGAAGGTGCAGTCCTATTCCTTGGGCCACACGGATGGCCATCCCGATGATGTTCCAGCACGAGCTTGTGATGTCCCTGGTCTGGAGGTACTGGCCCATAAGAAGAAGCACCTGTACCAACGGCGTGCTTCCGCTTTCTAGCAAGTCAAGGCTGAGGAGGCTCTTTGAGCGCCTGAAGAATGTATAGCTGATATCGTCTCTTTCTTGTTGGCTGAGCTCCGTGTTGTGGAGAACGCCTAGAGCAAGAGCGACATTGAGCATGCAGTGAAACAGGGACTCACTGAGGGTGCTGTAGTATCCATTCGTGGAACAGGTGGTTCTGTCTGCCTGTGAAGATGTCTGTGGACTCCAAAGTGTGAGATAGCGGTCGTAGAAGGACGGCCAATGCAGAAAGGGGTAAAGTGAGTGCACATAGGTCCAGAAGAGGTTGACGAGACGATCCGCCTCGGCTCGAGGGGGAACATTCATCCCAAGCATGGGGTGGAATTTGTCGGACCCGTAGTTGAACCATATAGATGACATGGGAGATGGCTCGCTGGTCGACATGGCGGTATCGTCTCTGCCGGCCGAGCCGCGGTCCAGATTATCAAGAAGCCAAGGCGCGTGCCCGGAATTCTGTCGACCCATGACGCTCCGCGCCTCGCGCAGGAGGCTGATTGTGCTTGAGGGGCCGAAGTAATCAGATGGGTGTTTTAACGACCGGGGAGCCGTACTGTGTATAAACACGACAACTCCCATGGCGTTCATTGCGGGCTGTCCTGCCTCTGTGTCGACCACACCTGGTTTGTCGATATCTTTTTGGGGATGATCTTTAGGGGGAGACACAAATGCGGAAAGTTGCCCAAAGCTCAAATCGACCCAGGGTGCAGATGCTTGTTCTGAAGCACCATCAATAGGTGCTGCTGCTGTGGATTCCAACGGCGAGGGTATCCCCAAGTGATAAGCACCCAGTGCCTCCGTCTCGTCAGGCACATTCTCAGTGGGAACGGGAACAATTTGGTTAGTGTCGAGTTGTGGTCTCTCGCTTGGAGTGTTATTGTGGTCGTCTGAATCATCTTGAACGGCAAGCACCACGGCCGGAGAGTCTTCCGGCAAGACTATAGGGTCACCGAGCTCACCCTCGGATGGAGGGATGCGGACATTGATGGTACCCGCTAACCTCTGCGTATCCTCCAGTTCTCTGACGCGGCTCTTGAGCTCTTGAACATAGCTGCATAATCCTTAGTCCCTGGATGTGTGCGTGCTCGCGTGAGCTTACCTGTTACTCCACCATCCCTTGCTGTTTCTCTCCTGATTCCACACGCACCGTGGGTCAGAACGGGTTTTGCATGCTCCGCAAATAGGCTTGACTCCATCACACTTTCGCTTCCTATCGCGGCACTCCTCACAGGCCAGGGCAGTTCGGCGCCGTTTCCGCGGGGCTCCAGAATCTGGGGAGTCGACTGTTGTCTTGGAAATTGGAGGAGCCATGGGGAGAGAGCAGGGGGTCAAGGGAGATTCTGTGCTGCTGGATTGATATCCGGTTGTCTTGCATGCCTCCGGGCCATCAGATTCGTGGGAGGAGTTTGGAAGCAAAGTCAATTTATTCGCCTGTTCCTACCCCGCATTCAAGGCCCGAAAGGACGGTACTAAGCCTGAACTAATCTCTAAATCCGGGGGACCGAGCAGTTGCGGTGTGGGGTGAGGGGATCGACGACGCTAGGAAGTCACTTGACATCACGATCATAACGACCATCTCGGGTACCGAGGACAGCTGGCCCCGGCCTTGCGAGAGGTTTCATGCCGGATAGAAGGGGCTGAGGATGTATATAAGGGGTTGGAAGCTCATATTACAATCTATCACTAGGTATCTAATCGAGGAAGACGACTGGTGGGGACTGTTCATGCAACAATGACCCATTCTTTACGGGAGTTTCTGGCTGCCATATTGGTCCCACAAAGTAAATGCCCAGGTACTGTACAGACCACGACCAAGCGTGTATGCCCGGGGTCCTCAGGTGGAGGAGTTGACTCGTCCGTGGCTAGTCCGGCGCTAGCGGCTATGCTTCCGCAAGCTCCGTACGGCGGAAGCATATCCGGACGACTCCCAAAGCCAACACCCGACGGTGCCGAACCGAGAAAACGAAGACGCAAAGAGTTCACGGCGGTTTTCGGCCTGAATAAGCGCCAGGTGGAGGCGCCCCTCAAACAATGTTTTGCCACGACAACACCGGCTTGATGACCTGCAACACACGCCCAATTAGACACCCCTAGCAAGCAGTGGTTGGCGGTAGATGGCTTACCCGTCCTTCCTTGAGATCTTGAATCGCCTTGTCTAGATACTTCGCAGGGTAACATTTGGAAATTCTGTCGATGGGAAATTTGCCACTGTAGTACAACTCGAGCAGCTCTGGGATCAACTTTTATCGCATGAGTTATCGAATATGTCCAGAACAAGCAAGCAGACTTACTTTTTGCGGATTGAGGAACCCTTCAATGACTCCCACGATGCGCTTGCATGACAGTAATAAGTCCAGCGCGTTGACTTGGATTGTTGCTGTTGGTGGTGGGACACCCACCAGCGCCAGCGTTCCCTCGTGGGAAAGCGCTTGGACAGACGCTTGTAGAAGTTTAGCCACTCCTGTCGTATCGATTATGTAGTCGACTCCATTCGGGAACTTCTCTCTGATCGCAGCGTTGAGGTCCAACCCCTTGCTCGTGTCGATGGTATGCGTGGCCCCCAGCGACTTGGCAAGTTGGAGTTTTTCATCAACAAGATCGGCTGCAACGATATGTTCTACCCCAACCGCTTTGGCTGCCAACATTGCGGCGAGGCCGACAGCCCCCATGCCTAGGACTACAACTTTGCTGTCATTGCGAGGTTGGAGGACGTTCAAGACTGTTCCCGCTCCTGTCAGGTAGCCACATGCGAGGGGAGCCAGGAAGGCCAGGTCTTGGGGCTTGGCCGATATCTTGACCACCGAGTTCTCACAAACAACAGCCATCTTGCTGAGAGATGACTGCCCAAAGAACTGACCAAAGACGGCTGTACCATCGGGCAATGATATGGGTGACGTTGCTCTGAGACCCTTGCGGCCAGGGTTGATAAAGTTGGTTTCGGTCATTTGGGAACAGCTCCCATATCGCTCTTCGAGGCACCCTCGACACTGCCGACATGTATGAAACGACAGCACGACTGTATCTCCCTCCTTCAGGGACCTATCAGATACGCTTGATCCGATACTTCGCACAGTTCCAAGTCCTCGTGGCCGAGGACCACCGGGTATCCCCTATGGGCATCCCGCCCTGCTGGACAACGAGATCCTGGAGTTGCAATTTAGCCGTCAATTCCATTGTAAATCATATGCAACGTACCGTATGACACAGTCCCGTGAATTCAATCTCTACCAAAACTTCGTTTGGTTGCAGTCCGTCGAGCACAACATCTCTGAGCTCAAATGGCCCGCCTCGCTCGGCGACAACATAGGCTTTGGTAACGAGCTTTTGCGGGTGAGACATTTCTGCGGGACATTCAACAGTAGAAGAGAGGATAACTTGGACGAACTGCGAGCTTGGAGGGAATAAATAGGAAAGAAGTCAAGGGGAAGTCCTACTGTGGGATCTTCAGACCTCTTATACATGAGTTTGGTCAAGGAGTCTGCGGGAACGTAGCCGCCACGAAAGTTCTGAGATTTTTGGGGCCGATCCGCATGGAGGTGAATGTTATCGGGTTGAGACGCATTGCTTCGCTTGTCTCTTTTTCAAATAGACAACAATACACACTTCACCTCGCCATCACCAACAATGAAGCCCGGCGGTATTCAAGCACAAGTCTAACTGAAAACTTCAATGTGTTTGATTCGTCTCTATGCTGCACAAGAGCCGAGAATATGATTTGTCAAACTATAAGATACTATCTGCACTATACAGCCAACCCTCTGTAGCCTCCGGATCAATATCCGGGCTCAATTCTTGAAACGAGGGAACAACGAGAGAGCGTTGCCGCGATTAATCTGATTAATCAAGTCCGGGCTCTCAAACTTGTACGAGTCAAGCCCGCTCGTGTGGAAATCGATAATCTCATCATTGGCATAAGGCGTGTCGCTGCCGTAGAGGAGATGTCCCGGCTTGGCAAACTTCTCCAGAACCCGCAACACATTCTCGGAGCCGGCCACGGCTAGATCGTAGTAGAAGTTCCGAGCATCGTCAAGGAATTCGTCGAGCTCTTCCTTGGACTTGGGCAAGATGCTCGCAGGTCTTCCGATCAGGTAGGGAAGCACACCGCCTCCGTGGGAGAGAATAATCTTGCAGTTTGGATTGTTGCGGACAGTCTTGTTGTAAATCATGTCCAGGGCGGTCGTGGTGGTCTCGAAAGGATAACGGATCACTGGCTGAGGAAGGCCGCTGACTTGGCTCGTGTCGACAGGGTGGGTAGGGTGGACAAATACGATGGCGGAACGGCGGTTGAGCTCAGCCCAGATGTCCTTGAAGTCAGGATGGCCGAGGTAGTGGTTATCCGTCCCGTAACGGGTGAACAGGGTGACACCGTCCGCCTTGAGAGTGTCGAGGGCGTAAGCAATCTCGGCAAGGGCTAGATCCTTATCAAGCAGGTTCGGCAGAGCGGCAAAGAAGCCGTATTTCTTTGGGTTCTCATCTCGCAATTTGGCAGCGTACAAGTTAGTCTTGCGGGCGAGATCAGCCGATGCTGTCGGGTCCTTGAGGATACAGGCACCCGGGGCAGTCAGCGACAAGATGGTGACATCCACGCCGAACTTGCCATTGATGGCGGCATCTGACTCTGGGGTCCAATCAGGAATGAACCATCCTGAAGGGTCTCCGCCAGAGGAAATGACAGCTAGGGGAGGTGAGATTACAACGACTAATGCGCGAGGTGGTGAAGAACTTACCCTGGCGATAAAAGTCGGGGACAAAGTGGTGATGGACGTCGATTCTATTGGGAGCCATTTTGGGTATAGTTCGTTGGCTGATAACAGGTGATATATATTCTTTGATGTGGTGTTGAGATGTTGAGTTGCAGTGAGAACGGGCCGTCATCAGGGCATATCCTGGTCATGTATTTGTAGGCTCATTCGCTCTCGCCGAGTCCGAGAAGCCGGATCACATCCCCAGCTTCCCCAGATTTCTCCCCGGCTTTGTAACCTTGACATGGCGTTCCCGCCTCAGCTGCCCCGGATACTCATCCGCAAGGTTCTACAGTGTGGCGACTCTTCCCTGGCCACAACTCCACCGGCAATGGATTCCCCATACACCATTGACAGCAGCATCCGGATCAAGATCCGCAAGGTTTACAAAACTAATGAAGGGAGGTCTGGATATCGGCCTATTTTAATGTCATATGCTACTACCAAGTATCGACTAGTCATTGAGTCACGTCGTAGTCACGCATTCATCCTCATCAAGACACCCCTACACATCACACAAACAATGGACACCAAGTCAGCCCGACAATTCGACGGTGTGTATGACGTTGTCATCGTGGGCGCTGGACTATCCGGCATTAACGCCGCCCACCACATCCAAGAGAAGCTCCCGAACCTCACTTATACAATCCTCGAGGGCCGCGACAGTCTTGGAGGCACCTGGGATCTGTTCCGCTACCCGGGTATCAGATCTGATACGGACCTGCATAGCTTTGGCTTTGGCTGGTTCCCATGGGTGGAAAAGCGTGCCATTGCTGATGGGGGCTCCATCGTGCGATATCTACGCGACGCGGCTGAAAAGGAGGGCATCGATCGCCACATGCAGTTCAAGCGTAGAGTTACCTCTGCCAATTGGGACTCGGCAGACCAGTCATGGAGTCTGGTGGTTGAAGCGAGCCCTGATAAAACTCTCGAGTACCAGGCGCGGTTTCTGATCCTGGGCACCGGTTACTACGATTACAAGGAGCCACGGAAACCCGATATCCCTGGCCTCGATAGCTTCGACGGACAAGTGATTCATCCACAGTTCTGGCCTGAGGAACTCGACTACACCGACAAGGAGATTGTAATCGTCGGCAGCGGAGCTACGGCCATCACACTTCTACCAAACCTGGCTGGCAAGGCGAAGCATGTGACGATGCTGCAGCGAAGTCCTACGTATATCCTGTCTATTGACAATAGCACTGGAAATTCGTGGTTTCATCGTATGCTGCCGGAGTTGTGGTCCTTCAAGCTAAGCCGCTGGGCATTTATCTGGACAACTGCCATGATCTTCTACCTCTGCCGAGCCTTTCCTCACGCCGCGAGGTCGAAGCTTCAGCGCTGGGTTGGGGAGCAGCTCCCGGCACATGTTCCCACGGACCCTCACTTCACGCCCCTCTACCGGCCTTGGGATCAGCGACTTTGTTTCAGCCCTAACGGCGATTTCTTCAAGGCCATCCGAGAGGACAATGCAAACGTCGTGACGGACCGTATCAGCCAAGTCAAAGGTGATGCCATTGTTCTTTCTTCGGGCAGGGAGCTTAAGGCAGATATCATCGTCACCGCCACTGGTCTGAAGCTCAAAGTCGGCAGCGACATTAGTATCACGGTGGATGGGGAGCTTATCCATCTCTCGGAAAAAGTTGCATGGCGGGCATCCATGCTGAGTGATGTACCCAACCTAGCCATCATGATAGGTTACGTCAACGCGTCGTGGACTCTCGGTGCCGACGTAACAGCGCGTCTAATCTGCCGTCTTCTCAGTCACCTTCAGAAGAAGGGAAAGAAAAGCGCTGTCCCACGGTTCCCCAGCAATGTCCAGCCGCGGCCGCTGTGGGATCTTGACGCTACATATGTCAAGCAGGCGGAGAAGAGCATGCCAAAGTGTGGAGATTCCGGCCCTTGGAAGGGACGTACAAACTACTTTTACGACTTGTGGCGTGCAAAGCATGCGAGCATCACGGCTGGACTCGAGTTTTCTTCGGGTGTCGCCAAGTTATGATGGGGTTTCGAAGAGTCAAAGTTGACAGGCAACAGAGGTAGAAGCAGTGGTCTCATTTCGGGATGTGTTGTCTAGTAGTAATTTGGATGTAGTAAATATTGTTGTTCGAAGAGTCATAAATAACACTTTTAAATTCCTGTGCTTTAACCACACGAAGTAGGGAGCCTTACCGGTGATATTTGGCACGCATATCAGGCTCGCGGGGCTTAAGTGTTGCAAACAACCATGTCCTTCGCCCCTCACGTCACAGCAGTAGCTGGCCGAGTCTGAGAACGTGATATCTCAGAAGAATTTATTGAGTTGTGATAGCATTGAAAGAATGGATCATAGCTATGTCTCACTATCGTGATTCTTAGGATCCGTGTACGACTGGTTCATGGATGGTAGGGTGTTTGCTACAGTATAACTGGCAGTGGTTTACTCCCTATTTCGCCTCTCGGTCGCAATAATCTTTCTCATAACCTCCAGATCAGAAGGAAGCAATTCCTCGAGCAAACTAGTCGACCCATCAGCTACAATGGTCGCGTCTCCTGGTCTGGCCACTGCTAAAGCTATTCCCCCACGATATGTCCCCTTTTCAACCAGGTCCTTCATCCTCTCTGCAATCTCACTCGGCTTTATCAGAGCAGTGTCAGTCTCATCCCCGTTTTGGCTCTCCATGATACCCTTCAGAAGCGGTGTCTCTACAAGTCTAGGAGTCACAGTTCAGACAAGCTTGCAATTTGTTTTTTCATAGAAGACTTACCCGGGGCAAATCCCGACAACCTTGACCTGAGCTTCGGTCTCGGCTTTGGCCAGACTCTTGATGAGCCCAATTGTTCCATGCTTGCTTGCAACGTAGAGAGCCGTCGCAAAGTGGCCATTGACTCCTGCGATGGACGACGTGATGATGACGACGCCTTTCTTGTTCTTTCCGAGGCATGCCCGAATTGCAATGCGGCTAAGTTTAATAGGATGAGCGAGGTTGATGTCGAGTTCGGCGTATCTCTTTTTCTCACGGTCGCCCCAGAAACTAGACCATTCCTTGGAGAGTCAGATTATGGGCAAGACTCAAGAGCGTGTCACTCACAGGTTCTCCAACGCCGGCGTTGGCGGCATAAACGTCTGGGACATCCCCAAACTCCTTCTCAGAGAAGGGAATCAAAGCCTCAAGATTATCCCATTCTTGAACGTCGCACTTGATGAAGCGGACGTTGGGGTCGTTGCGTAAGAGGGGTTCGGCTGCTGGTGACAGGGCAAGGTCGGCGATGATGACCCTGGCGCCGCTTGTCAAGGCTAACTTGGCAAAAGCAAGGCCGATGCCTATTCACGGCGTGAGAATGATTCTTCAGCCCTTTGGTTTTACTTATGAGTATCTGATGAGTGAAGAACATACCTGAGGCACCGCCAGTGATGACCACAATCTTACCGTCCAAGGGGAAGTCGCCTAGCATGGTGATGAATACAAATGTCAACATACAGGGAGTGTAACTATGAGCAACGGGTACATCAAGGCCTGTACATAGCTAATAAATGCATTGAGGTAGTCTCGGGTTGAGATGAACGGAAGCGGCTTTCCTGCCGGACACCCGGCGGATCTACTCCCGCCTCTAGACCGCCGCCATCACTCACCTCCACCTTTTTCGGCAGATGCGATGGATCATCTACCGCCCCTGTCATCACAGCTGCTACTAACACATTTACATGGCAGAGCTCAACCGAGCAGAAGTTCTTGATCGGGTACGCTAGAGTCATGCCTGAGGCGTACCATCCATGGAGGCTTGGTGTAATTTTTCGCGAAAAACAAATATTTAAAGAAACCGATCAAACACGATAAAACGCTTCGGTTCAACCTAATATGCAGTCTAGTTCAAGTAGATGCACCAGCCTTCACCATGAATTCACCCAACGACAACAAAGTACCTCTATGGATCGATAACGAGCCCGTCCACACAAACGTCGAGTTTCTAGTCACCAATAGTGCGACTGGAAAATCCATTTCTGCCTCGGCAGCTTTACCAGAGCACGTGGATCGCGTCGTTGAGAGCTCATACAGAGCGTTCGCCCAATGGAGTCGTACTACGATATGGCAGCGTCGAGACCTATTGCTCAAGGCAGCCAAGCTTCTCGAGGAACGGAGGCGCGAGATAGAAAGGATACTCAGAGTAAGCAAAGAACTGTTATTAAGAAACTTGATACTGAGGGAATCTAACTGGGCAGGTGGAAATCCCCATCGATGACTTTGTCATCCACCAGACCAACATTCAGAGCTCCATCGACCTCCTCCAGGAATTGGCCTTCCACGTGCAAGACTCTGAGACCGGAACTCTCCTCCCCAGCAAGCAGCCGAACTCTTATGCCATGGTCGTCAAAGAACCTTTGGGTGTCCAGGTAGGCATCGCACCTTGGAATGCATCCCTCTACCTCGGCATCAGAGCGGTGGCAACCCCAATCGCGTGTGGCAACAGCGCCATCCTCAAGGCTTCTGAGGTGACGCCCCTGGTGCACAACTACATAGGGGTTCTATTTCGAAATGCCGGCTTTCCTCCTGGTGTCCTCAACATCGTACAACATAGGAGGGAAGATGCACCAGGGGTGCTTGACGCTCTCATCAGTGACAAGCGCGTGAGAAAAGTCAACTTTACAGGGAGCGCCGCCGTGGGCAAGATCATTGCTGCCAAGGCGGCAGAGAACTGCAAGCCTATACTGATGGAGCTAGGGGGAAAGTCGCCGCAGATTGTGCTTGAAGATGCAGATCTGACCAAGGCTGCTGAGGCTGCAGCCGTGGGCGCGTTTGCCCATGTAAGTTTAGAATGGAACACAGTCCTAACTCTAGCAAGCTGACCGGATAATCTACAGCATGGTCAAATCTGCATGTCAACCGAGAGGATCATCGTTCACGCCTCAATCATGGAGAAATTCTCAGAGAAACTAGCCGTGGCTGCACAAAAGATACAAGTCCAGGCTGGTGCTTCCGCAGAGCACGTTGCTAAGGTAAAAGTGCTTGCGGAAGACTCACTCGAAAGAGGCGCCAAACTCCTCTTTGGGAAGGACATCGAGACAGAAAACTCCCACATGAGTCCGCGGGTGCTCACTGAGGTCACGCAGGATATGCCCATCTGGCGTCAGGAAACCTTTGCGCCTGTGGTGACTCTAGTGTCGTTCACGACGCTCGAAGAGGCTATCAATCTGGCAAATGATTCCGACTACGGACTATCGTCTAGCGTCTTTACTTCCAGCGTCATAAAAGGCATCGAGGTGGCTCGGCGTCTTGACACGGGGGCGGTTCACATCAACTCCATGACGGTCCACGACGAGGCACATCTACCGCACGGTGGAACAAAGGAAAGTGGCTGGGGGCGCTTTGGAGTCCCTTGGGGTAAGTAGTAATCCTCATACAACTTGAGCTTCTGGCTAACCATAGATAGGAATCTCGGAGTTTACTCAGCTCAAGACTATTACAGTGACGGATGAAGATTTAGATAGCCGCTGTTAGATATAAGATGCAAGGCGGGCATTCCAGCACTAGGTTTTTGGTGCAACGACAAGAGAATAGGAAATCAGGCTGCCTTGCATCACATAGTACTTCTCCTTCAAACTATTTGAATATACGTGTCAAGGCGCTGTTCAGCTACAACCTCGGTGTTTCTCTGAAAGGTCGTACTGATCCTTGGTAAACCTTCTCGCCCCCAGGAGAGGACAGCATAAAAGCAGGGGAAGGAAAGGGGGAACAGACGAGGGGCACGTTATCCGGCTCGCAACAATGTCTTAAGGAACTTATATTACGGAAATAGATGTTTAATTGGGCATTTGAGTCGTATATATCACTCTGTAACATTTACCCTCGACGTGGACCGCCAATATCTACCCTCGCCGAGCCAACCGCGCAGGTCGTCTTCTTAGCTACCATGGCGGTAAAGATGCTCTCTCCATCCGGGACCTGGTTGACCACTAGATACAATGTCTTTCCATCGTCACCTCCAAGATAACACGCTGTAGCATGTCCACTCACTCGAACTCGAGCGTCGATGTTGCCCTCCTGGTCGAGGCGAATGAACTGGTCGTAACCTAGTAAGGAGAGCCAGATATTGCCCTCGGCATCCAGACATCCGCCGTCGATCTTGACCATCTTCCCGGCGGCCTCTTTCTCGGCAAAGTCTGGGAGTGAAGAAGGAGACCAGAAGAGTTGCCTGTTGGACAGCTCGCCTCCACGCCCAACGTCAAACTTCAATAGCCCCTGTCCGAATGTCTCGGCCACGAAGAGAGATTTCCCATCATCGGTGATTACCAACGCGTTCGGAAATACCAAGTTTTCTGCGGCAACCTTGGCGGTACGGTCCGTGTCTACCATGATGAGGCGGCCAGGCGAGGGGTCTTCTCCGTGGAGAACCCGAGCCCCTGTATCATCCAGGTAAACCCTCCCAACTCTGTCGATATACATGTCGCCGCAATATCCCGTCATAATATCGGACAGATCGGTGTAGAGCGTCGTCTTTCCGTCCTTTAGTTGATAGAGCTTGGTGTCGAACATAGACGAATAGATGAGCGACCCGTCCGGATGAAAAAACATGCCGTTGGGCTGCTGGTCGACCTTGGCCAAGACAGTTTTCTCCCCAGACTTTGGGTCGATGGTGTAAATGGTGCGGCCAATCATATCGCTGACGTACAAAAGGCCATTGTAGAATCGAGGGGCTTCGCCGAAGAGCATGCCATCGGAAAGGGGCTCATACGAAAATTCTTTGATGGCATGCATGATACACGGGAGGCTGGGTGTGCCTTGGGTTGAGACGAGGTGAGATTGAGTCGGTGAGAAGAAGGAGAATAGCAGGTCGTGATACTGGATGATAGACTCTCTGAAGTCGTGGAGCACAGCCTAGCTTTATACACTCCGTCCTTGGACTTATCCCTCCCATCAAACCGGAGAACCTGACTCCCCTTGGTTATTGTCTTTCTTTGGGGAGAGGTTTCCCCGCATCAGCATCGAGGGCACTTCAACCATCATCCGCTAACGTAGACGCCACGACAACCAATTTGCGGGGGTGGATTACATTCCAGGGTCCCGCTCGGCGGATGTAGATCCGCATGCTCGACACTTTGTGGGGTAGCTTTGCCGTCTATCCTCTCTATCAGCATCCAGTTCCTTTCTCTGCCTCGCAAGACAGTCATTTACTACATGATATCTTAGTTAGAGCCGTCGCCTATGGCCAGAGCTGAGAACAAGTTGCAGCACAATCAGCTACACAGCGGCCCAGTGGCGAAAGCCCCGAGTGACCCGATACTGGTTCCAAACGCCAAATTTATGCGTCAACAGAACCAAGAGATAGCTTAGCGTGGCAGAACTATGTTTTCTTTTCGATCTTCTGAAGAGAAAAACAGGTAAGTGGGAGGGGATGGCCATACAAGACGTATTCGATCTGTTTGCGTATATTGCTGGCATGTTTCTGGAGTTAGACGATGTTATCTAGGTGCACAGTTTTCCTGCTTAGCTATAGAACTTTTAACCAAAACCATGAAGTAAGGAATTAGTCGAAGCTAGA
The DNA here is from genome assembly GCA_017654865.1 of Fusarium sp. FW16.1. Classification (NCBI taxonomy): domain Eukaryota; kingdom Fungi; phylum Ascomycota; class Sordariomycetes; order Hypocreales; family Nectriaceae; genus Fusarium; species Fusarium sp. FW16.1. The sequence continues at coordinate 4,257,352 of JADNRB010000002.1, read as the reverse complement.
GAGAGATGTACTGGGAAATATTGGGCATGTTGCATCAGCTCCCAAGCCGTAGAATTTGCGATGGTGTAACAGCCAGGACTCAAGGGCAGGTCAGGCCAGCGCAGTAGAACGATAATCTCGGAACCCATCAACGAACCCCGGGGTTGTAGCCCGGGAATCACGGACTCGGAGGCCATTTTCGGAGCTGCCAGGGATTGTGTTCGGAACCAATTGCTTCCGTCTGTGGGGGGATGGCGGCAAAGGTTCCGTGAATGACAGGTTGCGGCCGAGCATCCGGGGCAATGGGCAAAAGACTTGATCGAACGGCAAAGAGCTGTCTGTAGCCCTTCCATGTGAGCAAACTGCCGAATCTATATCCGGTCTGATGTCTGCTTGTAACAGATAAGAGGCTCCGCGACTTGACCATCCCAGGCCCTTCTGGCACCCTGATAAACTTCAACACACCCGCAACTTGGCAGTTGAAAAATATTACAGTTTGCAACATGAAAGTCATCATCAATGGTGGAGGCCTTGGAGGTCTTGGGGCTGCAATCGCTCTCCAGAAAAAGGGTCATCATGTTACGGTGCTTGAAGCAGCTCCAGCATTATCCGAGGTGAGAACACACGCTGCTCCTCACTCCTTTGTCAAGGACCCGGACTAGAAGCTAACTCGACTGAGGTTGGTGCTGGTATCCAGATCCCTCCCAACTCAAGCCGAATATTGTGTAGCTATGGCCTGAAAGACAAATTCCTGGAGAAGGTCGTGTGGCCCCAGCACTTTGCCTTCAAAAGATACGCGACAGGGCGACTATTGGGAACGACGCCATTGCACCCTCACCTCTCGGGAAAGTACGGATCTCCTTACTGGCTCATTCATAGAGCAGATTTCCAAGGGCTTCTTTTTGACGCCGCAAAGGAGTTGGGCGTCGATATCCGCCTTGGTTGCTGGGTCGAGTCGGTCAATGTTGATGATCCAAGCGTGAAGCTGGCAAGTGGGGAGACCTTGACGGCCGACCTAGTCGTAGGAGCAGATGGCATCCGCTCCAAGACGCGGGAGGCGCTTCTCGGGAGGGTCGTTGAGCCAAACCCAGCGGCCAACTGCTCCTATCGCGCAACCGTCCCTGCCGAGATTATGTCTGCTGATCCGGACATTTCCCACCTCATGACGGACATCAACGCCAACTGCTGGATCGGGCCTGATCACCACATAATGGCCTATCCTATCCGTCAGGGCGCCATGTACAACCTTGTCCTATCTCACCCTAGTGGCCTCGCAACGCCTGGAAAGTGGAACGAGCCCGGCAACCTGGAGGAGATGCGCCAACACTACAAAGACTTTGATCCAATCATCCAAAAGGTCTTGTCAAAGGTTCAGAGCTGCCTCAACTGGAAGATTGCCGACTTGCCTAACTTGCCTACTTGGGTCAGTGAAAACGGCAGAGTTGTGCTACTGGGGGATGCGGCCCATGCCATGGTGCCATTCCTGGCTCAAGGCGCAGCACAGGCTATCGAGGATGGCGCATGCCTCGCGGAATGTCTATCTCGCGCCAAAGAGCCGTCTGATATCCCAGCTCTCATGCGTGCGTACGAAGCCATCCGCAAGCCGAGAGCCGAGCGGGTGCAGCAGGCGACTCGAGACTCTAGCCGTGTCTGGCACTTGCATGACGGGCCTGAGCAGGAAGCCCGGGATCTGGCGTTTGCATCGATGGCGGCCAGCGCCCGAGACGAGCAAATGGATGAGGCGCTAGACAAGGCAAACCCCAATAGTTTGAGCGGTAGGGAGTTCCAGCCTTGGCTGTTTGGACATGATGAGACAGGCTTGACGAACTCGAGGCTGGATGCAATGTTTCAGCTTAAGAAGTAGCCAACGAGGTTTCGCTCTACTCGGCCTGCTCACTCTTTAGTATCATATTGACAAAACCTGGATATCCATAGTCTCAGTCTTCTGGACAAACGAGACCTCGAATCGGTTCTGATCGTCCTGATCTCCGCGGTGGGCGTACATGACTAGGCTTTGTAGTTTTAGGCGGGCTTATCAGTCTGTGGAATGGCACCAAGGCACTTTACAGAAGTCGCAGTTGCCACGAGATATGTATTCTTATTGGCAAATGAGTAGAGTCTCTACCATTGGTGGTCATATTCCTCAGATTGGGAAGTGTGACGATAGGGTACCACATTATCATTAGTGAACACAAGACAGAGCCCCTTCAACCAGTGAAGTAACACTCCCGAAGAAATGGCGGCAGTAATCGTTTTTGGGATCCTAGTTGAATAGATCATCAACAGCTGTCCAATCAAGACTACCCTGCGGTGTTCAAGTTGAGATCCGCCTAAAACGTCAAACTAATCCGGTTGAATATGTGCGCCCATTCTTCGTAGAGTAAAGGCTCGAGCCCCTTCTTTGATATGATTACACACAGAACGTTGGTAGTATCAGGGGCGTAGGTCTCAAACTCAAGATGGATACCTACGGAATAAAAACTATATCATTTGCTGCTGTAAGCGAGTGCCTGCTTCAGGGGTGCAACTGGCAGAAAGAGCAAGGATTAGAATGTCGATAGCAAGAAATAAATTGCCCAAGGCCGCAGCGTTTGGTCTAAGTTGTTGTAATTTGTTGGTGGCTCAGTATGGGGCTGTGTTGTTTCTGTCGAGTTGCTCTGAAGCTCCGCCCCCTGGCCTCATGCACCACTTTTGACCAAGGTCTCTTGGTTGTGCGCCTGGAAATATTGCGGAAGAATACGGATTCACATGGTCTGAATTATCCATTCCATGTTGAAAATAACCAATAAATGGCTTAGACCCAGCGAAACGATGCAGGTTGGGTCGTTGTAGGGGCCTCGTGGGGAGAAAGGGGATCCAGACTGTGCATTAACAAGCATCCCCGAGAAATTTGCAAGGCATAATGGGAGATTCGTATTGGCCAGAAGGATTAAAAGATAAGAGGACACTAAGCCACTCTGATACTTGGCGCATTTGCCAGGTCTGCAGCTGCCTTGCCAACTCAACAAACGGCAGCCTCGTGCGGCTGAACCAGAATACCACATGCCACAATAGGCACTCTGATGAGAGCCGACACTTCAATCCTGAGCCGAAAATGACTAACTAGAGCTGATAGAGTACAGATAGATACCTAAGACAAGATTGGTCAAGGCAAGGAGACATGCCAGGGGAGAGTTATGTCTGCATGTTTGCACTTTTGTTTCCTCTTTACGCCGCAAATCCCACTTTGACCTGCCTGCATTTCTTGTGCTGCTGTGGGGTGACTCATTTCACCTACAGGTAAGCCAAGCAAAGGCTCCATGAAACTTATTTTATCCAAGCGAGGGCTCTGCTGCATGAGGCACACTTCTTGGTAGCACTCGTCCATTGTCGCTCCAAGTTTGCCTCGGCTTAGCTGCCCCTATTGCCTTGCCCCAATCATAGGTACAGCCTCATTCGGGGCTGACATGGAGGATTCCCGGCCTGTGCCCAGAACCAGGCTCCTGAGGCTGCTGGCTCGTTTGCTTCCGTCAGGTAGACTCCGGTGCGGTGGCTTTGAAGATAGTTATTAATCGCGCATTTCCCCTCAGAAATTCGATCAACTCTCTCTCTTCCCAGCCCAACCACACACTCCACCTCATCCAGTCTTTTTTTCCTTCTTGGATACACAGCACCCTCTATCGTCTGCAGCTGCCTCTGTACTCACCAAGACGGGCATGGAGGCTGCGGCGAGTATCGCGGGCCTGATAGCTCTTGCCGACCTCGTGTTTCGCTATTCCATCAAGTACGCCCAGGGCGTTAAAGGAGCGCGAAAAGAGGTCGAAGATATCTCCCGCGAGATCAGCAATCTTTCTCTTGTCCTGCATCGCTTATCTTTTATTGCCATTTCGTTTGCGGAGACCCAATCTTCTGATGGAACCGAAGCGACATCCAACATCACACTACATCACCTGTACGACTGCCAGGAACTCCTCACACGACTGAGGAAGCGTCTTAGTGATGCGGAATCTGAGACTGGCTCTGAAACTCGCTTCAAAAGAATTCAGGGTCAGCTCAAATGGCCATTCTCGTCAGATGAGACGAAAGGGATCCTGCAGGATCTGGAACGCCAGAAACAGACCATTGATCTTGCGCTGGCAGCCGACTCTTTAAAGAGCCTGACTCTGCTCCTCTCCCGACAATCAATCACAAATTCTGGCATCAGCCAAGTACAAGACACCGTCAAAAGGATCTTGGACATCGAGTCAAAGATCATTCTTGACAAGAAGAGGAGATCTGTGCTTGAATTCTTCACCAAGGCCAACCCACAGTCTGAGTTCGCCACCAACAGGGACCTACGAAAAGGCCTCACGGGTCTCTGGCTCACCCAAGGTCCTGAGTTTGAGGATTGGTATAGAACGCCTGGGTCAAAGATCTGGTGTAGTGGCATCCCGGGCGCTGGCAAATCAGTCCTCGCCGCTGCCATCATTGACGAGTGTCTACAGAGGAATGTGGCTAATCCTGGAGCAGCCTTGGCATATTTCTTCTGCACATACAGAGACGAGAAAACTCAAGGCTCCGTCTCCATTCTCTCTTCGCTTTGCTCTCAGCTTGCTCGACAGGATGAGAATGCATTCCGGGTCTTGGAGGAGTATCACGATGAACTCACATCTGAACGTCAACTTCCGGCCGAGGCCACAGCTAAAAGGCTGTCCAAGGTTCTCCGAACTATGTGCACCTTCTTTGAAAGAGTATATCTCATTGTTGATGGGTTGGATGAATGTGGCCAGCATGTCGAAGAAAGCGTGGGAACCCTGGCAGCCCTCCTTCCATCTCCTGACGAGGCGCTCAACCTAGCTCTATTGAGTAGAGATGAGGTTCCCATAAGGGAAATCGTGGGAGAAAATTTCCATAACATCGAAATCGAAGCACACACTGAAGACATCCAACTGTACGTGGCCACAGAACTGGAAGAGCGCATCGCCTCGGGAAACCTCAAGCTCGGCAATCTTAGCCTGAAGGACGTGATCATGACGAGGCTAGTCGATGGGGCCAAAGGAATGTAGGTGCATGAAGCAAGCTCAACCCCCTTACAATTGTTCAAAGCTAATTGAAGGGCGCAGGTTTCGGTGGGTGGCTTGCCAACTGGACGCTCTCTGCAAGCTTCCAAGGGATAGGGATCGACGAAAGGCATTGGACAAGCTACCGCCCACACTCTTTGACACATATGAGCGCATCCTGGCTGGAGTCAACGACTCGCCTGAAGAAAACAAACAACTAGTGCAGAGAACCTTGCTGCTGATTAGTTCCCCTTATCATATGCACCTCAGCCTTCGACAAATCTGCGAGGCCATCTCCCTCTCAGACGATGAAGAGGAGCTCCTAGTTGGAGATATTGTGGATGGGGATGAAGTTCTCAGATTGTGCGGCAGCCTCGTTCGAAAAAGAACTATGCCGTGCTACGGTGACGACGACGAGAATGGCATTGAATTTGGCATTGAATTTTCACACTTTTCGGTCCAGGAATATCTCCAAGGCCCCTGCCTCAAGCATCCCACGTTGAGTGTGTACGGTGTCTCCAGGGGAAAAGCCTGCAGTCTCTTGGCATCTCTCTGCCTTGATTACCTCACCCTCAGTAGCCACGAGCAGTTGCTGGAAGCAATCGGCGATGCAGGAGACGAAACAATTGAGGCCATGATTGAGAGAGACTTGCAGCGTCCTTTCTACAGACATGCTGCGACGCTCTGGCTGTTCTACGTGCGCGAGGTCGGTGAAGGCTGCTGTCTTGAGCGCATCCGTGACCTCTTCCAGCTTCCAAAGACACCAAGCTTTTGCTTGTGGGCAACGACGCTTGCTGCTCACTCAATGTCAATGGATTTAGAAGAGTGGCAGGAAGATGCTAGCCAATGGTTTAAGAAGCCGAGCTTCGGTGACGTGACTTTTCATGTCCTCCGACCGGACTTTACACCTCTACACATGGCGGCTATCTTGGGGATGCCTGATCTTTGCGATCATCTACTCAAGCAAGGCGCAAGTGTGAATATCAGGAGCAAGTTCGGCACGCCCTTGCACTGCGCCATCGTTGGTCTTAAGATTTTCACGTTTGAAAGCTTCGACTTAGGCTCGCCGAGGTCGAATGAATGGGAGTTTTTTAAGGAAGCTGAGTACTTCAACAAAGTAGGCCAACTACTCGGACGACGTCAATCTTTCCAAGTTCTACTCGAGGCCGAGGCAAATCCACAGTTGTGCTTCATATCTACCCAGAAGGAGACCTTTTCATCCCTTTCCCTTGCTGCAATGTCGTTGTGCGAGGAGTACGGTCTAGAGATTGTCGTCGAGCTCATCAAAGCTGGCATTACCATTGAAAAGGAGGATCTGGTCCATTTTCAGGAACGATACGCTACTATCTTGGATGTATCAGATGGTAACGAATACGGCGAGAGAGGGGCCGTCGTGAGCCTCCTCGGTGTCCTCAACCCTACAGACCAAGAGATGAAAGGCACACCAACATCGTGCCTGTACACCGAGACATACAAATGGGCGAGAAGCATGGGAATCATGAATGTAGATCAACATTCGACAACCCGGCCAACAGAGGAGCTCAGTGACGCTGAGATGATTGACCTCATCTTCGCATGGATCAGGAGCAACAATGACCTCGAGTTGGGTCGGTTCCTGGAAGGCAGTCGATGCGAGCTGGTAAAAGCTACCAAATTTGGATCTTCGAGTTGGAGCTCCCTCCACTTGGCCGTCAGATGTGGTTCGTGGGATGTGCTCAAAATACTTCTTGAACATGGCCTTGACGCAAACATAACTGATGAAGCCGGAAAGACACCAGCGCATTGGTGTCATGGTTTTGAGGCGAAACAACTCCGAATGCTGTTAGAACACGGCGCCTCTACGCTTTTGCCCGACAAGACCCTGAAGACACTTTGGCATACAGCCGCGGGGGGTGGCCGAATGACAATACTGGAAGTACTTATTGAGCTCGACATTACACAAGAGGCGTTGAAAATGGTCTCTTCAAAAAACGAGACGCCAATCTGCTCAGCCTTGAACAACAGGAAAACAGACGCTGTTCTATTGCTCCTTAAACACTGCAACTCAAGAGCATTCTGGAAAAGCGGCAGGTCTATTTACCGAGCAGCGGCGGAAATAGGGTCAGCTAAGATCATACAACATTTGCTGAAAGTCGGCATCGAGGTGGACGGCATGGACGACATCACGGGGAGTCCACTCCACCATGTTTCCACAGACGCCTCTATTGAGTGTATTCAAATACTCAGGGACTTGTTTCCTCTGGACCAACGCAGGACAGAGGATCTCAGGACGCCACTTGAGTCGTTCTTGCTTCGGGCTGTGGAACATGGGGCGGCAGTAGACCGCGAGCACTTGGAAGCCATGCTTCCCGACGCTGCTATCTCAAACTCCAAGGAAGCGAGCATTTTATGGTCATTCCTAGGTCTCGAGGTAATTACAAGTGCCATGGGTCGCAAACATCCTCTTCACCCATGGACTTGGCTCAAGGAGTGTGCCTCCGCCTTCATTACGCTCGGAATCATGGCCAAGTACGAAGAAGAAAAAGATGAGTCAGCTTCGCTCCCGTTCATGTCAGCTGTTGCCTCAGAAGCTACCAGCATTTACAAAACGGTATTTAAAAAACCGGATCAACCACAATGCCACCTTCACTGGGACTCTGTCTCAGATATGATGCAGCATGTCATGGGGCAGTCAAGACATTGGGACAGCGCGGTGGGGAAGCCCGGCGCGATACGACTTTTATCTTTTGCCATCCTACACGACGATGTGGAGATGGTGTCCTTTCTTATCGACAAGGGGGTTGATATGCATTCAAGGCTTAATGATGATGAACTCTCTCCGTTTGAATTCGCCTGCTTTCCCAACGTCCCGATCAGCGAGAGGAACTTCGCCCTTCTCTTGAAACACGCAAGCCCAGAGAAGATCTCACAAGGGAATGAGCGGCACCTTGGTTATGGGCCTCTTCACTTGTGTGCAGAATGGGGCGGGCTAGAACACGACTGCCATTGGAAACTGAAGCAAATGTTGAGGGCGGGCGTTGATCCAAATTTGCCCTTGCCTGCCGATGGCCGATCACCCCTCGCTCGTCACATCTTCAAGGATTATATTGCCACAGCCCACATGCTTCTCGACGCTGGAGCTGACCCATGGGCTCGAAAATCTTATCCATTCGATGCAGCTCTGGAAGCGGTTGGTGGTGGCCATCTTTCAATACTCAGGAAGATCGCTGAACTCGATCACGAGATTCCTTGCTGGGGTCAGACCTGGGTCTGCGTCTTTGACAACAAGAGTTTTGCTGGCGGAAACGCGCTGCACCTAGCTGCATTGAATGGAAACATAGATTGCTTGGAGTTCTATCTCGACCAGGGCTTGCTGTCGGATCTGGAGTGCCATGATGATGCACTCGAGACTCCCATGCATTATGCTGCTTGGGCTGGTCGGTCTTCAACTATCGAGTTTCTCAAGTCCCGTGGAGGAAACATCAATGCCAAAGGGCGCAACGGCTTGACCCCATTACATCTTGCTGTTGACCAAGGACACTTGGAAACAGCCAAAGCTTTGATCAACTTTGGCGCCGAGCATCAACCTTGCAACGGAGGCGGCACACCGCTAATGTACGCATACGCAAAGGGAAATTCTAGCATGATTGAGACCCTCCAGGGTCCCTCTGAGGGACTCCAAAAGTCGAATTCTTCAATCCAATCTCCAGTGGCGCTGAAATTGTTAGGAGAGGCAATGCGCCAGGCCATTCTACGGAGAGATTTCGCGGCTTGTAAGAGAATCCACGCCCTTGGGTGCCCGATAGACGTCGAGATCTATTTTGGCCAGCGTGTAACTGCTTTGGCCGTAGCTATTTGTCACAGAGACCCGACCATTGTTCAGTGGCTAGTTGACTCTGGTGCAACAGTCTCTGCGGTCTTTCCTCAACCCTACCAGGGCCGGTACTTGACCGCTCTCGAAGCAGCCGTCGCTCATCCGGTGTTCAACAGTCTCTTGAACAAGTTGTTGAACAAGCTTTTAGAAAGGAAGGGCAATTTTCTTGACATGGCTCGAAGTCCTCTTTATCTTGCCGTCAACTACAACAACATTGAGGGGCTCAGGCTCTTGCTGAACTGGCTTCGCAACACGTACGGTAGCTCCGAACTGAATTTGTAGGCTGTCAAACATTTACCGACCTGAGCCCAGCTAACAATTCCCTAGGGACGGGCCAAGCCGCATTGTCAAAAGGGGCTCTTCACAGCGTGAGACACTGCCCGCTTTCATCAACCAGCAAAGTCTTCAGCAACAGCAAACTCCACTTCATCTTGCGGCCTCCAGAAACAATCTCAATGCCTGTGCCGTCCTGATCGGCGCCGGGGCCAATATTGAGGAGACCGATGCTAACAACAGGACACCACTTCACCTTGCAGCGTCATTCGGCTCCCTCCAAGTTGCCGAAGACCTCCTCAGCCGTGGTGCTCGTGCCAGTCCATTAGATGCGTTTGCTGAAACACCTCTCATGCTGGCGTATCGGGCAGGTCAGTATGCATTGGTCGATCTTCTCGCACCGCATCACGAGAGCCTGATAAGTACAAACCACAAGGGAGAAAATCTTTTGCATTTCATGACGAAATTCGAGCCAGGCCCAGAAAAAAAAGAAGTTTCTCTCGAAAGATTCTCACGCTACATCGAGCAAGGAGGCAGCCTGTACTCACAAGACACTGATGGAGTAGCCCCCGTGCACTGGATTCTGGCCAGCCATTCTCCATGCTACCTGAAGTCGCTCTCGGATAGAGATTGCCAATTTCTACGTCCACTCGAGATGGCTCAGTGGCCTCATAGTTGCTTCCATGCTGGTACTCACAGACTGGTAGCAATATCGAAGAATCTACACCTCGTTCGGCCATCTCTAAGCGAGCAGGAGCTCCGTCAACTTTGTGGCGTTGCGGACAATGGAAACCACAGTCTATTGTGCCGAGCGGCTTGCTGGGGCTTGGTCGAAGCGATCGAGAACTTTCTTGCACTCGGAGTCGTCGACATGATCAATCATGTATGCAAAGATCACGGCACGCCATTGACTGCTGCAGTCTCTAACCGCCAAATCGAGGCAGTCAAGTGTCTTGCCCGGCACGGTGCAAAGGTATGCTATGACCTCTGCCCTTCAACGGATTCCAGAGTCAGAATGGCAAGCCCAGACATTGTAATTCGGCAATGGCTCTTCATTGGCCGACATATGGAGCAGAAACGGATCACAAATAACATTGCAGAGGCTTCAGACAAGATGGAGAGCTGGCCGGGCGTGCGTACTGCGAGAGTGGCCTTGAAATGGGAATGGAAGAGACGTCGAGGAGAGGATATATGGGAGTATGCGTGCAGGCGACAAAATATTCTCAAGGATGTGAGAGGTAAAGTTGTCGAGTGCCTTGAAGAGACTACCGAAGGCGAGGATGCCAGTAGTGATGCCAGTGATGAGGAGTTCGCTGGTAGGCACTATTGTCTGGGACGGGGACGTATAAGAGGTGCTAGGTTGTTCTATTGATCTATGAGGGTTCTCTTTTATCTTTAGTGTTGTAATCAGCTGTTCAATTGCTTGTATATGAAGGAAGAGAGTAGTCTCTTCAATACGTTGAGGTCGAAGAACCGTCTTCCCGGAGTCAGGCTGATGCGTTCCAAGGCAGGTGAAACCTTTTTCATATTACATATCTAGAATATCTACGTGAGGAAATGCGAATCCGATCGGATTCAATTCAGTAGGGCATGGCTCACTCAACCGCACTTCATGCAACCAAGCGATTATCTTGTCTTGAACCGTTCTAGCGTTTCGTTGTTACAGGACGCGCGTTGATGTCACTTCGCTATTCCCCCAATAATCTTTACAGCGCACGAAATAAAGCGGTGGGATCCACCTTATTTGGTTAGCTCTTCAGCTAGATGTCTTATTCAGCTCGTCTAAAAAGCCCGGCATGACTGCATTCAGTGCAACCTCATGACCGAATTACAACCTGCAGCTCGCCCCAGAACCAAGTTGCGAAATGCGGAATGTGCAGTGCTTTGAGTCGAAATGATTTCATAGTGTCGATCTCTCTATTTCCATTGTGTCCCGCCATGTTGATCATCGACTGCATTTAACAGTATTGTGACATATATCTCTGAGTTATCCTGTCATTATGCTGCCTTGTTCCCCTGCTAAGCTCACCTTTTGACCTGCACTCTTCCTTCACGTTCAAACATCAATTGCAAGAATCCCCACCATACCAAATCCATCATAGCTATGACATACCAACAACCACAAAACTACGCTCCGCCACCCGGGGCTCAAGGACACGTTATGTATAGCTTTCCCCAAGGTCAATCCATGCATCCTCCGCCACAAAGCCAAATGCAAAGTCAAGTGCATGGTGCCGCTCGATTCAAAATCACAAAGCCTTCTTTCCATAGCCGTTATGAGTGCAAGCCCGACAACGCACCCGACGGGCTCTCGGCCTACAGTCTCGAAATATCAAAGAACCCCAAAAAGCATCCAGACTTGGCTCTGACTGCGGGAGGAGCTCCAGTCGCGGCGTGCTACTTTCCGGAAGCGAGCCGCTACTACAATAGCGATAGCAAGACGTTCCGCATCGGTATCGGCGATCCCGCCAACGTTCAATGGACTGAGATGTCGTATCGCGGCAAGGACAAGCACGGCTGGACCGTCTCGTTGAGCCTCCCGAACATGGGACAGCCGGTTCCAATGACGTGGTTGAAAGATAACAGTGTAGCCGTGGATGGGATGTCGGCCTCACGTCTGAGCAACAACAACTTCAAACTTCAGGACCCTAATGGTCAGATTATGGCGGTCTTTACAAGCCACACCATGAGTCTAAAGCCCAGTTCGGTGGGCACACTGCAGATTAACATGGACTTGGGTCCGATGTTTGAGTACGCTGTCATCACGACTTTACTATCCATCTACGAATTTCAGAAACGTGAGGAGGAAAAGAGATCCAGTTCCAGCAGCGCTGGTGGTGGTGCTGCTGCCGCCGCCAGTGGTTAAGAACAGACAGCCGAGGGAATATGTTGCAATTCTTACCAAAGTGGGAGGGATCGTGTAAACTACTTAGTTCTCGAGCTAAGAGAGAGTTAATCATCGAATTAAACTTAGGGGCTCAGGCATAGTTGGCCAAGAATTAGCGAATCTTGCATCTCTGTGTTGATTGACTCTCAGGAGCCGCTCAGCTGGACTACAACTCCCCTACTATAACAGTTGACAAGTGTATTCATTGTTCAAATATCGACATCTCTTCCAGAGTAACTCAGGTTGTAGGTAACCTAAGATGATATGATTCTGCCTTGTATCATTCATGGTCGATTGCCGTATCAAGTCAATAAACTTCACTTGTATCAACGAGTGTGTTTCTGAGCTGATGATGAGGGCCCTTGTTACGAGATGGCGAATCAAAAGCTCTAAAGCCAAGGCTTGCAAGGGTGGGTGTAGCGGCCCCACTGACTTGAGTCAATGTGCTGAGTCGATTGCGGTACAATTGCCTCTTTCAGAATCGTCATTGATGATAACAATAACATTGCGGCACATTTACCAGTTCTGACCGTAGCGCAATTTGATAGAAACGGCTGATCCAACTCCAATAGAGGCCATTATCTCTACAAACACAGAGAGGAGTGGGAATCAGCCAATGAACAGGGAAATGGAGGTGGCGGCTCGTACCAGAATTGAGGGAAGACATGGTAAACCCGCCCGGACTCTGGTGCCACCAATGGATCCCGGACTTTGACCAGGCCGAAAGACCGAGTGCATTCAGCCCATCTTATGATTATCGTAGTAGTGTTGGACAAGCTGCGTGATGACGGCACTAGCTACTGCATCTAGCCACATAGTACGATAACGAAGCTAGCTCATATGCAATATAAACTCAAAAATGTCTGACTTCGAAATCATCTTCCGAGGCCTTAGTTCTCTCCCCTCGTCTTGGCGAGAATCACATCCCGAAGAGAAGCAACCGTCTCCGACGAACTTGAACCCTTTCTTGACATTTAAAGTGCTCCAAAGTTTTCTTTCTGATATTGGAAACTCTTTCTTCAGAGAGCCATCACATCAAAAGCAAATCATTGTTTTCAGCCATGCTCAAAAACCTTGTTTATAAGCGCGGCGGCATTGCATCATGTACGCCGCTCAGAACAAAGGCTTCAACTGAGGCTCGGTTGTCTTCAACGGCCTCCAACGCCCAGCCTCCCAAGACAAAGTTCTACATGCCGCCAGAATGGGCCAAGCATTCTCAAACTATAACCGTTTGGCCCGATTTTGCTTCTATCCCGGATGAAGCCATCCTGCGAGACGCTCGTTCAGAAATCTCGGCCATTTCAAATGCCATTGCTCGCTTCGAGCCGGTCACCATGTACACCAAGCCTCAAAACGTGGAGAAAGCTAGAGACACAGTATCTGAAAACGTCACCGTCCGTCCCCTGGATGCGAGCCAGCTCTGGGTTCGTGACACGGGACCCATCATCGTCAAGAAGCTCTCTGATGGTTCCCGGGCAGGTCTCAGTTTAAGCTTCAACTACTGGGGTGACAAGCTCGAGAGTCAAGGAGATGAAGAGGTTGCATCGGGTATCTTGAACGACATGAGCCTTGGTGTCTTTACTGCTGGCTTCCGTGCTGAAGGAGGAGGATTTGAGGTTGATGGCCAAGGAACGCTTCTCGCCACCGAAAGTGCCATTATCAACCCGAATCGAAATCCTGGTCTGTCAAAGAGTGACATTGAGGCGCAGTTCAAGGAGTATCTTGGCATCGAAAAGACAATCTGGCTTCGTGGAATCAAGGGTTACGAGATGACCGACTACCACATCGACGCGTTGGCCAGATTCATCTCACCTGGCAAGGTGTTATTAGGCCGCATGCCAGAGACTGCTGATAAAGTCCTTGTGGAAGCATACCAGGAAGCAAAGGAAACACTAGAAAGCGCAACAGACGCCTCTGGGAATCGGATCGAGATTATCGAAGTTGCCGAACCAAATCCCAAAGAGCTTCGTGGCGAGCACTTTTTCGAGACTGTCGCTTCCTACGCCAACTATCTTTTGGTAAATGGCGGCATCATCATTCCTCGCTTTGGTGTTGGAAAGGCAGATGACGATGCGTTGGAGCTGTTCAAGCAGTGTTTCCCGGACCGCGAGGTTGTCCAGGTTGATATCAACACGGTTCCAAAGCTGGGTGGGGGCATTCACTGCTCAACACAGCAGGTCCCATTGATATAAGTGCTAGGAAATTTGTAGTAATCAGATGATACGTCTCATCTCAGCTCAACATCAAATGTCACCTAGAGATCTAATAAATGCATTCTCTAGTAACTGCATGACACGGCCTTCACCTTATATCAACCCTGCTACTTCAAATATTTCTTCCTCCCTAGGAGCATCAAACTATGGTAATCACTTGATCTATCTCGGATCGCTCAATATGAGCCCATGCCCCCGTAAGCGGTCCCTCCTCCTTCCTAGGTGCCCTCAAGTCATCAAGTGTCTGCAGTTCATCTCCATGATCTAGGGATATCCCAACCCTCCTAAACATACGGGAATCGTCGTCTTGATCAATATGCTGCAGCAGCAGACGGATCACGCTCGGTGGCCGTCCTCCCACGTCATACCACATCGACCGGCCATGCCATTCGTATAAAGGGCCCTTTTCAAAAGCAACCAGATCGAAGGCGTAGCAGTGGTCAGTCATGTCAGCCTTGCGATCAAAGGCATCAATTGCAGTAAATGGACTCTTTGCGTCTTCGTCAGAGGATGGAGTAATCTTTTTCCAGTGCAAGATACCTCTGAGGGTTACCGACCCAGAGACATGGCTCTGTGCTTGGTTTGCTTCAACATCAACCGACACGACTGTTGCCATCGGGACTGCCTCATGGAACGCTTCACGGTTGAGGTAGTTAAAGTCCACCTGTCCCCCAACAGCAGCCCAAGACCATGAAGGTACTCTAGGTTCTTGAATGCTCTTGTCTTGGGCCTTCCAGCAGAGGCTCTCAAGCAGTTTAGTGCCCTTCCAAAGTCCACCTATAAACTCGCCCTCCACCGTCTTCTCTAAAGATTTTGCAAGGGCGAGGACGGCAGGAATGCGGTCTGAGGACTTTGATAGATTCCTTGAGGTAAACTCTTTGAGGAGGGTCTGCCAGACGGCATAGGGGCTATCTCGTAGGTTGTCATCCGTCGCCGGAGAAGGCATCCCTTTCACGGTACACTTCAGATGAGCTCTTTGGTTCACATCAAAGGCTGCGAAATTGCCAGCAAGCCTTGACATGATGGAAGTGCTTGGATCTGCATCGACGCTCATGGCGCAGAGACATTCCCAGTAGAGGTAGCCGGGTCCAAAGTAGAGAACTCGAGTGCTCAGGAGCTGCTCCTGAAGAGTCCACCCACGGGAGCTTATAGGTCCATCCACTGTAATTCCTCCCGGCAGAGAAAACCCTCCTGGAGCAGATTCAGTTGACAGCGTCCAGAAAGGAAACATAGCCTGTTGGTGGACTACTCCTTGTTTCCACTCCGGCCGCTGAGATTTCGGAAGCCAATAGTCCAGGGGCACCGGCTGAGCCACTCTCAGCATGCGAGGTTGAATCATGTTGTCGTGGCAGTCTTTTGCTACGATGCTCGAGATTGTCAAGTCGGCGTTGGAGTAGACGTCGCTCATCTTGGACGCCTCTCGGTCCCAATCTTGGTCGTCATCTTGGATGATGCACAGAGCGTCGATCCATAGATATTGGTACCCGAGAGCCCTAGCCGTTTGGATAGCTTCCTGAATAAAGGTTGGCAGAGTATCCATTGGAATGCCTTGCAGGTACTGTGAGAAGTTTGCTTTTGTAGTGACGGTGTTGGTAGTACCCAAGTCACCCCAGCAGTATGAAAGTGCGCAGTATGGGCCTTCCATAGCTTTTCCCTCTACCAGGTAAGGGTCGCAGCCTTCTTCTGTCAAGGTCAACACTCGGATCGGAAGAGTTTTGTTCGAGTCCCCGCGTTGGTAGGACTGCTGGCATAGAGAATGCCCAGGCGCGTTCTTACAATTGTGAAGCCATTCTCGCGCGACATTCATGGCTTGCGGAGAACCTGTAGTCATATCTTCCCCGGGTGTCTCATTATAGTCAAAGACGAATCTCTCGGAAAGTGAATCACCACCTAGGGATCCCCCAAGTCCCGCCTTTGGGTCCCAAACAAGGAGAACAGTCTCCATCAACATGTTGCAAATCGTGAAGTAGATGTGCGACGCATCAGATGCTTCTTCGGACAAGCCCAGCTTCTCCATTTCGTCCGATATCTCTCGCGGACCTTCTTTCTCAGCATTTTCCAGGGCATCTGCAGCAAGACCACAGAGCCGACAGCTCTTAGCGCATTCGTTGAGAGCGTCACGGCTCTCGTGAATCTGAAATGGGGGGCTATATATGGCTTCTTTGGCGTGGGAGCGCCAGCCTGATACGTGAGACTGGAAAGACAAACACTGATCACACAGAGTTTCTCGCTTGATCGGCCTTATGATACCAGCGGCCTCGTATAGAGCGTGATGCACGCTGTCGACAAAGCTCATCCCGCCCTCTTGTGGATTATCCTTCATCGATGACACCACGTGGCTGTACACCCCATACAGCTCTCTTGAAGGTAGGAATTTTCTGCTTGTGGCAACAGCAAGCAGATCTCTGGCTGCAGTAGGCGTGACCTCTGCTCCATCTCTCGACTTGTCAGGGAGTAAAGGGGATGGCTTCAACTCCGGATCATGAAGTAAGAGGATATCCAAAGCAACTTGATCTTGTGCAAGAATAGCGAGATCCACGATTGACCACTCAAAATGTGAAGCAGCAGCCAAGTCAGCACCACTTTCAACCAGCAGACGAAAGATGTTGATATTTCCCGAGGCGAGTGCCATATGCCACGGAACATTGTCTCCTGCTTCATCCTTGCTGAGATCTGCGCCCTGCTCGACGAGAAACTTGACAGCTTTCTCATTCTGGCGTTCTATAGCCTCCTGAAGAGCCGTCGTTCCATTCGAGTTAAGCAAGTTGACATCAGCCCCGTTCTGAACGAGAAGCCGGGCAGACTCAAAGTCGAAGGTTCGCAGAGAGCGGTGAAGGGGTGTGTTCCAGCACTTCCAATCCATCCTATCGTTGGATGCCGACTCGTCTTCACGCACTTCGAATATCTCGAGCACATCTTCTTCTAACCAGATTGTGTTGGGATCAAATCCTTTGGACAAGGCGTCTTTGACGGCAAGAAGCTCAGTATCGTCTCGAACTTCGTCCTCTTCGGGCAGGTACTCGCCCGACTTTAGTTTTGGTGGATACTCGAAGGATTTGTTGCTGACGCCAAAGTTAGATTATGCTTATATTGTCAGATCGAATGTTGTTTGTTAATCACCTCGTTGCCGCAGGCTGACCCTCTTCTGAGGGACCATTATCGTCAGCCATGTTGGATCCTGGCTGTAAGGTGGAAGGAAGAAGGAATACCATACGAATAAGCCCTAGTCTATAATCAAGGGCAGTGCTATTTATCTATATTACTCGCTTACAATGCAAATCTATCTAGTATGGGGTGAACACGTCACCATGCATGAAATACCGCAAAAATCGCCAAGCCTATTACTCCGCCCGTAAACATTTCCCTGCTCCTTGAAGCGCCAGAGTCATCATCTTCCTCTGGTTTGCTTGTCGACGCCTCCTTGTCTGCATCTTTTCCATCCCCTTCCTTGAATATTTGCGCTGTAGAAGAGGACGATGCTTCTTCGGTTGTTGTGGATGAAGAGTCTGTTGATTCCGTTTTGGAAGTTTCGGTCTCGGTTTCTGTGCTTTTAGGGGGCTTGGTTGATGTCGTCTTGACCATAGTTGTCTTTGTTGAGGTCGAAGTCGTAGTGGCTGAAGGGGCGTTCTTGATGAAAGGGTCGAGGATACACTGCTTCATCAACTTGTTGTCCTCGTATCCGTCTCCAGATTTAATCGGTGTCAAAGTCAGGACATAGTCGTATTTGAAACTGCCAGCTCCCCAACCAACGAAGCCGATGTAGACGTCAGAGTTCTTTGCGATGAACTCGTTCTGGGCACAGAACTTTTCCATACACTATACCAGTTAGCTTGGGATAACAGATTCAGGTAAGGGTGCTTACCGAAGGATCCATGGACGCTCCAGACTCTGAGATGATGGCCACGCGCTTGTTTTCCCTCAACCAATCCGCCATGGCCTTGAAAGCCTCGACGTTGTCAGTCGTGCACTCCTCAAACGATCCAGAGTTGTTGATGTCCAGGTACTTGTGAAGATCTAGAATCAACCCATCCTTGCTACCATCAGGATTCTTGATAGCAGCCAAAGCATCCGCACTCCCAGTCGTAATAAATGTCTCTACATTCGTAAAGTTGGTTCCAGGCAGGAGAATGATCTGTGACTCTGCTCCAGCCTTTCGAATACTCGTGACGGCCGCTTGACAACTCTTGGCCCAGAGATTAACATCCAGATCGTGAGGTTCGTTCATGAGACCAAACATGACCTTTTCCTCCTTGGCGTATTTTTGGGCAAGTTGACTCCAGAGATCGGCAAAGGCTTCGTCTGAGGGGCCACCCTGGCCGATGATTCCGCCATCGTAGCGGGCAAAGTTGTGCACGTCAATCATGCAGTAGGCGCCGGTGTCGAGACATATTTGCATGAGTTGATCGTATTGCCCGAATTTTTCTTCGTCTAGCTTTCCGCCTACTTGTTCGTTAAGGAGGAACTGCCATGTTGTTGCTGAGGTATGTTAATAACGAGGTAAGCTGAGGCGTCAAGGTGACTTACGAAGACGGAAAGTGTTGAGGCCACTGTCTTTAACAAAATGTTTCATCTGCCCTTCACCATCTCCATGTGTATGAGAGGCGAGAGGGAATTGTGCTGTGTCAAGAGGACAGCTGCCCTACTGCACGTCAGTCGCAAGTTCATGCAGCTAAAAAAAAAAAAAAGCACATACATCGATATCACAGCCAAAGTCAATACCGGGGATAGCAACACCCTATCAACAGTTAGTGAGGGACTCAAAGTTAAAGCAGCTCTGTACATACGATATACTTTACTTTAGCCCACGCGCCAGAGAGCAGAGCCAGGCCTGCAAACAGGCGAGATGTTGCGCGCATTATTGTAAGATCCGGCTGAGCCGGTGCTAATTGGGGGGAATTAAACGAGATGAGCGAGTGGTTTAAGCTGTATGTGTAGAAGCACAGCAAAGATATGTTCACGGTATGTACGTTCAGGAAAACGATAGACAGTAAAGTTTAGTTCTTGAAAGACAGAAAACGAATGATCAAAGAACAACCGTCAGCGGAGGGGTCGGGGAATTATTGTCAATCTGACCGTGTCGGCCGCTGAGGAGGGGGGGACCCCTATTCAAGCCATCCGCCGGTTCGCGTCTGACAGGACCCAGGAACAGGGGTTAGCGGCTTCTTTTTGAAGATCTCGCTCGTGTTCCATTGGGCGCGTGGCTCCAGGTTCGTATTCCCAAATAAGTACCGTCCACTTGAGCGTCAGCGCCAAGAAGCCGTTCCCACCGAGCAACCGACCACAAGAAGTGACTTGCATGATGGGACATGTCGAAAACGGTCACAGGGATCACGGATCCGTTGCTGCCCGTTCCTTGAGAGGAAGGACCTTGACGTGATCCCCAGCAAAGTCCCCGGTAACCCCGGCGATGAGACTCGCCCAGTGGGTCAGTGTCACCATCACTAAGGGCTCATGATTCGTGAATTCTAGAACCCGCCAGGGCTGACCCCGTGGCTTGAACTCAGGGTCCGGATTTGGCGTCATCTGGCTACACGAGGGGCACATGGCTGTATCCCTGCCAACGAACGGGCCTTACATCATAGGTGGGTTGGTTATTAGGCCGAGGTTTCACGATTATACGATGAGGGTCTTGGTTTGTAAAGGTTATACGAAAACATGATGTTTCTTTTCAATGCCTGGGTCAGCTGATTCAATTGAGAGGCAAGACATTGATGGTGAGCACCCGATTACGACCTCCACTTAGCAAAGAGTGAACAATGGTGCCATCAAGGCAATCATCATTAGCTTCTATTCATGTCGTAGCAGGTTGATCACCATTTCCCATATTCTCGCTTAATCCATCTTCCACCCGCACATTCAGAGGAGCAGTCGCGTGCCTCGATAATATCTCGAGAATCATCGACATGGTGCATGGAATCTCGTCAATCTCATCAGAGGAGTCAATCCCTTCCTCCCCTACGTAGATCTCATCCGACCCTTGTTTGAGGCACTCGGCAGCAAGCTCAGATGGTGTTCTCCCGTGAGCATCCATCAGACTTCGATCGGCACCAAAGTCAAGCAGCACAACCAAATTTCTGAGTTCCAAACTCCAGGGGGCTTGGTCGGGATGTGCAGCGGCAGTGACCAAGGCATGGAGCGGTGTGCGGCCATGGATATCTCGAGCATTAATGTCGAGATGTGACTCCTTCAGCACCAGATACAAGCGCTCGTGAGTTGCCGACAGCCAAAAGTTGCGATGAAGAACAGTCTCTCCTTCTTGATTGCGTTTGTCAAAGCGTAATCCGGCAGCAATGCACTCTTCCAGCATCATAAATGCAGGAGAATATAATCGGTGGAAAAGGGTGTTGCCATCCTCATCCGCCGCGTTAATGTCGACACCCAAGTTCGAGAAGAGAGAATCCAGAACCTCATTGATTCTGGACTTCTCTCGCAGGTAAAAAGCTGATTCGAGGATCTTGATTCGCGGCGTCGTCTTGGCTCCGAGGTTCTTGACGAGAAAGCTGGCCAGACTCAGATGCTGGCATCGAACGGCCACCAACAACGGCGTGAAGCCATCCTTGTCCTTGGCCTCGACGTCATAGTGCCACTTTTCTACCAGTTCTCTACAAATGTCTTGATGCCCTCCTCTGGCAGCAGTATGGAGAAGAGTTTCCCGGCCACGATGAGAAATCGAGGATTTGGCGTCTGCCTCGAGAATCTCTCGACATGTTCTCGACGCTGTCAAAAGAAGAAACACGGCGTACGGTCCAAGGAACGCGGCACTATCAAGAGCCGTCTTGCCGCGAACATTCTTGATAGAAGCATCTGCTCCATATTTCAGCAGCAAGTGAACCATTTTATCCTGTCCTTGTTTCACCATAAGATGGAGTGGTGTTTCCTGGTCGTGACCCCATACTCGATTCACCTCTCGTGCTCGAAGCAGCCCCAGTAGCGTATTTCTTTTCAGAAGAGCATACTCGAGTAGACGATAAAGGGCCGTGATGCAAGCCATGTGAAGGAGAGGGACATCCCTGGGAGGATCCTGACCAGGATACTCAAAGTGGTACCACGCCCACCACCTATCCCTCGCCTCTGAAGCTCTGCGAAAGAAGTCCTTATGCTCGTCCAGAACGGCCACAAAGTCGGCGCCCATCTCTCGCATGTGGTAATTCCAGTTGAAAACCGCGTAGGGCAAAAGTGGCAAGTCCTTGGCGGCTTCGAACAGCTGGCTGAAGGGGCGGTTCACCTCCAGGAGAGACAGTAAACGATTCGTGATGTCGGCGTGTGTCTTCTTCGAGTCCATAGGGCCGTTCATAGCCGCGAGTCCAGAGGAATGGTTTCTGAGAAAGTCCTTGGCGCTCTGGTGCACAAAGCTGACGTATAAACAAGCGCCTGATTCTTCCGAGTCCAGTTCTGTCATCTTGGTGGCCACGGGGATAAGAGGCGGAAGCCTGTTGACTCGATAGTCCACCCCATTTGGTGGCCTTCCAGTCGACACCTGGAGTAGATGTCCACAACATTGGATACAATCCAGACAGACTTGTTCCTTGGTCAGATACAGAGTAGGCTCTATCTGTACCGCATCACAGAGTTCGACAACTGTCAACGGACGTGATGCAAACAGCAGCCAAGTCAACATGTTGCCCACTCCTGTCTTACTCTCAGGCTTGATCTTGGACAGAATCTGTTCATAAACCTCAGGAAGGTCGCGAGGGAGTTGCGTAAGAGCATGTTCAATCTCTTTCACAGTTTTGTGCTCCAGATCGCGCGCCATGAAACTGACCCAGAGAAAGGTTCCTCCTGCGCGTTTCCGAAAGGCATATTCGATATACTGACAAAGAGGCGAGCCTTCGATTCCTTTTATCCTGGCTAGGTGGGAGATTTGGTCTGAGATGTATAGCTGGATGTCGTGTTCAAGTAGACCAAGAGTGATATGTGGGAATGTAGAGAGTGTGGTGGGCAAGCATTCGGGCTGCTCCCGGCTCGTAATTAGGAGTTTCAAGCTGTGGGTCAGAGGGGGCTTTTCATCTGGCTCGAACAAGCTTTGGATCTTGAATAAGAGTGATGACAACGATGGTTCATCACATTCGTCCAGAGCATCAAGTACACAACAAATTTCGTGGTCCTTCAGAGCCTCCAATATGTCTTCAAAGATCCGCCAGAGGGTCTCGAAGGAATTGTCCTGGAACAAGTTGGTGCCTTGGATTTTCCACGTAGGCACGATGCGAGAGATAAGCTGATTGTGCTTCTGGATCAGTTGAATGATGAGACCACGAAGGACATTGATAGCCTTATTTCGCGACGCGACCTTATCGTCACAAAAGAACCAGATAACGGTAGCGTCAAGCCTCGATGACTGGAGGAGCTGTGTGAGAAAGATGGAGATGAATGTTTTCCCCTTGCCTGGGGGGCCAGATATCCACAGAAGACCAGATTGATCCGTACTCCAGGATCGATACTCTTCCGTCATTGGGATCCATTCGCATGTACCTGGAGTTCGGCGTCCTTTGGCTGTGATGATGCCTTCTCTGTCACTCAGGGATCCGTGATGAACAGGTCCTGAAGACACTGGTCTTCGTCTGTGCCGGGGCGAAAGGAGCGGCGAGGTCTTGGATGAGGGACTCGACTCGTGCAAACTTGTCATGGCCTTGATTTCTTTGCCAACGTTAGCATCGAGGTAGCTCTTAAAGGGGACTGTGATCTGAACTCACATATTGATCACAGCTATCTGGTCCCCAAGAAGCGACTTCAATCGCTCAATCTCCTTGAAAAGAACCCCAATCTCATCCTCCTTCAAAAGTCCGCCAACAACTCTCCAAGATTTATGCCCAAAACCATCATCTTTCTCAAAATCAATCCCTTCAAATATACTCAGTAGCTTATCACCAGCTGCCTTGGCCTGTTCAACAGTCGGCTTCAGGTCTTCCACTTGGAGAGCAGGTGAAGCCTCGATAGCAGCGACAAGTTTTTCAAGGCCCTGAATCTGCTGTCGCCAGGCTTCAATTTCTGCGGGCGCATCTTGAAATTTATCGTGGACTTGTTTTGAGAAGCGAATGATCTTGACGCTTTGTTCGACGAATTGACCACAAGCGGCTACGATGCCGATGGTCTCGGCTGCCATCCTGGCACGCTTCGGGTGTCAAAAGTGGGATTCCCTACGGGAAATGATGATGTGAGATGGCCTCAGCATTGAGACAGACACTGCTGGGATCACCTGATCGAGATTGGAAAGATCCAATGAGAGGGGGATGAGGCTTGAGAGCTGGTCAGCCGCAGCGGAGGTCTGCAGCAGGGCACAGGCTGAAAACCTACCAGCCTCCATCCCTAGGTGAGAAAGACACGCGTAAGGCAGGGTATTAATTCCGCTCTTAATGACATATCCCTACCAGCGCACGAAAACAACATATTCGGCAATCAGCCCGATGTACGTATGCTTGTGGCTGCAGTTCATCATTGCCCTGATCCTCCAGCCCCCAACAATCGCCAAGGAATAACCAGGGTGGAGAGTGTCTCAAGTTTTCATCAACAAAATTCCCACTCATGGATCCATTTCATCCATCGTTAAAGCTTGGTCTGCAGTGTCGAAAAGGTTCTGTTGGAAAAGAACCAATGCTGGCGTCGATCCTGTCCCCCACGTTGCAATCCTCGGGAGCTAGCCGTGAGATCTAAGGTTGACGAGGTTAAGCTTGTCTCGTGCGTGCGTCATTCCACTCACACAACAGGCCTCACAAGGCTAAGTTGACCTTGGATCTCCGCCTCAAGACGGGGGTTGCCAAGACGTACCCGTCCTGCGGCACGGAAAACACGGGTCACACAGCCTGCAGGCAGCGTCTGCCTTACTGCTTGGTCCTTGTCCAGCCTCTTGTCTCGAGCAAAACGCCTCTGTGAGGGTCTCTAATTATAGCGGCTGAAACGATTGGTACCCGCTACACCACAGCGCAAGTTCACCAGAGGAAAAGGCCCCCATGTGAGGTTGCACCGCCAAGTGGACAGGGGATTCAGGCAATATCTCAGCCCTGTCTCCCTCGGGTCTCTCAGCCCTGTTTCCCCTCTTCACTCTTGTTTTTTTCGACTTTCTCCATGTCGATGTTCCACGTCGGGACGAAACCCTCAAGGGCACCATGTCTCACCGGCGAGACTACAACAGATTGTCTGGTGGCTCGGAGCTGAGCATCCTCCCGAGAAAGGATGATGGAGCTCCTTCGTTTGAGCAGATCAACTTGATCCACGATGGGCCAGGACCTTCGGACCGATCGAACCTGAACCCGAACCCATTTCCGACGTTTCAATATCCCCCGCCGGCCGAGCACGAATACAACCCCCGACTTGGACGGATACGAACTCCCACGTCGCCTCTCACGCTATGGCATTTGTTTCTTGATGTCCTCTTTGCGCTCCCGGCGCTAGCATTCTTAATCTTCGCATTCCTCGTTTTCGCCTACGAGGGGTGCCCCGTCGATCAAGAACCCGCCGTCGCGCTGCGCTCCATCGCCAACTACAGCCCTACAATCTTTCCCATCGTCTTTGCCGCCGCCGCGGTAAACTTCCTCAAGGCTCTGGCAGCATGGAAGCTAGAACGAGGGATCTCGGTGCTAAGCCTCGAGTTTCTGCTCAGCAGCCGAACCGTCTTCAGCACCCTCGCGTCGCCCATGGCCCTCAGCGCTGTTAGTGCCCTGACACCGCTTCTTTTCGCGCTATGGGCCCTTCCTCCTCTCGGTGGCCAGGCTGCGCTTCGCGTCACCGGGTCAGCACCATCATTCGAGTTGAATCCATGGAAAGGACGGTATGTCGAGTTCAGAGGAGAACTCCCGTTCCAAGAAGGCCCCGGCAGTGTGCCTCATTCACTCCCGGCTGTTATCGCCACCTTTGGCGCAGCTCTGGCGAGTTCCAACGATGTCAAGACTGCCGGCCAGGATTCATTCGGACATGTCAAGATTCCTATGATTGAGAGCGTGTCCAATTTTCCCGACGACGATGGCTGGATCGATGTCAGCGATGGGAGTGCTCTGTACTCGTCTCTATCAGGGCTCCCAATCGCGTCTAACGATCCTTTTGGGCATCATTCCAACTTTTCCTTCAACCTGACCACGTCGTACATGTATACCGACTGTAAGCTGAGCCACTCTCCGAGCATGAACATTTCGCTCTGGAAGCAAGCGCTGGACGTTGAGCCCAAGAATGGGCCATCAACCGAGGCTGACGACAAGTACCACAATGGCTTGACCATGGTGATTGAGGTGCTCAAGAAATACAACGACACAGCCAAGACGCCCATGCAGCTCAATTTTACTTCATACACGTTCAACGCGACCACGAGCGCCATCTGCAACCTCTCGACTTCATACGTTGAGGTTAGCGTCAAGTGCCATAAATCCGACTGTGGCGCGTTTCGCGTTCGAGAGATGAAGAACGACTACGACGCAGCGAGCACCGTTCTCAACGGTCTAGCGCCGAGCGGCGACATGGAGTTCTATGACGAGCAGTACTGGTCTTACCTGGGTTACTTTATCAACTCGTCTAACATTCTCTGGGACTGGGAACCGGACAAGGAACCCTACTCATCGCCGATCGAGCTGTACCTCACGCATCCCGACATACCGTACGCGGTGCTACCCAACGACCGCAATTGGCGCGGCGAGGATATCTGGCCAGTCGGAAACAAGATGTTTTCTGCGCGCTTCTCGCAACTGCTGAATAGCTTCTGGCTCGCGCAAATCGCGCCATTTGCGCCCATGGGGAGAGTCAACCTGACAATCGCCGACAGGCTGCAGAAGGAGTTAAAGACACTCAAGTGGGAAGATGTCGACGGGACGCGTACCCCAGACGAGCTCGTATTAAAGGCGCAAAAACCATGGCTCGGGACATTAATCGTCGCGTCTTTCGTCATGCTCTCTGTAGCAATAGCAGCAGCGCTGCTCAATATCCGACGCAAGGGTCCCGATATTCTCGATTACGCGACGAGCATGATAAGAGATAACCCATATGTAAACGTGGAAGGCGTAGGCGAAAAGGGTAATTCGATGGAGGACGGCGCCGACAGAACGAGGCGACTCATGAGCATGAAGGTGTGTCTTGGCGATGTGTGTCCGCAAGAGAGGGAGGGATACATTGCAGTGTCGACTCCAGGACGAGCGAGGCGTTTGGGCAATTTGGGACAAGGGAGGGTATTTAGATAGGTTATGCTTAATGTCACGTATTGATGATTGTTCAAAATGAGTTGAGAGGGCATCTTGGCGAGTCAGCCACGCTCAGGGTGACGCGCCCAGAGCTAAGTCGCGTTCATTGGTCGCGATCGCACGGAGGGTGGCCTCACACACCCACCTTTGCGACAGCTCTTCCCACGCCTCCGAGACCACCCGTATGGTTCACTGTTCTCAGAGGGAGCTTATGTAATTTTCCCGTCAATCTTCATCGTTGCGCGATTGTGATTTTGAGGCCTTTTTGTAATTTCCCTCTTACAATGTCCCTGGCTCATGGTCACGGACGTATGAGTTGAAAGAACTCTTCAGGTTCTATTTGCCATTCCACCCACTTTGGGCTGCTGAAGGGGTTTTGAACAAGAAAAAGCCCTCAACCACTGGTAAATATTTCCAAGATACCCAGCAAGTCATTCCCATCACTTAAAAACGAGGTATGTCCCCTCAAAGCTGCCATTTTGTGAATCATCACCCAAGGTCTAGGGTTGACGACCCCTCCATCCCGAGGGCACCAACGGCGGGGGCGGGGCGTGGCAGAAAAATTGCCGACGCGTTTCTCCATCCCACAATCTCTTTGCGCAAAGGTGATGCCTTGGTGGGTTTATATGAACGCCCAAAACTGAGCCAGATCTTCATTGAAAACTTAAGAAAAAATTGACAGCTCAGTCAAACAAACCGCTGTTCATGTACTTCAGTCCGGTATCGCATGCGACCGTGACTACCGTCTTGCCCGGTCCGAGCTGCTTTGCAAGCTCGAGCGCTGCGACAACATTCAAGCCACTCGATGTTCCAACCAATATTCCCTCTTCTTTCGCTAGGCGACGGCACATTTCACGCGCCTCAGCCTCTGGAATGCCCTTCGCTTCATCGTAGAGACTTTTGTCTAGCAACGGAGGCATGAACCCGATGCCGATGCCTTCAACGCTGTGGCTTCCACCCTGGCCCTTTGTGATCATGGGCGCAGACTCTGGCTCGAGGACAACGATGCGCGCCTGTGGATGTTGCTCCTTCAAGATCTTTGATACACCCATGACCATGCCGCCACCTCCGACAGCGCCACAGAAGGCGTCAATCCCGTCGGGGAATTGCTGAATGAGCTCATGGCCAAGGGTCTGGTAGCCGACGAGGACATCAGTATTGCTGAACTGATCCACCCAAAAGACACCGTCCTCTTTTGAGAACTCCTTGGCCTTTTCCCTCATAGACGGAATTAAATCGGGCGTGATCTTGCCGTTCGCGCTCGCAATCAGGTCAAGGTCAGAGCCAAAGGCAGCCATCGTCCGTAGCTTTTCCTTTGCAAATGCGTCTGAAGAGATGACACGAAATTTGTACCCCTTGACGGCGCAGACAAGGGCAAGGGATGAGCCAGTGCTGCCACCCGTGGCTTCGATGACCGTCATCCCGGGCTTCAAGATGCCTCGTCGCTCTGCCTCTTCAATGACTGCCCTCGCCATGCGATCCTTGTACGAGCCTGTGGGATTGAGAAACTCCAGTTTAAGAAACACACGGGCGTGTCCTTCGGGGGTGATGCGTCTTAGTTCGACGCATGGTGTATTTCCTATGGCGTCGAGGACATTTGATACGTAAGGCGGAGTGATGGAGGTGGTTGCCATGATCGGATTCTAAACAAGAGGGTAGATGGAGCGTGATTTAGCCATCACAGGCAGACCGGTGAAGCATTTATAACGCATGTTTGGCATCCAATTAATGACTAATGTCTGGCATCGAGAGGCCATCGCGTGGTGCTAAACTGACCGTGCTGAAGTACAATTTGCTGTCATCACAGCATCCTGTTGGACAGAGGGTGAGTCTTTTCGGGGGGACGGACCTCCCCGAGAGTCCGGGTGGGTCTCTTCCCGTGAAGCATCTCCGCGGGCCGGATGGTGGCCGACATTTCTCGGCGCGTTCCTTTTTACTATCTTGCGCGTCGCGTGGAATACTGATTATTCCTGACACCTCAAGTCTTGACCTTTCATCAATAGAGAGACCCTCTTGTTATACAGTGCTCATGAGTGCATCTTGCAATTTCCCCTGAAAATGAACTTGTGGCTCCTCACAACGCCGGCTGAGCATCCGAAGTTATTCCCCATTTGAACTTGTATGCACCATAGTACTCAATAATTGCGGGTGCAGCACGTAGTAGACTTGACCTTGGTGCTCGATGTATGTATACCGAAAGAGGGAATGAGTTGTCGGTTGGATTTACTATGGCTAAAAACAAGCATAAATCCACCCCAAACTGCATAAACCCCTGGGCAAGATCAGATCCCACTTCTGCCCCTCCGTATTCCATCTTGGTGCGTTGTGAATACTCAAAGACAATCATCACCCTCGCAACAGCGCAACAACCCCTAGATGCTAAAACCACTACCTGTGACGCAAGTTAGTGGATGATGGTAACATGATAATCTTGAACCTACTCAATGTCGAGAACATCGCCCACACAAACCCTTGAACGGCAATCTTTGGCGGACACCATCTGTCAAAGTTAGCTCGTACCCACACGCAAAGGGAAGAATGTACAAGGGCCCAGGACGCTGAAGAAACATCCCCCAATATGCCCAGGGTGCAGCATAGACAACCCCAAAGAACAAGAAGAGGAGGACAAAATCCAAGAAAAAGCTGGGCAACCATTGAGGGTCTTTCGAGCGACGCCAGATAGGTGCCACTAGGAGGACGCAAAGGACCAAAATCCCAGCAGCCACCTGCATGTACACGGTGACCGAGCTCATGTACTCTTTGATAGGTTCGTTTGGATACCTGCTCCAGGTGACTCCTACAAACGTGGCCGACATGATGTGTAGGATGACTTCAACGATTGCCAAGCTGAAGTATGCCGTCATAAAGCTGTAGTCCTCCTCGATCCACAATGAGCGGAAGATGGCGTAGACCCATATCTTGATGCGTGGACGTGAAGAATAAACAAGAAAAACACGGCCTAGTGCGAGTTTTCCGTAGCCCTTTGAGGTGACGACGATGCCCGCGTTGATGAGGTTTCCCAAGGCTTCAAAAGCAAAACCAATGAGCCACGTGAGCCAGATCCTATCGGTAGCCCAGCACCCTTTGTTGGGCTTCTTCTTGTTTTTATCGACAGGTTCGAATAGTGAAACAAGAACCACGAGGAGAAAAAACGAAGTGCCGGCAGAAAAAAGGTCCGTGGCGATAAACCAGCCAACTGTGCCTCCGACGGAAGGACACTGGACAGATTCCAAGTTTGTGGGTGAAATATTCCACTCGATTGGAATCGGTGGCAGTGTGGCATTGGAGCTTGAAGAGTTGTAGCCACCGGTGTTCCGGCCGAGCCATTCTTCGTAGCCTCCAGGGTCTGTACCCGCGGCAGCGGCTTCACCTTGCTCAGATTTTTCCGAACCCTTGCGGTCCTTGAATTTGGATTTGGTCTTGGGGGCCTTTGCCTTGGGTGTTTTGACTTTGACTTTGCCTTTGGCTACCATGGTAAAGTTAAAAAAAAAAGATGAAAGTTGTCTCTGTATCGCTGTTGAAGGAAAGTAGCGATGCTAGGTTGCGATGAAGTTGGGTGCCTCAATGCAACGGTCCAAGTAGCAGCCCACCGACAGGCGAGGGGGGAGATAAAAGCGAAAGACCAAAATCCTGCAAGGGGAGTTGAGAAAGATGATTTTAAGAGCTCAAAGGTCGATTCTTCCCTGCATAACATGGACCTATTCGGGCTCAGCTGATCTATTGTGCTCGCATGTGGCGTTTGAAGGCGCCCATCCATTCTGTCTCGCATAAAAGCTTCTTTATTACTGTGATACTGGCTATACTAAAAGCTCAATATAAGCCAACGGGCATGTGAAGCTCCAAGAGCCGTGGAGGAGGAGGCTCGACCAAGGGGGCTCGGCCACATACTAGTGGTACCGTGAATAGGAATGAAAGGCCCGAGTGCTGTGGTGGTTGTACATCTGCCAACTAATTGTACACCTAGTAAACATGAATCTCAGTGCCTGTGTTGAAATGAAAAGTCGCTAGTCTCCGGTTGCAGCGACAGCAGTAGTGCTCGACATTCTTAAACGCCTTGGACATGTACACAACAGGGCCTCCGACAATAGTGCACATGAACATTAAACCAGCCATTGCACTAGACAAAGGTCAGCAGTTTTTAACTGAGAATAATGGGTGTGCACTTACTGTGTACCGCTGCAGATCTTGCGTTCAACTCGGGTGATGGAGAGCTCCCGGCAGGCTGGACAAAGGACGGCTCGGGGCCATTGCTTCAACTTTCTCAAAGGGACGATGTTGGAGGGTGAGATGCCCTCGAATGCCGTTAGCCCATTGTCTTGCGATTGGCTTGGGGCAAAGAGATCCATCTTGTTATCCTGGTAGGATGGATCATCGTGAAACATGGTGTGGAATTTCGACTGGGTGGTGGTGGTGGTCGCCATGGTGAACTTGTGCTGGGTTGATGAACTGCCATATTGGACAATCGACCCCGACTTGACTCTTAAATACCCAAAGCCAAAGAGGGAAATTTGGTGCCGTATTTCGCGATCGTCCGGGGAATATGGATGCCTGGAGCTGCGACACTGGGCGTTGCTCGTATTTCGCGTTCGAAGCGGCCAGCCAATGAGACACCATGACACTTCAGCCACTGATGTAGAGGTCGCCCAGACTGCAACGGCAATTGTCTCTTGGCGGAAACGGCTGTGGGAAAGTCATTGGTCGAGTTATCTGATCGCTTTTGGCTGGGTGAAGCTGAAGACTCGCTCGTAAAGCAGCTGTTCAACGTTGACTCTGCCCAGAGTTTGATCCCGCTCCCTCACCATCAGCAGACTCTGTTACAACAGGATCTGCTGTGTGTTTTCCCGGTTCACTAGGCATACGGGATGAACCTCGGGGAACAAGTGGGCGTATAAACTCGGCAAACGCCCCCACGAAGCCATTATGCCAAGGGCCAACTGTCTCCCCCGTGAGGTCATTGGCATATGCCGTCAAGTGAGAATACCACATGACTATCTTGTACTTGTCACGGCCAGTTCTCTGCTTGATCGTTCCACTGAAATCAGTTAGTATGTATTCTGCTCAAACAGATCCGTACCCACCTGAAGATTGTATCCTCCGAAAGACAACCCCAAAACTCGGCAGTGGATGGCAGAACCCTTCGCAAGGACATAGTCCTAGCTTCCCAATTCCTCTGTGACCGGCCCGTGCCACTTGTCGCTGCACAAGTCGACGACAACTTCCAGTCCCAGCCGCGCTCTCGCTGCGAGTCAACCTCAATGTGAAAGTCATAATCCGACACGACAACCTCTCGCCATTCAATCCCACCCATTCGGAGCTGATGTGGTAGGTCGTGGAGGTATATACGCATCGTCACGGACCAATCGGAGCATCGAATGTGCTCCGGGTACGCATATGCGTAGAGTTCAACCTCCCATCCCCAGTTATGCGTCCAGTTCTGCCCAGCGTTGAGAGTGTATTCAATGTCGCCTGGTCTCAACGGTGTGCCAACTGATGCAATTGTAGAAGGCACAGCAGTTTCCATACACAGACGACGCAACCATTGAACCACATTTTCCTCGGTGGAAGCCGCCGATGCGCTTGGAGTCTCTTGAAAGACTTGCCAAGTGATGACGCTGTTCTGCCTTTGGTCGTTGCCCAGCCACCATGGGGTTTCAGCCGTGGTGGTGCCGGTCTTGTTGTGGACCCATTCTCTTATTGAGAGGTACGAAGACTGAAGATGAGGATTGCTCATGAGGTATTCCTCGTTTGATTGCTCGGAGCAGTGTCGGAGGTGTGCGATGATGCGAGGGCGCTCCTGGCCACCGGTGGCTTCGTCGTAGGAAGGTAGGTTAGAGTTGGAAGACTGCATGACTGTGAGCTGATTGGATGGACGGAAGACGGAGGTAATAGGAGATGAGGAGAGACAAGAAGGACGATGTGAGGTGGTTCAGTCAGTATGTGAAGGTAAGAAGGGAGCGGAAACAAGTCAAGAAGTTTAGCAAACGTGAGAGAATTGGAAGTGCCTGAGTAATAAATAGACAAGTCAAAGTGACAAGAGGAAAGATTCAGAAACTGTCATAGGTCAAGGAGGTTGACAGACAAAAAAGACATGGGTGACTACCTTTTAAAGGCCAAGTTGTCATGTCGAACAAAGTTGATGCACGTCGATGCTTAACTTTATATTTGGCACTTTAAACTGCAGCCACATGAATAACAGTGACTCTTGAATTTCGGCGGAATCGGCCAGTTGAGAGTTTGGTGTGACTTGAACGGTGAATCTCGTGGAGCTCGCTCTGCACGGCTTCTCTTCCGCATTATACACTCCAACATCAACACCGCCATTATTGCACCATGTATCCCAAGGTCTTCCAGGAGGTTTCCGCCTACCTCAATAGATACATGACTCAGCCGAAGGCCCAAGAGGCGCTTCTTGATTTCGTAAAGGCCCGCCCTGATACCGAACCGATCGCTGTTCTGATCCCTAGGGACGAATATATGATGCGCTTTAACTATATCAAGGAGTTTATAAGGTAATAAGCGGTATTTAAGCCATGGTTTTAGCTTCATAGGCTTCAATTCTGTTACCTCATCAGAATGCCTATACAGGCAAATTTGCGTCGACATCCTTCTGCAGTATTCTGCTTCACGTATTAGAAGTACTCAATGACAAAAGGAATAATGGCTTCAGGCATTTCAAAACATTGGACTTTAATGTATCCATGCATTGATAACTGCGTTCTTTGTTGTGCTACTACGTCTTCTAGAGTCGTTATGCAAGAATAAAATGCATAATCTCTGATGAACTTAACTTGAGTACCAGCTGCAAGGGAACGGAGGGCGTGTTTATCTCTAGTAATGGCCACTATCTCACGGGGGTCGTGGGTCTTGAGATTTCCACCATCGGGCCGTGATAGGGTGATTGCCGCTGTTCAACCTCTATCATGTCGTGTTACTCGGCGAAGGTTATTGACCCTTGACAGGGCTTGAATAGCTTGGTCTGTGAGAACCTGTTTGTAAGTGAAATAGACCGCAAGGGGTCATGTGTCACGTTCGAATGTCAATACTTGATACTGAAACTAGTTCATGATTGGATAATCTACTACTCCTCCCTAGGAAAAACGTATCATCGCTAATCTCCAACATGATGGATTAGCATCTCACTCTCAAAGCGTCTCGTGTCCTAGCCACTAGGCTAATTATCACATGTAACGTCTCTGAGGCCCAAATGGATCGAAAGCACCTGGATAGAGATCCATCCTACGTCGCCTGTCAATCATGAGGCCCCCAAAGTCAAGTTCTTCGGGGTCATCGGCAAAGCGGTCAGCCGCACGGTCTAGGGCTCTCCCTTCCGGCCGTCGTGGCTCGTCATTCAATCCCATGGCCGCATTGTACCGCTCGAGTTCGCGTCTTTGAGCAGCGATGTCGATGCCTATGGCCCATCCAAGGTTATCCATGTTGAATGGCGATGGTTCTCGAGCTCTTTCCTGACGCTGATGTCTCTCTTCTCGATGTCTCTCATGCCGAGGTCTCTCTTGATGACGCCTCTCATCGCGATGTATCTCATGGTGTCGAGGCCTCTCTTCACGATGTCTTTCTCGGCGAGGAGCTCTATCCTCGGGCGGAGGGCCCACATTCGGCGTAGAGCGACCTCGCCCTTGGTAGAGTTGCTGGAGCATATCTCCTGCTGAAGCTCTGTTTGAAGCGTTAGCGCTGACCATTGCCTGAAGATGTCTAAGGCGTGTAGGAACGGGCCACACTAGAGTCCAAATGCCTTCAAAGAGCCGGTCAGGCCCTCGGTTATACTCCAATGTGAGGCACCTTTGACGGAAATTTTGGTCATCGAGCGCCCACACGATAGTCAGGTAAAGCGACCAGACATCCAGCTTTGGAGTTTGGATCTCACCGTAGATAACTTCTGGAGCCATAAAGACAGGAGTGCCGTAGAACCCTTGACTGGTCCTGGCCTCGGCGGCCAAGCCAAAATCCCCCAGCTGGAAGTGATACCCTCCTTGGACTGTCGAGTAAAGGATATTATCGGGCTTCATATCTCTGTGCACGATGTCTTGCCTGGCTAGATAGTCAAGAGCCTGAAGCATGTGATGCAAGACAGTTTTGTAAATATCCTGAATTGAGTGATAACTGCGTGCCTCGACCAATGAAGCAAGACTACCCTCTTTCAGGCTCATAAAGATCCTGACCTCGGACCTGCTCCAGCCCTCAGATGTGATAAACTCGACAATGTGGGCATGACTGGATTGGGCAAGAATCTCGACCTCATTCTTCAACTTCTTGAGGTGGTACTCTTCCCCCTCAACGCCACGAGCGTCCACAACCTTCATGGCCATCATAGAGCCCGTATCCGTGTCTCTGGTTCTGTATACCTTTCCGAAAGCCCCGGATCCGATCTTATGGCCGATAATTTGGTAGTTGATCCTCCGTTGCGGTATTCGGGGCCGGATTACTCTCCGAAATTGGGCTCTGTCCGCTTGAGGGATGGCAAACATCGTGTAGAGTTGTGATTGAGTATGAGTTGGGTGCTCTCCGAGGGTGAAGGGTCGAGGGTGAAAGATGAGTGGGACTTGCTAGATACGGGTTGCGTCATGATCGAAGTCGTTGGCAAGTGTTGCCTTTTAAGCCAAGCCAAGCGGAAGTCATGTTTAAAGACTAGAGTCAAATTGCGATATGTTGAAAGTGTTCGGGTGGTTCGATATAGCAAAGAAGCGTGTAGACTAGTTCAATCACTGGGTCTTCCCGAACACACACCCATGACCGAAAATGGCTCTCGTGTGAACGATGTTGCAGAAGTTATTCACGTCGCACAATACTGAGTTCACGTTCAAATGTGAGGGTATTGGGGGCTGAACTTATGGTCATGATTTTGTGCTCTGCTAGAACAATGTGCATGAAGAGAGGCGAACAAGCAACAAAGGAATTTTTATGAAAGTGATCAGTACCAATAATACACGTTCAAGCGATCAACTCTGAAATCTTTCAAAGAACTCGAGATCTACTTGACATGAACAATGCGGTAAACACGGAACATTCACCTTGTCTATGAAGGATATTCTTCTACACTAAAGTTGACGTGATATCAGAACGTCACGCTTGGGGACAAGAACGAAGCTAAAGTAAAACAAAACAAAACAAATGAACTGAAATCTCCAGCAGCCTTCTTAAAAGAGCCATCTGCTAGCAATTTTACTATAAGAATCCCTGGTACGCCGTGACAGACTTGGATTATTCAACAGTCAACAGACACAATCACCACCACAGCACCACCAACCACATCACCTAGCAAAATTCACAGTTCTTATCACAACTCACCATGTCTGGTACTAGAAGTGACAAAACCCACGACTCAGTGGCACTCGAGCAACACCCAGAATCCCCATTCGGCAGCTGCGTGCCCCCTAGTGCGCAGGAGCAGCGGGATAATCTGAAGAAGTACCGCCAAGAAACTGTAAAGAAGTTGGAGGCCAACCGCCTCCGCTCTCGTCCAGAGGAGCAATTCCACGACGAGGTAAAGGAGGAAGAGATCTGGCTCGACGACATCATCGGGAAGAGGGATGGAAATCATTTGCTCGCCCGTAAGAGAATCGTGAAGCGCTGGATCGTTCAGGGGATTTGGAGGAAGGAGTTTCAGTTCAGCGGACCCTCCAAGTGGAAGCATGAGGACCCTAATTCGGCGGAGTCCAAGTGTGAGTATGAGGGTGATGGCAATGCCTTTTCTCTCACTCGAGAGGAGACACAGTCTACAGAGACGGAACAGCTCACTGAAGACGAGGTGGATGACCAAGAGGACTGTGTACGAGACGCCTCGCGCCCGTTCCAACGCTTCTTCTACCAAATCATGGTAGGGCGTAAGAAGTTTCTCGAGACAATGGCGACTCCTCCCGGTTTCAAAATCACACCAAAGGACTCTTCAGAAGACTCAGAGGAAGGACTCAAGGAATATTACTGGATCTTGGGACCGGCGATCAAGGAGAAGAGATCTCAACATAACCCACATCTCAGCTCCTTGGTGAGCGATATTCTCAAGTACAAGTGGCAAAGGAGGGGGATCTGGGATAATGCTTGGGGACAGGGCTTGCCAGATATGACGTGGAAGCATGAGAGACCTATTGAGGAGTGTGCCCGCGAGGCGGACATGCTGTTAGGAACTGTACCGGACTCTCCACAGGGGGCTGATTCTGTACCAAGCACATTTGGGTCGGCTTCGTATGACGATACTGATCCTGATTCGCGAGTTGGGGGGGCATCAGTGAGGCAGTCTTGCTGCTGAGTCTTGTACCTGACTTGACTTGCAAATTGTGCTTTGCATGAATTGGCTGTAACACTCGAGATTTATCTGGAACAGCGTTTCTTTAGATGTGCTCCGTAGTGACCGATCATGATGCCTGATTTTCCCACTCCTTTGTCCTCAATCAGTAGACGAGAAATGGAATAAAAAATATAAAACCCACAATGTGCATAATTACCAAGAAAAGTGGCAGGTGCTGATCCATTTGGTGCCTTCCGTGTGTGACTCATCTCCGAGGTCGGCCTCTTAACATCGTGATACCTTCACCCGCGCAGTAACACCAAACCACAGCGCCAAAACATCCAAAAACGCAATCCCTTCACTGTCAAGACAAAAAAGAAGAACAGAAATTACAAAAAATGCAAAAAAATATCAACTCTAGCAGTTGACGGCTTCGATCCGTCGACCTCCGGGTTATGAGCCCGGCTTTTTTGAATTAGCTTGATGTGTTTGGTGTTGTGAAGTTTCGTAATGACTTACCGCGCTGCCACTGCGCCAAACTGCTTATTTGGTTGGAGGCTGCGGTTCGGAAAGAAGATTATATGGGCATGATGATCCACTTGAGGTTTGACTCATTTTTGTGTGTGCCTGACAGACAGGAACTTTTTGTGTGAAAAAGTCAAAATGACGTGTGGCGCTAATGCAGACGCCCTGTGCGACATGGTCAAGGGGTCCGAACGTTTTATCCGAGGTGACATTATGGGTTGAGGGATGGACGCATCGCCAAGAGTCGCATTTATATCTTAGCTGTCCCTGTCTCATGATCAAAGACCCTAGACTGGCCCAGACATGTCTACGGCACTATCCGCGACACTTTAACTACAATCATCATTCTTGTCCGGAGATAAATCCCCGTTTCTTCAGGAAACGGTACCCGCTGACATCCAGACTACGCCAGTCTGTGTGGCACACCACCACGGCTCGATCCGGACCCAGCCAGGAACGCCCATCTCCTCTCTGACCAGCCAATCTGATCGTTCCCCGGTGGCCATGTCTCTGATCTGGACGACTCCATGGCTTGAACCCCAAAGTCTATCCCGTTCCTGCATTCGCGAAAGGGGTATGGACAGGATGATCCCTGCTCAATACATTCCAGTTGAGCACCCTCCAGACCCAGTCATTCCTCTCTTGCATCAGTGTCTGCTCACTTTTGAGTTGCACAGTTTGTGCTTTGACTTTGCACATCTTCGATCCGTCGATATAGATATGGCGTCGCTTGCCCCCGGGTTTTGGACCCTCCTTCATCCATAATCGTCGCAATGCATTACACACACGATCCAGAGATTCGCGCCCAGAATCGGGGGCCGGTGATGATAGCGGTGGTTGTGGTGTTGCTATGTCTCAGCACAACAATGGTAGGGCTGCGGATCTTGTGCCGTTCTATGATCAAGGGGTTTGGGCTCGATGATCTGGCTGCTGTGCTCACACTGGTAAGTTCTCTTATGTACTCACTACAACTGGTTCTGCATTCTAACACATTCAGATTTGTATCATTGGATCTGGAGGTGCAATGATCGCAAGTATGTTGCCTTGCTTTCCCACTCGCTGCGATAGCTGACCTGAATAGTGACCAACTATGGACTTGGCAGACACGATTTCACGTTGACACCCGTGACTTTGATCTTGTACGGAAGAGTAAGATCTCCATGCCCAACCACCAAAACAGATCGGGCTAACCTCATCAGGCCTTCTGGGTCTCCGTCTTGTTCTATATGATGGCTTTGTTCTGGGCCAAGATGACCTTCCTTCTCCACTACTACCGTCTCATGTCAGTGTCCAACATGAGAAACGTCTACCTTGGGGCCATCATCATTGTCGCCTTGTGGGGTCTCTCCCAAAGCATCATGGCCTTTACTCAATGCATCCCCCTCAAGGCCGTCTGGGATCCCAGGGTAGATGGCTGGTGCCGACCTCACCAGACTACGCTGTGGTTTATCAACGGTGTCATCAACATTGTCAGCGACTTCGCAATCCTGATTCTACCTCTTCCCGTCATTTGGAAGCTTCAGTTGCCACTGTCCCAAAAGATTCTCCTGTCGGGTATCTTTGGACTTGGTATGTTGTAAGTAGTGCCTCTGCTCATTACATGGCTGTTACTAACCGACGAAAGCACCATTGCTGTTTCAATTCTGAGAATGCAGTGGCTGAAACCCTCACCTGACATGACGTGGTGGAACGTCACGGCAGCCTCGTGGTCTCTTGCAGAATTGACATCTGCCATCACCTGCGCATGTCTCCCAACGTTCAAGCCACTCGTTGTGAGGATCAAGCCTCTATTCTCCACAGGAAGCAAGGGCGACAGCACAGTCCAGCTTCAGGGAAGCTCTGAAAGAGACACTGAGTCTAACATGACTACTATTGCGAGCCAAGACAGGTTTACTCGTGATCATAAGAGGCCGAGTAGGGTGTACATGTATGGGACGGAGACGCGTATTACGGCGACACAAGATTCAAGGCGGTCAAGACAGTCGTTTTAGTATGTAAATTGAAGTTTCAAGTTTTCAGCCAAGGCGAACAACCATTCTCTATGGGTGATATGTACTACATTTTCAGGCCGAGTCAAGGGCTTACTGGGAGACTACAATATGCGTAGCAAATAAGGTACCCCTGAGGTAAAATACTTCAAAGACTATAGTATTTTACTGACAGGCAACCATATAAACCGGTTTGAATGTAAAGGGGTGTTTAGGATGGCTTTGGAGAGTTGTGTTGTGAGCCAATTGCCCGGTCATGCTCGGTGGCTGTCACGGATGATGTGGTCTTGTCCGTCCTCTACCCCTGAATTACGGCTACTTGGGAAAATCGGGTGGCTAGCATTTCTTTCCTATAAATCCACCCATTGAAGATCTACAATAGCAAGTATATTAATTCAAATAGTAGTAATGAGAAATAAATATCGTGCTTGGTGTTTTCGTAAATATGTAGGGTAGGGGTAAGCAACATACATTTGCGTCAGCTTCCCCACTCGGTAACCTTGATGGTCTGAATGGACTCTGAATATTCCATTGCATCATATAATGGTTAAGAAACTGCTGACAATGTTTGTCTTATCATATATGTTTCAGGATTGGAGTTACAATTTGAATGTGCAAGTGGACTAAGTTGTTCTTGTTCTTGTGATGTTGCAATCAGTCGCAGGTACATGAATAGCATCAATCACTCGTCTATAAGAAATAAAAAACCGAGTTGCACTAGAAGCGGACGACTGCAATCAAGATACGGAGTACACGATATCTCTTCTTATAACGTCATGAAATTGTTAGTGGCCCAACTCCACAGATAAACCCTCGGAGATTACCCCGAAAGCCATCGGTCAAACACCCCGAGCCGGCTCATACTGTGCACTAGTCAATCATCGGGTCAAATGACTCCATTTGGAGTAGTCTACCCCGCTTTTCTTATCAGGGATTTGCACGTCCGAATGACCTCGAAGGGCGCTGTTCATCCGGTACGTGTTGTTCTCACCGTTAGCATCACAAGAAGATACACGTTGAGTATGGGTTGAGAGACTGGCCAACGCGTCGCAGACTCTGTAAACTGTTGTAGACAACCGCCGGCACCCCCTAGTCGTTCCATCACGTTCAATTGGTCACTCCGAGACCGGAATAGTCTAGTCCGGCCGGACCGGTGCCATTTGTCAACTACTGGGTTCAACCCCAAGAAGCTATTCGCAACATGACACCCAATTCATCCAAGGGTTCAAACAAGGTAAAAAAGAGACCAAAAGTTAGAGGTAAGGGAGAATCCAGAAACCTTTGAAACATAGCTGGAGATAACACGGCTATAGGATGCTATCAATGTTCTCGTCGACGCATAGACTGCGACCGCCAAGAACCGACATGCGGCAAGTGTGCATCCAAAGGAATCACCTGCAGCGGTCTGGGTCTTCGGTATCGCTTCAACGATGGTATCGCTGCTCGCGGGAGGTTTGTGGGCAAAACAGTACCTGTCGTTGACTCATCGAAAGATAAGAATAAGTCCACGTTAGTCTTTTTTGATCCCCATCCGACGCAATCGCTGACATTGTATTTTTGCTGCAATAGTAAAGAGAAGGAGAAGACACTCGTTGAGGACGAGTCAGTATCTGAGGAACCACAAGAAGAGAACAGCATTACACAAGTCGCAGTTCAGAGTGAGGCTCTGTTCCAAATCGACGGGGGCCTCGATCATATCGATGGCAAGACCCGATTTTCCCTCCACTATTGTGAGTCTCCCGAGATCATATAGAATGCAGAATACTGACTATTGGATAGTCTCAAATCATATCGCCAATCTCATCGCGGTCATTAACCTAGGCTTCAATGGATATCGAGATCTCGTCCTTCCACAAGCAGAGATCGACCCTCTTGTGCGGAAAGCGATTGTTGTTATCGTCGAGCAGCACCTCTCTCTGCAGAACGGCACAACTGTCTCCTTGGATCCCACAGCATATAGCAGCCTTGTTCGGGATCTCATTACTAGATCCCAACGATGTGCGCCCCAAGATGATGAGTCGGCGCTCACCGTGTTGCTTCTACTTCATATTCGCGAGATGATCAGTGGAAGTCCCAACTTTAAGCTTGTGTATGGATCTCTGCGAGTTGTGGTCAATGCTCTCGGACAGGGTTTGGATGCCCATGGCTCGGAGCTGAGGAAATTCGTCGAGATGCAGATCTTGAGGTATGTTTCCATGTCCATAGGTAAACGAAAACCAGCTGCTCATGCGTTTATAGAGTATGCCTCTTTGGCGAATCCCTCTTCAACGAAACCAACGGCGCACAATTCATCCAAGCACAGCAAAAGCTTGTCTGGGCTTCATACCCTGGTGTCTACAATTCCATCCTGAGCTGGAGGGGCTCATCTTGCAATTGGCGGACCTGACGACCTGGGCCTGCGACATATATGTGCAGCGAGCAATCTTCAACCCCCCAGCTGAAGAAACGGTTCCTATGATTGAAAGGTTTAAACGTGCTATCGAGGAGGTGGATGCGTACATCGACATTGTCGGCTTACACCTTCTTGCTTGGCCGTACTTTATCATGGCAGCTGAGAGCTCAACAGTAGCCCATCGAGATTTTTTCCTCAAGAAACTTGAATCACTACATAGTACGACTGGTTGCTGGAATATCCTCCGGGCTATAGATCAGGTCAAGGAGATTTGGGCATCTCAATCTTCGATCCGATGGACGAGCACGTTGGGCGGACCGACGCAGGCTCTGATCATGTAGATTTGACTGGTACACAGAACAGTAAGGGTCAGATTGCATTGGAAACGGTCGTTTCTTGAGGTCATTTTGATAGAATTAATGCGAATACTAT
This sequence comes from Fusarium sp. FW16.1, assembly GCA_017654865.1. NCBI lineage: Eukaryota > Fungi > Ascomycota > Sordariomycetes > Hypocreales > Nectriaceae > Fusarium > Fusarium sp. FW16.1. The sequence continues at coordinate 4,215,397 of JADNRB010000002.1, read as the reverse complement.
GCCCCTAGTACAGAAGTGACAGCCTTTTCCACCTTGTCGACCAGCAGCTTGATCTCTTCCTTTGTGATTGTGAATGGAGGTGAGATGACAACCATGTCTCCCTGAACACCATCAACGTTTCCAGTGGCTGGAATAAGAGAGACTCCATGCTCAGGGCTCAGCCCCGCCTTGTGTACCTTCATGGCAATCCCGTCCTTCACTGGGAACGACTCTTTCGTCTTCTTGTCACGGACAAATTCCAGCTTTGGACGAGGTTAGCAAATACCCATGGACGGGGCGATTCGTACTTACGCCCCAGTAAAGGCCACGCCCTCGCACATCCCCAACATTCTTGTGTCCGCCAATCTTCTCTTTCAGACTCTTGCCCAGCAGTTCTCCCATTTCCTGGCAATTTTGAAGCAGATTATCCTCCTTCACGACGGACTGAACGGCAAAGGCAGCAGCACAAGCGACTGGATGGCCTTGGTAAGTTTGGCTGTGCATGAAGCTACCCGAGCCCTTCTCCAAAGCGTCTGCAACCTTGTTGCCGACGAGCAAAGCGCCGACAGGCATGTAACCCGCACCGAGACCCTTGGCAATGGTTTGGAGATCGGGAACAACGCCCTCTTGCTCCCAGGCGTGGAGTGTGCCGACGCGACCCATACCGGACATGACTTCGTCCAGGATTAGAAGAGCGCCATGTCGGTCGCATACTTCCTTCATGGCCTTGAAGTAACCTGGCACTGCTGGCATGCATCCTAGTGACTGGTCTCGTCAGCATTGGATATGGAGCAAAAAGAGATAACTCACCGTTCCAGACACCGTCTCGGCGATAAAGGCACAAACCGTATCCGGCCCAACACGCTTGAACTCGTCATCCAACTCCTTGGCAAGTCGAGCGACGTATTCCTGCTCCGTCTCTCCCTCCTTCATCTCTCGGTAAGGGTAACATGGTGATACATGAGAGAAGCTAGTGGACAGTATGGGCTCATAGATACCGCGTCGAGATTTGTGACCACCAGCAGCCAGGGAGCCGAGAGTGTTTCCGTGGTAGGATTGTTTGCGTGAGATGAATTTTGTTCTTGAGGGCTGTGGTGTGGGTAGCTCCGTGAAATACTGGCGTGCGATTTTGAGGGCCGCCTCGACAGCTTCAGTGCCTTTATCTCGTCAATTTGCAGCTTCAAAGACCGAGACCAAGACGATACTCACCTGAGCTGACGATAAAGACCTTGGACATGGCGCCATTGGTAGAGTCTGTCAGGAATCGAGAGATGTTCTCTGCTGCTTCTGTAGTGAAGAATGGGTTGTAGCAGTATGCCACTTTGTCCAGCTGGGCAGTGATGGCCTTCTTGACGCGAGGATCATTATGGCCGATGGACACGACAGACGCGCCTGAAGATCCGTCCAGGATGCGATGGCCTTCTTGGGTTTCGAGCCAGATACCCTGGCTCTTGACAATTCGTGGTGGTGGGCTGTTTATCTTGGCATGGAGGGTGGAGACCGAAGCTCGTAGGCTCTGGGGGTATGTGGTCTTGGTGGTTTGGAGCGTGCATCTTGTGATGGTGTTGGTGGCTCGTCGCCGGCTTGTGGACCACATCGTGTCTGTTTGTTGATGGGCAGGTTGAATGAAGAGAATTGAAGTCAATTGAAGTCATGGTCTCAAGAGGGGAAGCGATGATGCTTAATATCGCCTCCCCGAAGCCATCGGGCGGCTATCTGGCTCCCGGTCCTCGCTGTCAAACATGAGAACAGCTATCAGGTGCAACTCTCGATGTGGAAGTCCAGCGGAGACGATACGCCCAATGACAAGATAACCGCCGCCACGAGAAATGATAACATCCGTCAGGTTGGTTTCACGGCAACGTCGTCTCCATCGGCCTCCTCTTTTCGGTTTAGTCGCGGCAAGCCAAGAACCGACACCCGTGGCTATCACCGGTCCAAGTGCCGAGAATGAGGAGAAGTCAGTCAGTTGCTTCTGCATATTGAAGCATTGATACGATATTGCTCGTTTCTTTTGTAGGATATGATCCATTTCCAAACCTTTTCTAACCTGTTCCCTCGGAGGCCAAATGTGCCTTATATCCAAACCCACGCGCCCGCCCTGATATGATACCCGCGTCGTGCATGCAGAAGCCTCTGCAGGTATCCCAAGTCCCGACACTCCAACAAGTGACGTCTAGTTCTTGTCATACGAAATGTCCACATCCAGTGTCTTTTTGACATGTACTCCGTGATGGCTATCGGAACCACCATGTCCATGCAAGCTGCCTCTGTGCTGACTCTCCAAAGCACCTCGATGTTCCTTGAGAATACTTCTATCGCTCTGGTTATCGGAAGTGTGGTCCGGATGGGGTTCGGTCTCGACGATGGCGCTCCACTGTCCGGCCTTGTGCTTAGGGATAAACATGATGTTGTTGGATATGTTCTTGAGAGGATGCGAGTTTTCGCTCGATTTGACTGTCGATGGGAAGATGGCTCGTAGCATGGGTCGAAGGCAAGGTAGGCAGGCGGCGGTGATGATGAGGGCGTTTTCGGCTCCAGCCCATAGGAGGAGCTCACCGACGTCGTAGGTTGGGTCGGTACTTGTCGCGTTGGCCTTGAGTTTGGTGCATTTGATGATGGCGATGGACCCGGCGCTACAACCGTTAGCAAAGGAGTGTATCTTGTGCAATGGGAGACATACAAAACACCAAGGCTCATGGCAATGGCGACACCAAACTTTTCCTTCTTTTTCATATTGAGGTTCCAAAGCATGGCCCATGGCAGCAGCGCAAGGACAAAATCGGTGGCCGCAGAGTATGCTTGCACAAGTCAGTACGGTAACAGGTGCGAGAGTGTACGTTTCTTACCTCCGATAAAGTACATGACACCGAGGTAGGTATCAGGATGCCAACACTCGCTCACAATAGCCGGGTTCCACGTCGTCCTTGGATCTTTGCATCGCACAAACACAATAATGGAGATGAGAATGTGCAGAATGACCATGGAAACAACCACAAACCAAAGGAACAGATGGATAGCGCGTTGTGTTGCTAGACGCATCAAGCTGATGGAGAATGAAGTCTTGCCCATTGCACACGACATGACGACAAAAGGCTGCGAGACTTGACCGAGCAGAGCGATGGAAACGGCATTCTGAGGGATGTTGGTGAGCACCCATTGGAGGTGATGGCCGAGGCCTTTTTGCACGGCGGTTTCGATGATAGCGCCATAGCAGATGAGGAGAATCTGTTGGTTTGAGGGTCAATCTTCAAAGAGTCTGAATTTATGTCCAGAGAGCTTCGTACCAGAGCAAAGACAATGACCCAGTCATCAAGACCGAAGACCTTTCGTAGGAAGAGCCGTGTATACGCTCTGAGCGAGACGAGAATGATGGGAACAATGACCGAGAGCCATGTGACTGAGCGGATGATGGGCCCCCGAGTATCGGCGAGGCCCTCCGGTGAGACTGTTGGTTCGGCTGATGCTGCTACCATTTTAGATGCAGTGTCTCAGGTTGATCGTTCAAGTTGTCTTCCCCCACCTCCTGATGATCTCGTTCGGTCGTGTTTTTCGTCTGTCCTTATATTCCCAAAGCCAAGAAAGCATTACAAAAGAGTATGCAAATAAGGAGAGACAAAGACAGTTGAATGCTGCAGTGATTCGAGCATCGAGAAGAATAGTCGGGTTCCCCCAGCCACATTACCGACAAAACGAACAAAGTGGCACTAATCCATGCCGCAGAGAAACAATAGGTTCATGGACAAAGAGGCGAAACCGGAGAAGATCCCGTCCGAGTCCAGCTGGGTTCAGAAAGAAGAAGAAAAAAACCTGTAAGAAAAAGAAAAGAAGGATGAGACCCAGGTGGTTCCAGGATATGCAGCCTCACGAATGGAGGGCCATGGATATCTGTACTCCAGACGGTACTGTGTTCCATACTGTCAAGAACATGACCAGTCAAAGGATTTTCCTTGTCTTCAAGCATGAGGCGAATGTTGTGGAGGAGACTGCAACGAGGAAACAAGACTTGCAGGGATATCGGGGCCCTAGGGCCGGGCTAGAGATGCGGGCAGACCCAAAGGTGAGAGAACAAGGACCGGGGGACAGGGCCCGGTTGTGCCGTCGACGGGTAGCCGAGCTGAAGAATGGAGTGACATTGTGTAGCAGTGAAGTTGAGGATATCGATTGGGGAGATGGACTGTGACATTGTTTGAGACAACAAGTCAAGGCCAATTGACTCTTTCAGAGGATTTGCCGACAGATACAGTGTCTCAATGCCAAAGAAAAGTGTGAACCACGGCCCTGGAACTGTGCCGCGTGTCCTGAGCCAACAACACTTTGCTTTTCCCCGCCAAGCTTCTAACAGCGTCTCCCAGGAGCACAGCCCTGGGTAATTACCAATTACCTGTAACATGGGCTCCTTGGTGACATTCAGCTGCATGGAGCATCATGCTGGGTCTTGAAGATCTCCTTGAATCACATCAGATCATTCCCACACGCAATGCTTCCCCCTTTGAGACCAACCGTTGACAGTGGGGGATAACTTCCTCTAGCTGCGGCCGCTACCGCTCCCGTTCCTTAGCCTGCGGAGATTTCATTCGACAAGGGATTTGTTCCCCCATCCCGCCGAGCCTCAGATCGACAATTCTTTATCCCCTTTTCTCTGATTGCTCTGCAGGAACGATGGAAGCGAGGTTTCATTACATCAGCCTCTTTTCAAGAACTCCTGGTCCTTCCTCTCAGTCAGTTCTCGGTAATGTCGAGGTTCTTGTGATGGGTCACATATTGGCTGGGGTCTGCGTGGCCCGCACCCCCGGCTCCCCGAAAGTAAATCTCTCGATCTTAGCGGATCACGATCTTGGAGAGAAACGGGCCCCAACGTTGCCGTTGGTGTTGCATTCGTCCCGTGTGAACAAAGGAAATTACATTTTTAGTTCCATAGAAAGAAAATCTGCTCTCCATTCAACATCCAATTCCCCACGTGCCTCTCCTCCCAAACCAACATCACCACCCCTGGACACAATGTGGAACTAACACTCACCCTAGCGCACTCCTCTGCGTTGATTCCTCCCTCTCCGCAGATCACAAATAACTCTGCAGTGAAATGGCTGTTTAGCATCATGAACCATGCCGCCATGGATCCCCTGCCCCCGCGGCTGCAGCGGCGGAGTATCAATACTAATTGAGAGTCCCTTGTTGGCTGCAGTCTGTCCAATATCAGACGCGGAGGCGAAATGCAAGAGTTGGCTGTTTTGAAACCCCCTCTCCACTGGAATGTTCTCTTTCCTCTTCTTCGTGCGCAATATCATCTTTTGTCTTTCCTTCCTTTTGACTTGCACTTTCTCACGGTATCCCTGGTTAGTGTTCATTCTGGGGAGTGTTCCGTGTAGATCATGGCTCTCTCAACCATCTCGTTTACCTACGTCCTCTATGGAGGCGTGGCTCTCATTGTTGCTCGAGTACTTTACGAGTTCTTGCTTTCACCCCTCAAGCATATTCCAGGGCCCTTTCTGGCCAAGTTTACAGACTTTTACCGTGCCGGTCTCACCACCCAGGGCCATGTCGACAGCACCACACGTGGATGGCACAAGAAATGGGGCTCTGCCGTGCGTGTCGGCCCCAATGCCATCAGTATTAGTGACCCAGATTTGATCCGGGTTATCTACACCACGAAGAACCCCTGGCGAAAGGTAAGCGATTGCCCACTGTTGAGTGGCCCCTATTAGGACCCATGTCAGTAGCATAGATAGAATAGAACACAAGTTGACGGTAGCAGAGCAACATGTACCGCCCCAATGACGTCGTTATCAACGGCCAGCGCATTCAAAACATCTTCAACACGGCAGACAAAAACTTCCACGCCAAGTACACCAAGCCAATTGGAGGCTTCTGGACCCTCACCAAGATCCTTGACCTCGAGCCTGTCATGGATGAGACCCTCAGTGAACTTGTCGGACATCTTGACAGGCGTTTTGCCAACACGGGTGATGTTTGCAAGATGGATGACTGGGTTGCTTACTACGCCTGGGACGCTGCCGCCAATATCAGCTTTGGACGTCATTACAGCTTCATGGAAGAAGGTGGCGACGTTGGTGGTATCATCGCCGAGAGCACGGCAGGCCTTAAGTACTTTGCGCCTGTCAGCCAGATCCCATGGCTCGATGAGTGGCTGGACAAGAACCCCGTTTGGCGCATTGGCCCCCGCCCTCTTGTCAACGGCTTCGTTTACACCGTCAAGATCCTCACCGAGTATCAGCAGCAGGTGGCTTCCGGCGCTACCAAGCGAAAGCCTGTGGACTTGTTTATCGACAAATACAACGGACTCAAGGATACACATGACTTTGTCGACGACAATCAGGTCATCAACTGGCTGATGCTTAACGTTCTTGCTGGTGGTGACTCGACGGCTGGTGCCATGCGCTCTGTGGCGTATCACGCCGTCAAGAACCCCGCCGTTTACAAGAAGCTGATCGCCGAGATCGTGTCTGCAAACCTGTCCCTTCCCGTGCCCCAATGGAAGGAGATCAGCCAGTTGACGTACTTTGATGCCGTAATGCGAGAGTCTATGCGCATTGCCCCTGCTGTTGGCCTCATGCTTGAGCGAGAGGTGCCTGAAGGTGGTTTCGAGCTTCCAGATGGCCGCTTCATCCCTGCCAATACCAAAGTCGGTATCAACCCATGTGTTGTCACTCGTGACGCTGGTGTTTTTGGTGACGATGTTGACACATTTCAACCTGAGAGATGGCTACGGAGGGATGATGAGACAGAGGATGAATATGCTCATCGTTTCCGTCGCATGCATGAGTCTACTGACCTGATGTTTGGTCACGGTACGCGTGTATGCATGGGAAAGCATATGGCCAAGATTGAGATGTACAAGCTGTTTGCTACACTCTATGCCAACTACGATGTAAGTGTCTCCCATATTCCTACTGGAGCAAACTGACACGGTCTTTTAGGTCAAACTGACAAGCCCTGACCATGAGTGGAAATACCACAACTCTTGGTTTATGTATCATAGTGATATTCCTTGCATACTCACTCCCCGCCAGAGGAAATAGATGCGGTACTCCAGGGGTGTTCGTTGTTTGGTATGATGTGTATATTCGTGCATCTCTAGTACATGAATCTATGTGCATGTATTCGACTTCTCATGGCTTGTTATGCATATCCCGAGCCCCTTATGACAAGACTCTGAAGATGGGATACTCGTCATCCTTCTCCATTGGGATAATATTGAAGCTGACGTAGGAGTCAATGTTCTCAGGCTCCAAGGCGTTGATAGCCAGTCCTGCATTCTTCTGCCTCGTGCTCACGAGGAAGCTTCCGGCTGGTAGCTTGAGCTCCTGCTCCTTGGCCTCGGCGGTGACCGTGGCGAGCACAACGCCCTCGTAGTAGCTGGTACTGAGCTTGGAAGAGGTAATGGTCAAAGCCTCGACAGTGCCACTCCACTCACTCTTCAACGTCTCAACCTCGAGTCCAGAGACGCGTAGGCGTTCAGCGAGATCAGCCCAACCGACTGGAATGAGATACGCCTCGGGCCGAGAGCGGGTGAGGTTCGCGGTGGTTGGCGTAGTGGAAGCAAACTTGACGGGGACTTTGACAACCGAGCCGTTGGTGTGGTCAATCATTGTGAAAAGTCGGTCCTGGACCTTGGACGAGTCGGTAATCACGATGGGGTCCTTGGAGTTGATGAACTTTTTGATACCGCCCTCGACTGTCTTTCGGACCTTGTCTGCGTTGTTGGCAGCAGTCTCTACGATGGCGCCGACCATGGTAAGGCCGGCAGCAGTTCGTCTTTGGAATTGTTGCTCTGCGATACCAATACCTCGCATCTCGATGAGGAAAGTGATGGACTGAGTAAGACCCATGGCGTTGCGGCCAATCTTGGCATCAGAACCGGCCTCAGCAAATCTGCGAATTGAGTCAGACGATAATCAACAGAATGCTCAAGGCAAGCTTACGTAGGGACAAAGTCAGGATTGGAACTCGTAGCGCCAGTGACATACGGCTCCCACCTCAAACCAGCCTTATCCATAGCCTTGCCAATGTTCTTGGCAAAGAGCTTCTCAGACAACTCTCGGATATCTTTGTTGATGTTGAGGTTCTTGGCCGCAGAGAAGAGTCCATCGGCGGCCTGCATGTATCGACCAAATTTGCCGTAAGCGCCATACTCGTGCATATCAACAACGACATGGGGTGCAAACTCGCTGAAGAGCTTCTTGATGTTGCGCGTCTGCTGGCGGGCGAGCTTGATGTGATCACGGTTGGGATCATAGTTTGCAGGAAGCTCACGCTGGAAGTAAAAGACACCGTCGGGGTTGTATCGAGGCAAGATGACAATCTCGAGATCCTTGAGCATCTTGGACGCCCACTTGGGCTCGGCGTCAAACTTGCCCAGGAGAGCGAGAAGGGACTCATCGCCTGCAGGCTCGTTGCCGTGAACGGCGCCTTGGATCCAGACGCGGACCTTGCTCTTGGCCTTGGGACCTCCAGAAGTGGAGAGCTTGACGTATGGGAACGGTCGGAGCTCTTCCGAGGTGAAGTTGGCGGTGTTATAGGTCATGTAGTCATTCTTGGCAGCAATCTCTTCTACAAAAGCCTCTGCGTATCGTTAGTAACGGAAATCCAACAAGTACGCAAAATACTGACCAAAGTCGTCTTGAGAGGTTGCGCCTTGAGTACCCTCTGAGAACCCAGCTTGTATCTTGTCGGGGTTGAGAAAAGCAGGAGAGTACAAGTCTATGTCGACATCCTTGAAATTTGCGGCAACGAGGTCCGTGTTCTTTTGTGTAGGAACATGGTTGTAGCCATATTGAGTTGCACTGGCGACTGATACGACCGAAAGGCCGATCAGAGTAACAGCCTTTCCAAACATCTCGCTTCTCTAACAAAGACGATCAATTCCAAAGTGTCAAGAGCTAAAGAACGTGAATGATGACGAGCATCCCTTCTTATATCGGCCCGAACCATAACAAAGTTGGCGGTATTACTTTTGACCTCCGTCTTTCAACCATCGGCCAACCGTCGGCAAATGCCCCGGCATCCTCTGACAATAGGACCTTCTTGATAGAAACAAACGGCGTGACTAGTGGTCGTACTGAAAATTGCCCAGGTCAACGAGTCGTTCTTGGCACCTCGGCGCCATTACTGGAAAAGGAAGCTGGGTACGCCATTGGTGGGTCGTATGTAACTCTGTTGTAAGGTTATCAAGGTTAAGCGGGGGCGGGGGAACAACGGTCAACTAGGTTTTTGACGATAGGGATATTTTGTTATGCTTAAGTGTGAAAAAAAGACTACATATGGATAGCTTAAGGCCCTGGGTCGGAGTGATTTTGACTAGGGGACCTCAATGCAACCATAGGGAGGTGAAACGAGACTCATTAACCACCGAGGCGTTATCGTTGCCCAAAAATGGCAATCGAGTAGAGCAAGGACTAGGCCCCTCTTTCGATAGGGATCGACAAGACAAGAGTCAAAGCAACAGGGGCCTCGAGTCGATCATGAGGAGTTTATCTTTGCATGACATGACCTGTGGAGACAATGACCTTCACCCCGCAGTCGGTATCTTGGATGATGACGAGATGGAAATTGCTCTCTTGAAACCCCGTAAAGAAATGCATTGATTACAAGAAACCGCCGCATCCTAGTCTTTCGCTTCTTTCAACGGCCAGTCGGCGAATCCATCAGTCGAATCAACCCCCATCGCTGGCCCTTTGGCGCTCCATTCTTCCCAGGATTGGAAAAAGTGCTGGGCATCTTCAACAATATTTTTTTTCTCATCAACGGAACGGCAGGAATGTTTAGCTTTATGCCGGAATTGATCAGCTAGCTCCTCAGTGGAAATCTCCATGGCATTGCATAGAAAGTGCAGCCACGAGATCCTTCGAAGGTAGCCATCTCTCCAAGGCTTCATCGTCGTCTGTTCCGGACTCTTGCTCTTACGGAACCGCTGTTCGAGCCATAGGGCATAAGAAGCAGTGACGCCCCGAGCAGCTTTTGACACATAGGGGGGATTGTTGGTGACAAAGCGATCATTTTTGTGGTCCACGCGGTACCTTTTCTGGAGAGAAATGAGTATCATCTGGGGGGAAAGGGTCGAAACTTACAAAATGCTGTATTGCTCTGGGGTGAGATGTCTCTGATGACCAGAATGGCCGGACAGTTTGGTACATAGGAGGTTTTGTATCCAGAATGGCGCTTCGTAGGAGGGAGTTGAACTCTCTTTTTGACTCGTGCTCCATCTTCTCGTCTAGGATACCAATGAATTCGAACTCTTCTTCTAGGATGTCTTCGATATCGCCCTCGGGTATTGATTTTGGGTTTGAATCTTGGATGGGATAGCCTTTCCTCCCACAGCAAGTATGCGTCATGCCGAGCTTTTTGTGCTCGATTCGTCGTATGATAGCTAGGAGGATTTGCTTGGCCGTTTCTATCCCGCACGTTTCCAAGATGAGAATGGACCATTCCGTTAATAGAATCACGGGAATTTCTCTTGGTTCAATAGACAGCAGATCGTCTCGCTCTGGTGTTGTTGGGAGACACCCCGACACTGAGCAAGAGCATCTGCAGTTGTCGGATATCAGAGAATCTGCCCCCCGGGCTGCCAGGGTATGCAGGCAGTCTATCCCTCCATTGAAGGTCCAGTACTCGTTGTTCGAAAGGCGTTGCATCACGATGTGGCAGGTTGTGTGGCCTTTCCTGTCTTGTATGTTGATATTAGCACCAGCATCTAGCAGTCGCTGGACGAGAGGCTCCACATCAGAAATGCTTGTCCCAGTAATGGCGCTCATTAGAGCGTGCTGGCCTTCCTGGTCCACCTGATTAACCGTGGTGGGGCCATAACCAAACAAAGCATCAGCTTCTTTGGCTGAGCGAGCATAATGAAGGAGAGTTCTGCCTTTCACAGCTTGCCAGAAAGCAGCTCCTGGTGGTAATTCACGATCGAAGTTCAAAGACTTGCATCTAGAAAGCAATTGTGGTAAGTAATCGCTTCCTCCCCAATACATGGGAGTGTAGGGGCCAACGAAAAGAAGGAACACAATCTCCTCTGCAAGCATCTCTGCCGTGGTTTGCATGACCTCGCCATCCAAACAGCGGAAGAGGTCCACAACGAAATCCCAATTGGCACGCTTGATCAAGAACTTGGCGAGGTCGTAGTAGCCCATGCTTTTCAGAGCAAAAGGATCAGCACCAGCACGAATAAGTATCCTTGCTGCGTTAATCTCGTTGGAATCCGCCGCGTACATTAGGGGCGTGATTCCGTTTTGGTCAAAAGCATCCAGATCATGGTCGGCGTCGATGATTACTTGCAAGTGCTGCGGTCTGGAAACGGCTAGATGGAGAGGCGTCTGTCCTAAGAAGTTCCTCTCATTCTTTCTTGATTGCGTTGACAAATGCTGTACGTCCTCGGATTTTCCAAATAGTATAGCGTCGTGGAGAGGCGTCATCCCCGCGAAACCTGTGCCATTGAGTCTTAGTTTCATTCCATCGTGCTAGGTCTAACGCTTCACCTGGGTTGTTCTTGCATAAGAGGGTGAGAAACTGCACAAGGAATGGGTCCCGGGACCATGGCCACAACGTCTGTACTTGCGGCCAGCGTAGCTGTGCTTCCGACCATTCACCAGAGCGTGGCGAGTTGATTGCTACAGGATCGAATCCGGACTCCAATGCAACCTCAAGAAGGGCCACATGTACGTTCTTCGGGGACCATCTCGCACATCTAGTGAGGAAGCTGGTTGGATGGTCAGTTTGCAAGAACGTAATCAAACCCATACGCTTCAAAGTACTCCCACTTGCCCTGTATTCTCCGTTCCCCGAGTCATTCCTAATTCGGACATTAGCACTTGGAGTAAGCTTAGCTGGCCGCTCACTCCAATGACTGGCCCTGTTACAAGTTTCTTGTCGCCTGGTTAGAACATCCAAGGAAGAACCAAGTTTAGCTATCTCACCTCAATGTACGAAGATCCAGATGGATCAACATGAAGTTTGAGAGTTGGATCCTCCCGTGCAAGTAGTCGAAACGCGATGCACGCTTCGTCGACCTTGATTAACCTGTGCCGCAACTTCCAAAGTATCTCAAATCCTGGAGACGTGTACTTGACGACCCGTTCCGCCTGAAGCGCTGGTTGGATGCTGAAGCTCCCAATTCCTGCCAAAAAGTGGAGACCCATAGTCACTGACCAAGGAATCCCCAGTTGCGAGAGTGCCACTCTCAGGCGAAATCCGTAGGCTGAAGCGGTGCACGATGGCTGGTCGCATTTGTTGCTGGGTGGAAACAGGCTGGTGTAGTCCAAAGCCCAAAATCGTCTTGATATTCGTGAACTGTGATGGCATGAACATGAGCACGCTGCGATTGAACAGTCCTGTCGCACGACTCTCCGAGGAGGTGTGTACGGAACAAGTGAGGATGATGATAGTTCTTCAGACTCCGCCACTAAACTAGTCGAACTGGACGCTTTGGAGCTTGAAGATATCCCTGGAACTTTTGCCTGGATCGTACTCAATGCGAGATTCCTGTAGATATTTGGTTAGCAATGGGCCTATATCGTATCATAGATCGACGAACACTTGTAAGCAAAAGCCTAGATCCTGCTTTGCCTTGTTGACAGCTTTTTGCAGGGAGTCGACATCCTCCTTCCAATGGCGTAGATCCCATGCTTCTTTCAACTTGGGCTTCTTACCCCTTGAGATGAATTCGAGCGAGATTTTTTCCAGAAGCTCTTCAATGCCTTTGACCACGGCGGTGATGCTTTCCTGGCAATGGTCTGCGCCGAATGTAGAGAGTACGGTGTTAGTGGTTGCCATGGCCGCCTGCAGAAGCTCTAAGTCCCTGATGAGAGCGTCGAGCCCTTCTGGAATGTCGGTCGAGTCTTTGCGGATGCGTCGCAATCGTCTGATGCCACCGACGACCCCGGCTACCAAGGGCGTGAGGCCTGCGACGCCGGTGATGAGGCCCACTACCTCGGCCATTTTGGGGCAGTGGCAAATAGCAGCAGTAGTTGCTCCTCTCAAGTTAGATGCTCGGGATGTGATAGAAAGATACTGCTGAGGGAATGTATTGAAGGTGAGAGAAAATGTGTCGATGAGGGGGGGCTGTGTGAGATAGCTAGCGTCACTTCTGGGCTCTGCCTTGAAGTTCGCCCATTGCCTCATTTTTTGTGATGTGTCAACCTGCAGGAGCTGGCGATTAATTGCTTGACTCTATTTGCCAGACCATCTGAGCTTGCATGAGGCTTAGGCAGGCTGTGTTGGTTGCCTTTTGGCGGCCACTCAGCGAGGCCATCAAATCAGGCTTGGCAATGCAGCACGGACGGGTTTTGCTAAGACGAGCTTTCCTGCAGGGCCTGTTTCTTGTTTGCTATACACTACCTACGAAATGCTGCATACTGGTCAAGGACAAGACGTCGAGACCTTCGGCACTCGAGCGCATCACGTTGGCTCCGAACGGGCGCTGGCCGTCTATACATTAATTGAACCAGGCGACATTCTGCTATTCTTTTAGGCTCATGGTCGCCTTTTATCGATAGCTATATCGTTTCGCTATTATTGTTGATGAACTCTTACTGAGATGCTATTGGGATCAACAAGTAGCGTATGTCAGGGTCACTGCGAGAATCCTGCCACGTATCGGCGCAGCGCCGGGTTCTGGCTTGGCGGAATATTGCCTCCAGAAGCAAGGTCCTGAATCACCGGGTCCTCCTTCAACGTGTCTAGGTGTACCTCGAAAGCGGGATGAGGGTCTCCGGTGCCATACCTCGCTGAGTCGACAGCCCCGACCAGGTCAAATTCTTCGACGGCGGCAGTAGACTGTTGAGGGGGTTGCTGTGAAAGACGCAGGTTGGCTTGCGCATCAATGGCAGTTGAGTCATGACCTGGTGCGTCTCCCGGGGATACCCTTGAGACAAAAACCCTTGGAAGGATGGTCTTGAAGCTCTGGCTAATAGACCGACGGTGTTGGGCCGCTTCATGTTCGTGATCTCCAACAGGACGACGCAACCATTTGATACATAGGCAGTATTCAAAGGCAGTACTCAACTTGTGCACCAGAAGATCAGGGATCAGCCGTATGGCAATACCAACAGGAAGAGTCAGTAAGCCAAACAAGATGGACCATCCCCATTCAGCACCACTAAGTCGAACAGTCTGAAATGCCTCGCCGCCAAAGAAGACGATGACGATTTGGCCTGCGAGCGTGACTACCTGGACGAAGATGAACCAAGGGTTTTTTAGGACTCCTTCGAACAAGTTGAGCCTGTTGTCGGACCGCCGAGAACTGCATATTTGTTAGAAAAGCCCGTATATGTAGATAAATCAGAGACGAACTTGAATTGGTTGAAGAATTGCATGAGAACATAGATGTTAAAGACCATGGTTTGCAGATGCTTCTTCTGAATCTCATCACCATAGCCAAAGAGATGTCCACCAGCGTAGTGGAGGGTAAAGATAACTGCCAGCTGATAGATACTCTGCCCCACGATCATCTTCCACATGGTCGTGGTCAACACCGAAGTTGTCCTTGGTTCCGGCTTTCGTAAAAACAGATCATCGGTGGGGAAATCGGTACTCAAAGCGAGGGCGGCAAACGTGTCCATGATGAGGTTGATCCAGAGAAGCTGTACAACTGTAAAGACGGAGGAGTCGGTACCACCGACGAGGGCCGACATGATGGTCAAGACTCCTGCCGTGATGTTTATGGTGAATTGAAACTTTTGAAAGTCAACATGCGGTAGAGAATTGTACAACAAGGGTCGCAAACCTGGAGGAACTTTTTGGCAGCGTCGTTCACGGCTCGACCCCAGCCGATGGCTTTCACGATGGAAGTAAAGTTGTCATCCATCAAGATTATGTCTGAAGCCTCCTTAGCTACTTCAGTCCCAGAAACACCCATAGAAAACCCGATATCAGCGGCTTTCAACGCTAATGCATCATTGGTTCCATCACCCGTGACAGCAACCACCTCGCCCATGCCCTTCAAGTGTGAAACAAGAAGAAGCTTGTCGTCGGGACTGGATCGGGCGAGTACCTGAAGTCGCGGAACAACAAGGTTGAGTTGCTCCAAAGTCAAACGTCGAAACGTTGGCCCATCCATGGCGATCCCTCCAGCAGTATAAATGCCACATTCCGAGGCGATTGCTTTGGCCGTGAAAAAGTTGTCACCAGTCACCATACGAACAAAGACGCCGGCGGACTGGCATTGCCGCACCGAGTCAACAATCTCGGGGCGCAAGGGATCGCGTAGGCCGAATACCCCTAGTAAAACTAAGTCAGAAATACTAGCAATGCTGTCGGTATCAATGTGTTGATCATCCGTAGGCCAGTCGTCTAGGTCACGGTACGCAACAGCAACAACTCGAAGTGATCTCTTGGCGTAGTTCTGCATTTTGACCTTTAAGCCATCTAAGTCGGCTGCCGTCAGCGTCTTGGTGGCCATGTTGGT